>JARHVA010003417.1:60000-390000 GCA_037957365.1 Torreya grandis | reverse complement strand
AATGTCTATGTAAATCCCATCCTAGAGCATAGATAGGTATTTGATTTCAAAAACCATGTGATGGTAGTGGATAGTGGTAGGTCTTGGAACCATCAAACCATGATACTATGTTCTCTAAAACTAATTTTTTGTATTGCACTTGATGGTTTTAACAATGAAACATGAATTTTTATCCTCCTACTAAGCCTATCCCTAGACCTAGTTTTAAATCACTAACCTATATAGTGTAGTAAAAAATTATGACTAGTTGAGAACCACTAATAATTTAATAATTTATAAGGATAACTAAGATTAATTTTATTTATTGGGGTTGGGTATAGATCACAAGGATGTTATAGACTAATACATAGTACCATTATATTATTATTTTTATTCTTCCTTTAGGGTAATATTAATGGTTTGAGAGTGGAACATGAAGGCATATTCTTTGGTTCTATACACAATAAGAACTATCAATTCAACACCGTAAAGTATTATTTCTGTACCTTAGAATGCTAAAACCTAAAAGACAAGGCTTCACCAAACTATCATGGAATCCTATAATAGGCAATATAGAACTAACTTATTGTATCAAACTAGAACCTCTTAAAATCATTACTAAAACAATGGATGGTAGCTCTTCAAACCATTGATAATATGATTCATGGCTCAAATCCCTCCAAACCATGGATAAACTCTAAATTATTATAATTTATCTACCTTAAAATGATAAAAAAAAAAATCTATACATGGCTTGTAATAACTATGATGGAATCATATAATGAGAAATATGGAACCACTTTCTTGTATCAAACTAGAAAATGTTAAAATAATTAATATATATAATTAAACCATGGTTGGGAGCCCTCACAACCATAGGTAATCTACTTCATCATTGGGAGAGATCCCAATCATGGTGAGGGAATTTTTTTGTCCCCTTCATGTTTGGGATCCCTCCTAATCATATAGAGGGAATAGAGTTCCTACTTTCATCAACACTCTAAAGATTACATTCATCTAACATTTTTGTACATTTGGTTTGGAGGGATACAAACCATGGTGATATATTTGTTTCCTCTCTCCATGGTTAGGAGGGACTCCAACCATAGAGAGGGAATTATTTTTCCATCTCCATGGTTGGTATCCATACTAACCATGAATTTTTCCTCTTCATGGTAGGGAGGGATACCAAACATAATGAAATAAATTTTTTTCCCTTGCCATGGTTGGGAGCCCTACCAAACATGGAGAGGATTATTATTAGTTTGGTGACATGCCAACCACTGAGTGAAATATCCATTTTTTGGATCCATCCTAAATATGGATAAAATTATATATTTTTGGGATCCCTCAAATCCATCCCTCCTAACCATGGATAGGATGGATCCATGGTTGGGAGGGATCCCAAACATGGAAAATCCACTCCATAGTTAGGAGGGTTCCCAACCATGATATGGGTAATTAATCCCCCCCACATCCTTCCATGGTTTTAATCCCTTAAATTATGGAGAGGGAGGATAACCTACTTTTTTGGCACTCTCAAGATGGCCACTCATTTAACATGTTCTTAATCAAGAAATTACTCATAAAAAGAGTAGATTAATATCTACAAACATGTAGTAATGAATTGAAAGTAAATATAGTTCAATAATATAAAAAACTAAGTGTTATTAATACTATATTATTTTATATTTATGAACTATAATAGTACTATATCTATCGAGAGTCAAGATAAAATATAAAGGGTGGAACATTTACTCATCTTTTGAAGGAAATTTGGAAGAACTAGCTAATTTAGAAACTAATAAAAGTCCATAGAAGCTACCATAAGGAAAAATATTTGGATGGAGGGAAATTAATAGGCCAAGGTTTCTTAATATAAACATAATCATTATATTTCATAGTAATATAGGGTTAATACTAAGAAAACAATCATCCAATTAGATAAAAAAGTTGCTCTAGTTGTAATGAACCATATTTAGTTTAATATTCATTCTAATTTGAGTTGTTATAAGGAAACATAACCCATATAGAGATTTATATGTTAATAATATTATCTTATTTTTATTACATTTAAAGTTTAGATGTTAAAAAAATGTTATTTTATGTATGGATTAAGGAATGATGGTAGTAACTTCTTGTTAATGTGAACTAGTGTGTTAGCACACAAATTAAAAATCTATGGATCTACATATGTAATTGGATATAGGGAATTGTATCTAGATGGTAGATGATTTTATGAATATGTATAATTTTTTTCTAATAAATAATATTTTTGTTCAATAATAGCTACAAAACATGTTAATTTTAATACTATTATGAAACTACAAGATAGGTTTGACAGAACTATGATGGAATCCTACAATAGGAAATATTAAACTAATTTATAATATCAAATTGAAAACTTTAAAAATCATCACTATATCTAATTGAACCATGGTTGGGATCACTCCAAACCATGTATCATCTGATTCATGGTTAGGATCCTTACCAACCATGATGTATCCACTCAATTGTTGGGATCCCTCCCAAGCATGGTAAATCCACTCCATGGTTAGGAGGGATACCAACCATGGTTGGGGGAGAATTTTTACCTCTTTATGATTTAGATCCCTTCTAACCATGGAGATTTCATATCCATGGTTTGGAGGGATCCCAGCCATGGTTAAGAGATCTCACAATCATGGAGAGGACATCTCCATGGTTAAGAGGGCTCATAAACATAACTAGGGAATTTTTTTTCCTTTGCTATGGTTTGGAAGCCTCCAAATCATAAAGTATATTCTCCATGGTTAGGAGTCCTCCCAAACATGGAGAGGATGATTCTATGGTTATGAGGGCCTCCAACCATGATGAATTATCTACATGGTTGGGAGGGATCCAAACCACGAGAGGGAGGATAACCTAATTTCATTGACACTATCAATATGGAATATCATATATCATGTTAGGATGTATGGTTGGGAGGGATCCCAACCATGGATGGGGAAATTATTTTCTCTCACCATGGTTGGGAGCCCTCCTAACCATGTATAAGGAAAATGTCTTCCCTCTCCATGGTTAGGAGACCTCCTAAACATGCAAAGGGATAAAAAACATTATTGGAAGCATCCTAATCATAGAGAGGACATATCCAAGGTTGAGATGGATCTAAAACATAACAATGGAATGTTTTTCCCTCACCATGGTTGGGAGCCCTCCCAACCATGGATTATATTCTCCATGGTTAAGATCCATCTCAAACATGGAGGTGATTCTCCATGGTTGGGAGGGATATCAAACATGGAGAGGGAAATTATTTTCCACACCCATGGTTTCCATGGTTGGGAGTACTCCCAATCATGGAGATATCCTCTCCATAGTTTTGAGGGATCCAAACCATGGAGAGGGAAAAATTACAATTATGGACTAGATTTTCCATGGTTGTGAGCCCTGCCAACCATAAAAAAAAATTCTCCATGGTTTGGAGGGATCCTAATCATGGATTAAAAAAAATTATGTCCTCGTATTTTCCATCTTTATTGTTAGGAGGGGTAAATTATTTCCATATTAATGGTTGTGATCCATCTCAACCATTAATATGGAAAATTTTTACCCCTCCATGGTTGGGATTCTTCCTAACCATGAGTCCTTGTACTCTCTAAGGTTGGGATGGATCTCAACCATGAATAAGGCAAACAAAAATCATATCATAGTTGGTCCCCCTCCCAACAATGGGAACTAGGGGGAAATTTTGAACCCTTCCATGATTGGGAGGGATCCCAAACATGGAAAAGGAATTGTTGTCTCCCATTTCCCATGGTTGGGAGGTCTAAATTTTAGTAGTAGTAGTATAATGATTATTTTATATACACTCACATATGGTATGGTTTAAATACTATCATATCACCTATCTAGATAAAGGAAATGGGTTAGAGGTTTGTTTAGTCATGATTATTTTAGTGGGACTAGTTTTAAACTAGTCTAATCAATTAGGACTCCCAAATCCCTTATGTTTCATGATGGATCAATTTAATGCCAAGTGTTTTTCTCAATTGGGATCATGTCCTAATTTATTATTTAAAATGGTTTGAGATCATATTTATCATTGACATGTATTTAATATCCTACAATCATCACATTAAAATTGACCTAAATATCTTTCATATATTTTGTGAAATAATTGATGTGTCTATTATATGATTTGAACTACAAAATGTTTGTAAAAAATTATAATACAATGGAATTTTGATTATAAAGTTAATGTATTTCTTAATATATCTAAAAAATACTACTAGTGAGAACTTGTGACCAAAACATCTCAAAAAATAGGCTTTTGATATATTTTCAAGCAAGATTGATTGAAAAATAATATATATGGACTTACAACTATAACATCCCATAAATATAAAATAAAATCAAAGATTACATAGATAGGGTATGTTCCAAATTATTGCATTAATTCAAATAGTTATAAGTTTAAGTTTATGTTGGGGTACTAATAATAGACCTAAGGATAATAAGGTCTCCTTGGGCTATGTTTGCACCATAATTAATATTTATGCTTGGGTTTATAGTGATGGAAAAATTATTTATTTAAAATAATGATGGACCACACATATTTATGACAACAACTACATATAATAGAATCTAACTATTTCAGTATATCTGTGTGTGTGTTTCTAAATCAACATGTTTTATATCACCAACTATGATCCATCATAAGGAGAAATACTTGATCATAGTTGGTGATCTAAAACATTTTGAGTTAAATAAAAAATTATATCACAAACATAATATTCTATTTTTTGTAGTTATTTTAAATGTTCATGTGTTACATCATTATTTTATTTCTCCTAAGATTAAACCATATTATAAATTCAACACATGATAATGACCCTATAGTTATAATGCAAGCCACTATAGATTGAAAAACCTATTGGATGTACATGACCTATTATAAATATCCCATATTTTCAAGAAATGTATGGTAGATTATGAAGTTAAATGTTAGTGGCATTATAGTTATATTTAACTTTAGAATAAACAAGGTTGGATTTATCATTTTTAAATTTTTTCCTTCATCATTTTTATTAGTTTTACATTTTAGAGAAAAACTATTGTATTTGGTTAAAAATAAGGAAGTAAAAATAAATAGATTATTGAATTTTTAGGTTGATTATATTTCCAAGTGAATATATAATTCTAATGCATGCCATTATAGGTTTAAAACCTATTGGCTAGTAGAAGCATAATGACTTCCATTTCCCTTGGGCATGTCACAAATACTTGAATATGATTGTGAATGTGGAAAATATAATATTTGTCTTACATTTCAAAGAAAATTTGTTACATTTATTTCAAAATAAGAAAGGAAAATTGAATATATTATTACATTTTATGTGCAAGAAGAATTAGAATACTATCTAGTTTCAAGTTTAATAGTAACCACTATATGAATATATAGTTTTGATGTGTTATGTGTGCATGTGTAAGGATTATCCTATAAATATCCTACCTCAATAGTTCTAGACTTAGATAAGGTTAATCAAATAGATCATATGATAATTAATGTTTAGGTAGTGACCAGTGGATCCATATATCTAGAAGAGGGGTAACTATGTCACAAATGCCAAGAGGAAAGAGCTATAAATCCTAAGCCTATAACATAAATAAATAGGTATAATTAGACCTGTATGAAAGCAAACAATTGAAATAATAAATTCAGGTAATTTTGAAAGTAAATTAAATTGAATTAAATGGGAAGGGTTATAATGATAAAAAAGGGTAAGGTTCCATGGTTAATAAATGGGGGTTTAGGTAACCTAAAGTATAATATGGAAAGTATAGAAAATCTTATAGTTACTTCAATTTATTTGATTTAGAGGGAACCTATACAAGGATACAAACAAACTCATTCACTAAGAAATAATAAAAACCTATCTACTATGTAAATAAATTAAAGAGTATAATATTAGAAATACTTATCTTGGAGTGGACCTATAGAGAATCAATAACGCCCTTTGACAATGGTGCTTTATATGATATTGTTGCGTTTGTGATGACTGAAAATGGTTGGTATAAAACCTAAGAATATTACAAATGATTCCTCTTATTGAATATCCAAGAATTCCATAAGATAATCTTCTTCAAGATAATGTTATAGACATAATTCCTCCCAATGTGACTTAGGGAATAAGTATGCATGAAATAAAATCAAATAAAGTGTATATTATTTTATTTGAATGAAATGTGAATTGTATATATAATGATCTAATATTCAAAATAAAACATATGCATTACGTTAAACGTATCAACCATGTCAATATAATTAAGAGATGTTAATTGGCACTAAATGAAATCAACAATATCCAATACAATATGAATGATAGAAAATAAATTAAACACTACATTAGAATAGTTATTATAGTACGTAAAGATAAAAGGTACAAAATAGATGGAATCATCTTGGTTGATGCCATACAATATGAGGAGATTGACATAGTTGAATGAGATAGGATGGAATGAGGTAATTAACAAGATTAGTATGAATAATCAAAACTGGTGGTTGGAATGGTTTAATCATGATATAGATAATAAAATATCTCAAAAATAAACATGAGCTTTCCCACCCCTTTCATGGTTTACCCTTTAAGGTGTGCACATAGAGAGATAGATGCTAGACAAGCCATTATAATAGAAACCATTAGTAAATGATAGTGAAAAATATTATGCACACACACACACACACACACACACACACACACACACACACACACACACACACACACACACACACACACACACACACACACACACACACACACACACACACACACACACACACACACACACACACACACACACACACACATGCCCCACCCAAATCTCATCACATATGAAAATAGTTTAACATGAGATGGTGCTTCAAGAAATAACATAACGACATAATAACTGAGTTAACTAAAATAAAATGTGGAAATAAATGTTGATAAATAAATAATTGAAATTAACATAAAATACCTTTAATTACCTTTATCATTAAATGATCACATGAAAATATCATAGTATCAATCGTGGAAGGCATAATAACTACATTTGAGAAACCTTAGGGATACAAGGTTAGAAAGCAAATCAAGCAAACATAGGATGGCCAAAGGAAATGGTAAACTCTAAAATATTATTTAATCACTTTAAAAATTAGAAATCCAAGCTCACAAATGTTATAGTAGAACCAAAAAACCAAGTAAAATTAATGAAGGTAAAGTAAAATCAACAAACCAAAAATACAAGCTACTTAAGATTGTAAAACCCAAAAATGTATCGAAAGTAAGATAATTAAAAATCCAAATCAAACAAGGGACACATAGAAATGATTAGTGATAACAACTTTAATTAAAGAGAAGTAAAAAACCATAATAAAATAAATAATTTAATTTTTAGAAAAACATGAAATGAAAAATGGGACCAGATGACCTATAAAAAGGCAAACAAAAGACTCAAGGTACCAAATATAACCAAGAGATATCCTTGAAATATAAGGCAATAATAAAGAGATAATCTCAAAACAACTCAAAGATTCAACTTATATTATGAAAATTAAAAAAATAAAAATGTCATATTACTATAATGTCAAAAGATATGGAGAATACGAAGTAAAAAAATGGTAAAATATTTAGAATCAAACCTACCTATCAAAGGGGAAATTTATTAGGGGAAGGGTGAAATAGGGTGGCACCAATGTAAAAACATGATATTTATAAAAAATAAGACACTTGTATAAATCTATAAATATAAATAGGTTTTCAACATAAATGGCCTTAGATAAACCTACCTAGCAACATAAGCTTGAGCTAACTAGTGAAGTATAAAGATCATCCAAATAAGGCTATATGATTGAAAATTAAAAAATATCCTACCTTCCCATAACGTGTTCTATGGTTATCAATACCCCTTATATAGTCATTGGCCTATTGTAAAGATTATGTACTTGTGTGAGAAGATATGTGTCACTAAAATGTAGAAATATATTATGAGGTAATTATACAATGAGATCTCCTACCCAAATATATTATCTTACCACACCCCAATATACCTAGGCTCTATCATGAGGCAAATTGTGGAGTTTTAGCTTCAAATAAGAAAAGAGATGTTCAAAATAAATATCAAATATTTTGTTGTGATTATAATTTTATGGTATAATTTATTTTTTTTACATTTTGCCTTTTGTTATGATATGGATTTTGTTTTTTTGTATTTTTCTATTTTTCCTCCATATAGATTTGGAATAAAAAACATGGATTCTAAATATAACTCTCACAACAGATATTACACTTAATGGCTAGAGGGGAGAATATACATACTATGATGCCTAGAAAATCCTAAGATTGCACATTATAAAAGAGTGAAATCTCAAAACTGACATTGGTGACCCAAAAGGATGTGAAAATAGGGAGTAATGGAGATGATCATAGAATGATTGGGTTACCTCAATCATTAAAAATGTGTAAATCAAGGTGGTAAAATGATAGGTAGGTATAAACCATCATCATAAAAAGTCATATAATGGGAATGAAAACATGAATATAGACTATTAACATTTTACCATAACATAATATAACTAATTATAAGTGAGAATAAACACTAATATTGACCATTACCTTATCTTTTAGGGAAGGCACCTAGCTAAGGTTTGGAATGAAAAAAATCTATGAAATGAAATGATGGGTGTTTGTGAGGAAGGCCTAGTCCTATCTAAGGTGTTATAATGAAACTCATGAAATTAAGAGCTAAGAGGCATAATTAAATTGAACCCAAAGGGTGTTTTTAATGAGAATAAAAGCAAAGAATTGAAGGAGGAAAATATGAATTATTGAAAAAAGTATGGATGAGTGTTTGTGAGGAAGGTCTGGACCTATCCAAGGTGTTATAATATAACTCACAATTGAAAATATAAGATGTGTAATAAAAGGAACAAAATACCTAAGGACCTAAGATAGGTATTAAGACTAGTGTGTGAGATAAAACCTAAAGGTATGTAAAATAATACAAATGCTAACTACAAAATAAAAGTCAAAGTTAAACCTATAAGAAATGTCAACTCTATAGTATATATAAAACAAATTATAAACATGAAAGTATAAAGTAATATAAAGGTAAATACAAAAATTAAAGCAAATAATAACATTAGATTAACAAAAATACTTATTCAAAAAATGAACTTTGGTTATCTCTTTGAAGATGTGTCCTTCATTTGTTTTTAATCTATAGGTAATAAGTCCAAGGATGTGTTTGAATAAGTAGGGACCCCACCACTTTTTGGAATACATTCCATTTTTTTTGTGGGTGTAATATAAATTTAATGATAATTATACAACATCAAAATTACAAACTTTGAATTTTCTTATGTTGTGTAGTTATGTGAGGCTTGTATAGGTGATCATGTTATAAATTATTCATATGCCACTCATTAAGGAAATATAATGCATGAAGGATAGATTATTAGATGTTATTCATCAGTAATGATTCTATAAATAGAGATGTAAAAAGAGGGTAACTAAAATTATTATGGTAAAATGGATTTAGAGCCATAAACTAAAGAGAAATGAGTTACCCTAGTGGTAGTATGGATGTTATTAAAATAATACCAAAGTGTAGGATATATATTAAGATGTTAATTCTAAATGAAAATCCTTAATAGTCTTTTTAAATATTTTTTTAAGGATTATTTCATCAACTTCAGCTTTACCATTGTACTAAGGGTGATAAGGTGTTAAAAACTTGTGTTAATTTTAATTTTTTCACATAACAAATTCATATATTTATTTTTGACATGATTTTATTAAGGATAAACTTGGGTATAGCAAAGTTGGTAACATTAATCAGGGGCATAATTTCTACCCACTTGGTAAAGTACTCTATGGTGGTAATGATGAATAGGTGGCCATCTTGTGATCTAGGTAACTTATCAGTACCATCTAATCCACACATAAACAATAGCCAAGGAGACTCTAATGTTTAAATTTTAGTTTGAGGAGAGTGAATTAAATCATCATGAAGTTGGCATGAATTACACTTTTTAGTTAACATGATGGCATATTTTTTGAGTGTAGGCCAAAAGTATTGCATCCATAGGAAATTATGGGCTATAATGTGATTGATATAATAGCCACAAAAAATTCCCCAATGTTCTTGATTAAGGATAGAAGGAACTACACCTTGAGTAATAAAGTATAAAAATTTACCTTCGATATTATGATAATGAAGGATGTTATGTTTGAGTACATATTTACAAGATTGCTTGTAGAATCTTTTTTTTTCACAAGAGTCAACCTTTGATGGATAAGTATGATGTTCAATAAATTGGATGATATCTTTGTACTGCATGATTTGTTGTGTAGTGACAACTTCAATGTAGCAAATAAGAGAATCATTCTTGTATTGTAAATTAGATGGATATTTATCCATATGTATGAATAATTATGAATCATGTATTTATAATACAACTAAAAAAGCAAGAGAATTGGTTATATCATTTTATTATTGTGGGATTTCTTCGATGGTGAAATATGAAAAATATTTTATAATAGTATATAAGTTGGTGATATATAATGATATTTTCAATTTTTCATTGATATTTAACACTAACTTGTTGACATATAAGTTATGAATCTCCTATGTCATGTAAGTATGAGATGTATAAATATCTAGTTAATTGCATCCCAAGGATGAGAGCTTTATATTTAATCATGTTATTAGTGACTTAAAAGTTTTATAAAAAAATTAGAGGAGTGATTTTTCCCATAAGTTTGTGATAAGACAAAACCTGCCCTTGCTCTTTAAATGCACTTAGATCCATTGAAGTGAAGTATCAAGGTTTATTAATGCAATTTGATTATAACCTCCATCTATTATTCTATGATGAATTTGAATTTAGGTTTGGAAACTATGATTTTGGGATCTTCAAGCGTTTGTACCTCAAGATCAACCATAAAATTGTATAAGTAGTACTTGATATAAATAACTTGGCTAATACCTTCAATGAAGAATATTTATTCATTAGAAATAGTGTATTGAAGGTGACATGTAGGTGGAATATAAGTGGTAGTAAGTTGATCGATGATCACTTGTCATTTTACTAATTTTTGGGTAACAATTATATAGTCAAACTTCATTAAGAGTACTATCCATTTGCTAAATCAATCTCTAGGAAAGAAGGCCTTAGATAATAAATGACAAAGAAAACCAATATGGATAATGACATAATTGGTCTGATAAAGCATATAATGTTGAATATTTTTGGCTGCTAAGTATATTATAAGATAATCATGCTCTAATTTTGTGTAATGGGTCTCATAATATATCAATGCATAACTAATGTAGTAAATGGCATACTCTTTTCTTGACTCATATTTTTGTGCAAGCATTGCTCTGTCTAATATAAGGGTGGATGATGTATACAAGGTGAGTGGATTATCATAATAAGGTGGTTGAAGAGTAGTAGGATGAAATAATGATTCATTCATGTTATCTAAAAAGGTTTTAAATGTATTGGTCCATTTAATAGAAACACATTTCTTGAGGAGAAATTTTACCAAATAGATTCAGTAAGCCTTCTCAGAGATAAATCATTAGATTACCCCAAGTTTATAAAGTTTCCCAAGATAGGTAAAAATTTCAAGAATATTCATGTTGATAATGGTGTTGATTTTAGTGGGATTTACATCAATTACTTACATTAAAACTAGGTAGCCTAAGAGTTTTCAGAGGTGACACCAAAAACACACTTGTGTGGATTGAGTATAAATTTGTATTTGATGAGATGATTGAAGATTATAGAGAGACAAAAAAGATGATTTTCATGATGTTTGTATTTTTAATAATATCATTCACATAGGTTTTGATGATTTTATGGATGTTTTAAACCCTATTTGGAGATAAAGATTGATATGTAGAGACTAGCCTAAACAACCAAGGAGTAAGTTATTCTAAAAAGTAGGCTAATTGAATGAATTTAGATTATACTAATATTTTGATGGGATGTCCTAAATATGAAAATATTTCAAATATAGAAAGTGAAACATTTAATATTATGAAGGATAAATTTTACTTATTTTATATAATTATGTAGGTAGATAAGAGTAGTGTAGGTGAAAAATTTGATTGTCTGAAGATATGGATCCTATCATTAAATTATGGATATTTAATTTATATTTGTATGGAAACTTGCATCACCATATGGATAATAACATCCATGCTAGTGTCTATATTATATCACTAATTTCTTGTGAAGTATTGAATATTATCTGAAACTTCTACTTCCCCTATTAAGATTGACTATCACATTTTATATTCTCTCTTTGGATCATGTGCACAAGTTATCAATATTATTATTTTGATAAAATCCCTATATACTCTAATTATGGAATGTTGCCTTACAAAAATGGGGATTAGTAGACTTAACTGAAGTTAATATGACCTCAAATACCCATCTATTAGTGAGCATACCTACATAGCCAAATACTTCAAAGAGGGCCTTAGATCAATGTAGTTATCACCCTTATATGGGATTATACATCAGAAGTGGTGTAATATTTTATATGAGAGTGCATGTATTAATTTAGATATTAACTTGTAAAATACTACTCATAGGATATTCTTTTGATGCTTCAGACTTGTAATAAGACTATTCCTATGATTGGTTTAGAAATAATAAATAATAGGGTAAAATAGCTAAGTTATGAAATTGGTTTTTAGTAGTGTAGTGTAAGCTTGAAAGGTTATTAGTAGATGAATAATGAATGGGATTTAACTTGTATTTATATTATACATTTTGAAATATTTCTCCTAAAAGGATTAAATAAAAATGGCTGACCTATAAATATAAGAATATTTGTAAATTTAAGTGTTTATAAGGTACAAACACCTACATTAGAGTAGGGACACTAACATTGATAGTAGTGTCAAAGTCCTAATATAAGTGTCTCATAATATATAAAGTTGGTGAAACTAAAAGTGAAGGACATATATCAAGTTTTAAGTGCACTATTGGATACAGGTGATCTAGGTAATTAGAATATTAGAGTCAGACTACAAGATAAGCATTTAGGCATAACGAGATGGTAAACATGATCCTTTTAGCTACAAGGTAGACTAAGAACTAAAATGTTAGAGCCATGATTGATATTTTTCAAGTGCACAAGATTAGTTTAATATATAAATCTATATTTGAGTATCTACATCCCCCCTTTAATACAATAATGTATAAAGATGAAACTACTAGGCTAAAGGAAAGAAATGCATACCATGGTGTATACAACACACCTTGATTTAACTTGAAACCTATTTGAATTTTTTGTATGTGTATGACCTGAAACCAATATAACATGTTAAAAATTTAATTAGTGAATGTAATCTGAAAATTAATAATAAAAATTGATTGAAAGAAAAGAGATCAAGTAAGAAGTACACCTTTGTGTTGATGCAATTATGTTTCCCCTTGATGGCTTGTTTTAGTAATGATTCTTCCTATATAAAGCATTAGAAAGAGGTTAAAAACTAGACCTTGTATATTTGAAGATGGAAATTGCAGTGTGATGATTCCCCCAATTTTGTATGAGGGTGAGTTGTACCAAATCCATAAAGAGCACTAAATCTCAATTGCACAACTCATGTGTAAACATAATCTAGCCAATCTATCTCGAGTCAAATGGTGTAACCATATAAACCCACCATAAATAAAATTAGTTCCAAGTACATTGAGATCATTGAATCTTGATCACATTAATCAAAGAAACCAACTAATATAATAGATAAAGTCTTAAACATTACATATTGGTGAGGTCAGTGCATGAATAATGTGTTTATAATTTGGTGCATTTATATGGCATATACACCTCAAATGTGTCTCATGTTGAACTATCCATCAAAATATAACCTTTTATCTATAATATATGTATAATGTGTCATAAATTTGAAAAATTATATCCTAAATCTATGCTAAATTTATAATATTTTGTCTCGAGTGTATATCTAAATCATGTAAAATAAACAAAATTCTACCAATTATGTCAATTATATGTATGTGGAGTCATGTATCTATTACATACCCCCAATAATATTCCTCCCATTTTAAGGTGAGGGGAATGAAAAATTATAATCACCTTATCTCAAAAGGATAAGAAAACTATGTTAAACCTATTCCAATCATGTAGTAGAAAATATATAGTGGTATCATGTCAAAGTATATATCAATAGAATTGATATTATACATACATAAAAATCACTAAGATGGATGATATAGATCATGTAAATGTCTATAAGTAATAATATTAGAAAACAATCAAGCACACACACAAATTTACTCTATGTCAAATAAATAGGGCTCTAAGGAGACAACAAACAAAGGGCATGTTCAAATACCACATATTCAAGGGGAGGAAATATTGAAATTTCCACACACAAGCAAAAGAATAAACACTCATGGAAATATGGCCAACAAGTAAAGAACATGTTTAAATGTCCTGTAATCAAGACAATGAATAAAACAAGAAGTACATTAAAATAAGCCATATGAAGAGATAAATTAAGCGAAATATAAGAAACAAACATGAGCATGTCATACTAGTCCCTACATACATATGTTAGCAAAATGTTCTATAAAATAACATATCAAGGACACTATGTAAGATAATAGCATGATATAAGCATGTGTAAATGTTAGTATATAATCTCAATGTGATAATGTAAAACTATCATAAAACAATATAACCTATGTCAATCATGATAAAAAATATCAAGATGACCATAATGTAGTGTGTCAGATGGGAAGAGAGAAGGTCCAACATCTGCATGCTCATGTATCATGTAGCTAATGTATGCATGTATCATACTGAAGTACATGTGAAACATATGTGTATATATAAATGATATGGTATATGCTAACATAAAGTAAATGAAATATTCAAAAACATGTGAAATGCTAAATACTATATTATTTTATTTTATTTTTAATTTTTTTATATTTTATTGAACATTTGTTATTTTTTTGGAAGGTTTGATTATGTTTGTTCAAATGAACCATCTATGTTCTATATGTTAATAGTGTAATAAATACATGGAGATGATTTATTATCTCTTTATATCATGATTAAGATCATTATCGTCATCATGTGGTATGTGAACCATTTATCCATTGTGGGAATTTGAAATGCCTTGTTAATTATGATATATTTTATCTCCCATTTGATATGAACAAAAAATTACCAATTTCAATGGGTATTGATATGTATGAGGCATGACCCAAACATTAGTTTGGAAAAGATTTAGACTAAAAGCAATGATTAATATTATGTAACCCAAGGAGTCTTTCCAATTTCCCTTATTATGTAAGTCTTTGATATTACATCCAAGTTATGAAAAATGTCTTAATTATGGTGAGTTTCACTTTTCCATGGAGTCAATATTATTATATATAAAATAATCTCCAAAAATGAATAATATGATTGTTGAATCCTTTTGGTGCAAATGCTTTTTACTTGATGTAATTGTAAGTGTATCTTAATGTGATAAAATTTTAATTTGTTGTGTGGGATGTCCATTGAATATTTTTATCATATTTACAAACTTTTGAAAAGGTGTCATAAAAATTTATAATGCAAAATATTTTTATATGATATTCATTTAGAAACTCATTTCCATTTATGTATCCTTAACAAATATTTTAAATTTTGAATGAGATAGATTCAACCATTTATTATTGTTGAGTAGAAAATAGGCATATTTATTCACATCCATATAGAGGTGATAAAATAAGGTATAATGTTTATGTAATGCTCCTTATTTGAGTGGAGAAGTAATAAATCTAATTAATATGAATTTTAGTTCTAAAGTTAAACATTGGTATGGTAAATAATATGAGGCATTTTTAAATTAGATAGCATAATCTTGAATGAACCCATTATCATGTTGATTGAAGATTTGTAAAATTTATAATGAAAATTTGGGCACATTGTGTGTATTAAATTGTAATAATAAAACATGGTCTAGTTGCTTGAAATGAGTGAACAATCCATTAGTTAAACTAGAGAACCAATCCAAAACTTCTTATGTGAGGCTTCTATGGAAATATTTTAACAATAAATGTCAATCTTTAGCTCTCTGACCAAAAGAATGTACATATATAGTTATATGATTATAATGGTTTTCATGGTCAAAAAATAAATGTAACAAGGGCATGATGAAATGTTGTGGATAAAGGTGTTTAAATACACTTTTTACAATAGGTTAATTTTTTATCATGTTATTGTTAATAAAAGCATTACATTATATTATTTGTGAATTGAGAATCAAAACTTGCATTTGAATGTTTCTTATAGAATTCAACATAGACATAAAATGACTAATAGGAATTGTTAAAATTTGAAAAGATGTAGTAATTGGTTGTAATTTACCATTGATTTGAAACATAGGAATGATGCATTATTCTTGATTATTGGTAATTGCATTGGGTTTAAATTATTGGAACTTTGGGGAACCTTTTGTAATGGTATATAATTTACAAACTATGGAACCTTTGGTACCAATATATCATTTTTAAACTTTGGATCCTTTAGTAATGGTATATAATTTGTAAGAATTAGAACCTTCGTTAATGGTATATCATTTGTTAACTCTAGAACCTTTGGTAAAGGTAAATCATTTATTTTTTTGTAAAGAAGGCATAATATCTTTATTATCTTGATGGAAATTACTATGATCATATATATGAATATTAAACTCAATTGTAGATAACTATATTATGGTTGGTAGAGGAAAAACTAGTTTCCCATCTTCATTTAAGACTATAAGGTTACTCAACTTAGCTCTTTATATGGGGGTAACATGAAACTAGCTATATGGATGGTAGTTATCCCCATATAGATATTTTAGAGGAGGATTTATATAATCTTGAGAGTATTATCTTATTATGAGGTACCATTTGTTTTGATAACATTTTTCATTAATGAATATTGTTTAAAAACCTAGATATTTTCCACATCATAATCATCAAAAACATATATATCATCCACAAGGAGAAAATTAAAAATAACAAAGGCTAGTGCAACGAAGAGAACAAGCATCACCTAGGAATACTTAGAGTCTGGGTTCACCAAATGTTTAACCCTATTTGGAAATAAGGATTAATATGAAGAGATTAAATTTAAAAACTAAGGAACAAGCTACTCCAAAAAGTAGACCAATGCAATGAATTTATATTCTACTAATATTCTAATGAGTTATATTGAATCTAAGAATCTAAGAGATAGATAATTTCTTTATGACATAAGGTGGAGTCATTGGGAGGAAACTTTTATTGCTTCAGGCACATAGGTTTCACATCTAGATATGTGATGATGTTATGGAAAGATATGTTAAGGCCAACTTCATGCATGTCTTTGTATGACCAAAAAAAGGCTCTATGATATTTTGTCAAAAAAGAAGCTATAGTTATATTTTTATTCAAGACAAGGTTCCTTAGATATAATAATTGGATTAGGAGAGGTACTTGTGCCATATTTAATTATAAGGGTTTATTCAACAAGAATGGAATTTCTATCATGGAAATGATATGGAGCTAAAGAAAGCTTAGAAATTGGATGTATTTTTGGATCAATGCTAATAATAAAATTATTGAAGTGAGGAGCCTTTTTATGAAAATTTCAAAGCTTATGGTGTTACTAAGGGAGTTGAGGCTCTCTAGCATGGAGTAATTATAAGATAGCTTCATCACTAGGAATAATAGGTGAAGGTTCATAGTATTTAACATCCACTTTAAGATTCTAAATCTGATTACCTTTGATATCAAATGTGGAATGTACTTGTAATAAATTAATAAATTTTGCATACAAGTAATTTTATGGGGTAAAGTATAAGGAAAAGAGTTCAATTGTATGATATTGTCTTAGTCAATGAATTCTAGTACAAAAGGATGAATCTAAATCACATTAGTCTTTTCAATATAGTATTAGTTACTAAAATATGATTTATATAGTACCCTAGTCTTGTACACTTGGAAAATACCTATCATAGTTGTACCTTTTATTTATAGACATTAATTCTAAGAAAAGGCTCATGTTTACTATCTCTTTGTGCCTAATTTATTATCTCTTAGTTCTACCACTATTATTCTAATGACCCAGGCCTTCTATGTTGTGTAGAAAGCTCTAAACTTGATTATTATCCTTCACTACTAATTTTATACCTATATCTATTTTCTAGTTCCCTATATAGTTGCATCCTAGGTAGACACATATATTGACACAACTACACATTTTACTATAGAGTGTATAGTGCCTGAAAGTCATCCAATTTACAAATTAATCATATATAAAAGGTTTTACTAATTTTTTAAAGTGAGATATTTTCAAAGGGATTGATATATATATATATACAAGATTAATCCTCATTCATTTTTCATCTAGAAATCACATACAACTCATAAGGAAATATACCAAGAAACATTCAATAAAGCATTTAAGTGAGCCAATCTAAATTATTTATCCTCATTTACATATTAGTCATAAGATTAGTATTTTTACAATTCTAAATCATTTAAAGAGTATCCCATGAGCCATATTTTCCAAGTTACAAACTAGGTCACTACATGTATTTGATTATCACAAATTACACCCATGTGCACACATAAACCAATATGTAAGAGGGAACTAAATTAGTTTAAGTCCCTATTCAGAGTGTTGGAAATATAGGAAAAACCCATTGATAGAGAGGTATTTGGGATCAGATCAACACTATGAGCCCACTAACACATTTTTACCAAAATCACTCTAAGGGGTAAGAGCTAGGGTTTGATCATTTGACAAAGAGTGATATCTTGTGTTATTAATTTCAAGATATTAGAATAAAGGTGACAAAAAATATAAAAGGATCTAGTTAGTTTCATATATATTCAATCAATATTTTGTACAAGACACATGTGACATAGTTAGACACCTAAGTCAATGAAACTATCTAGATCCAAAACAAACATCCAAGGCCACTGTAGAGTAAAGATTTACTCTACATTTCATTCTATTTTTTTAGTTGCACACCACAAAATTTTGTCTTCACATACTTTAGTCGGAAATGGTAGAGTTTTGAAATAGAGCACAGGATCTATTTTCCTTTTTGATTCATTTTTGTCCAAGCGTCAGGATCAAGTGGAAGCTGACAAGTGTCATCATTTGAGGCATCCTTTCTCAAATGGAAACTACCAAGTGTCATCATTCAAGGCACCTTTCATATTTTCTATGAGTTGGTTAGAATGTGCCATGTATCTCATAGTGACTCAGTAGAATGTGCCAAGTGTCATCATCCATGGTTTCATATCGGCACCCACATTTCATCTCTTTTTAGCAAAAGGTTTTAACAAGCTAAGTATCAGGATAAAGCAGAAAGCACTAAGTGGCAGTCATGGAAGGTCTTAATTTTGCTTTTCTAAAAGCAATGGAAGATGCCATGTACCCCAGAAAAAGAGAGTAGAAGCCACCATGTGTCACGATCTGAATTATCTTCATTTTTTCTTCACTGATATAGCAAAGACTGTGGTGGGTCTTAAGTGTTATTTCTGAAGCAAGTGAAAGCTGCCAAGTGTCACTATCCATGTAAATATGAAATGAGACCCATTTGTTTCTATGGTATAAATAGAGTAAAGTAGAGACTACCACGTGTCATCTTTTGCAAGTTTCTAAAAAGGTAGCTAAAAGAAGAGGAGACCACCACGTAATCCCAGATGAGTAAAGTAGAGATTGCCATGTGTCTTTTGATGAAGCAGTAGAGTTTACCACCTATCCCTGTGATCCTTTTTAAAGTTACTTAGGTAAGAAATGTTATGGTTCTTATTTTATTTTAAGCTATTGAAGTTTCAAGGAAGCAGATTGTGACAAGTGTCAAAGGCAAAACACTCCTGAGCAAAGACACAAAAGAGTATAAGTTACACAGAAAGTGTTGCGTGTCTTTGATAAGTGCTGAAAAACATGCCAAGTGTCATCTTTTGATGTCTCCTAAATTAATAAGAAGTTTTTCAATAAAATGGCTAAGTGTTACCTAGCATTTAAGAGAAAGGAACATCCTGCAATCTGTTTCAGCCAATGAACTGCCATAAGACAAAGCATTTCATAATCTATAAAATATCTTCTGTTAGACACTTCTAGTTCGGTTAGATTTCAGTTGGGCCATTAGATTGGGAACAAGTAGACAATCTAAATTAAATCTAAGGCTATAAATGAGGGTGAAGAGATCACTATAAGGGGAGGATATTAGAGAGAATTTTTTGAGAGAATTATTGTTAAGAGTTTAGACTTTCTGGAAGTGTGACTAGGAATATCATATGCTTTTGTTCTATCTTCTTAAGTTGGAAGTTTTATGTAACTATGCATGTTTTTATGCCTCTTATGTGACTGGAAGATTAATTAGAAGATTGAATCCTATGCCTTTGTTGATATTTTATGTGATTATTGCAAAATTAGTCTAGGCTGTGCTTAGACTTTCTAGAGCTATGATTATGAATGTCATTTGCTTTTTTCTCATTTTCTTGAGTTGGAAAGTTTATATAACTATGCATGTTTTGGTGCCTCTTATGTGACTAGAAAATTTAAATAAGAAGATTGAACCCTATGCCTTTGTTGACATTTTATGTATCACTACAAAATTAGTCTATGCTATGAGACTCTGTTTCTATCTTTTACATTGATCATGCACTTGTTTGATCTTAAGTGTAAATGAATCCTACATATAATTTCACTTTGCTCAAGATTAAGGTCAAATTAAATTTAGGCACATCACCATAGTTAGATTTTATTTCTTGTATTTGTGTTTTTTTAAAAATTCCTGTCCCTTTTCCTAGTATATACTTGATTTAAAGAAGAACTAGCTTCTCTAAAATCTGTAGGTCATTTCAAGTCGCAAGTCCCACATCTTGAAACTTCCCATTGTTGGTGTTTAGAACAAGCACAATTTTAAATCATCAACAGTTTTTGGCACACTTGGTGGGACTAATCTTGAAATTTCTTTCAAGATCATATGAACCAGAGAGCTACAATGAGTCATAGCTATGACTAGTAACCAGATCACAATTTGCTATAAATCTAGGTATTGTTTTGCCACCTTTGGTAACTAGTCTAAGAAGAAGAGTCAACCAATTTGTACCGATACCTAGAGCAAATATGGGAGCCCCTATACCACCAAGAAATTATGCAAGCTAGAACACTGATAGTCCCTTGATTCTCCCAATAGCACCAGCCATTTGGGACCCTATCCCAGTGAATGCCTTAAAATCTCTACCCAAATTTAGTGGGCAAGACTTTAAAACACTTGAGGAACATCTTCAAGATGTATCAGATGTTTGTGATATACATGTTGTCACATAACAAAATGTGGCCATAAGATTATTAGCAGCTTATTTTAAAGGGAAGGCTCTAGAATGGTATCAGTCTTTGACCCCAAATACCATATCTACATGGGATCAGGTCAGAGATATTTTCTTTAAATGATTTGAAGAGAAGGGTGATAAGTCTTCTTTGTTACAGTAATTAATTACCATTCAAAGGGCAC
Organism: Torreya grandis; assembly: GCA_037957365.1. NCBI lineage: Eukaryota > Viridiplantae > Streptophyta > Pinopsida > Cupressales > Taxaceae > Torreya > Torreya grandis. The sequence continues at coordinate 368,454 of JARHVA010003417.1, read as the reverse complement.
CACAAGAAGCCATGACTAACCTCAATTCCAGATTTCAAAATACATGGGAAAGAATCCCTACTATAGCTAGACCATTACCAGGTATGGCTATAGTATTTTATCTTAAGGCTTTGCATTCAGATATATCTATTATGATTTAGTCACTTGGAGGACACACTTTGCCTGAGACTTATGACTATGCGGTCAGAGCTGAGAATAATTTGATAGATGCTGGAAAGTTACCCTCAAGGCCTCCCATGCCCATGTTCCCAAAAAATTCCTTACCATTACCTCAAGAAGCTCCTAAATCTATAGACCCACTTGTGTCTATGTACACCTATCCTCAACCATCTGCTAAAGAAATTGTCCCCACTCAGTCATCTGGGATGGATGATATCAAGAATATCCTAAGGTCATTTTCTAATGAGCTGATTAATATAAAAAGATAGCATAATAATTTATCTAAGCCTCCATATCAAGGCTATCAAGGAAAAAAATTCATTTTAGCCAAACCAATATCAGGGTCCTCCAAGACAAACTAACCATCAGCCAACAAACTAATTGGTTGCAGTCCCCACACCCTCACAGACTATTCCTTCCAATTCAAATAGGGAGATTGTTCTAGGGAAAAATAACTATGTGGATAACACTAATTCCTAGTTTTTTCCTTGAAATAATGCTCATACACCTATAGATTCTCCTATGGGTAATCTACAACAAAAGGTGGCAGAGCAAAGAAGAATGGATGGTTAGTTTGTAAGTTCTAGTGACAATCAAGCCTACCAGTCTTCTGGTATGTATAATTTAGTCCTAGTGGCTTAGATGCAAGGGATGTACTTGAAAAAAGAGGAAGAAATAGCCCCAGAACATGCTTTGTTCTCATGGGTTGAAGATGAAGAATCAGTTTTCTTGAATGAAGCATCTACCTCCAAAAACCTGGTGGTGTAATATGATTATTACACCAGATCAAAGAGAAGGATGGTGGAATAGCCTGAGGTTATAAATAGTCAAGTCATGGAGAATTCTCCATTGCAAGGACAAATAAACATAGCTGTCAGACAAGAAGTGCCTCAGTTGACGCAGAATCAAGGGATTCCTACACAAATTCAAGAAAAACAAGATATCCTTATTCTCAAAGAACTCAGACTTTGGGACCAATAAATGTGGTGGATTAATTGAAGAAGAGTCTAGCACAAGTATCAATATGGGATATATTAGCTATTCCTAAATAAAATACACTACTACAAGAAGCTCTACAAGGCCAAGCAATGCCAAATGGTACTTTTATCAAGGAAAGACCTGCTAAAAAAGAAAAGCTCAAAGATATAGTTCCTCTGCAGGCAATAGCCCTAGTGAATAATACAACAGAGGTAAGCAAATCCAAACTAGATCCCTTCTATTCAACTTTGATAGTGGATAATAAACTACTGTATAATGCAATGATTGATTTAGAGGCTAGTACTATAGTAATGCCCAAGCAGATAGCTGACACTTTAGAAGTTAAGTATGAACCACTCACTAAAGGAGTCATATAGCTAGATGGAATAGTAGTACAAACAATATGGAGAATTAAACAACTCAAATTACAATTATATGCTTGTCCCAATGTAATTGTAAATCAAGATGTAGTAGTGATAGATATACCTCCTATTTTTGGCTTATGTTTATCAAGAGACTTTACAGCCAAGATAGGAGGATATATGTCCCTTGATTGGTCTCATCTCATTTTAAGAACTAAATATGGTTCAAAGATGAAGATATTATCTAAGCCATTATATAAGGATCATATCACCAATGAACCAACTACAAAGTTAGAGGCAGCCCATGCTATGATGAGTAAAGAATAAAGGGTTTTTGTCAAGGAGCTAGGTGAATGGACTAGATATAATCATGAAGAAGAAAATGATCATTTATTAGCTATGATGTAGAGTGACCCATATGGAAATTATGATTCTATTGGTCTGGGCACTTATGTTATACTTGATGAAGATCATAAAATCCCAAATGTTCTAGAGGAATAAAGGTCAAAAGATACCTCTTCTATCAATCCTCAGGTCTCTCAACATGAATTCAACATTCTAAGTGAGAAGTCACAAGTGTATGCCTTAATCTCTGATGAAGAAGAAATAATTTCTGATTTTCTTCTTACTTTGCAAGATGATGAGGAAGAGCATGGACATTTCCTTGATCATGATTTGAATGATTTGTTTGAAATCATTGGATCAGGTTATATTATTTTTTAGGGAAGCTATGAGCCAGTTGTAGAGGAATAAGATAGCATTGAAAATTAGTTACAGATGCAAAATTATTGCACTCTTTCAAAATTATTTTTTCAAGAGGTTGGTAATTTTGAAGTCATGAAAGAAGATGATCATGCCATAGAACTAGAGTTTGAAGTAGAAGGAGTTAAGTCAATAAATGATATATGTCAAAAGGCTTCTGTTGATGAGTGAATGGTCTTTAAATTCTTGATAAGACATACCAATATCAAGAGCTAACATTCAATGAACTTCCAAGAATAAGAAGAGTCTATATTTGTTGGAAGCAGGTTTGACTTAGACTCACCCAAATCTAGGCCAGACACCATGGCATATAAAGAAAGCAAGTCATCAGAGCTATATCAAATTCAAACATTTGCCTGGCAATATAAGTTGGCTTGTCATGAAAGAGATTTTAGAAATTCTTTTGATCCAGTAGGGAGATAAAGATAATATGTATTATAGTTAGATAGTTTCCCCTTTTTGTATTGCTTTTGTTTCCCACTTTTCTTCTAAATAAGTGTTCTTTGAACATGTAGTCGACAGCTTAGAATTTTCAAAATTTTCAAAATTCTAATACATTGAATGTCTCCCAAATCTCTAGAAATCCCCAAGGTACCTTGTGCTACCAGTTGCATAATGTGTCTATCTCACTGTTCCATAAATATTGAGTAGGATCTGCTAATGATTATCCAAGTTTAATGCCATTTCAAGACTTGATAGGTTAATAAATACCTCTTATCAAGAGTTAAAGCTTACAAGTTCTCAAACATTCCTGCATCTATGAAAATATCCTGCTACTTGCATTTTTAGTGCTTAGTAAACTTGCTTTTGTGAAAGTGTTTTTGTTTTGCAAAAGTTCATACAAATTATCACAAAAAAGACATAGAGATGGAGGGGGCACAATCTTCTTAACAAGGAGCTAGGATGTATGAATTCCTTGATAAGTTTCTTGCAAGTAAGTCGTATGCTTTAGCTCTTGTGTAACCATTGAAGACCTATCCATGGACCAAGTTTCCTGAAGTTGGTCAAGCAAGTGATCCAGCAAAAATAAAAGATTATGCAGATGGCATCATGGACCCAATTCTTTAGAGAGCTAGTAGAAAAAATCTTAGAGAAGGGGCACATCAAAGATGTCTACAGAGGTCCAGAGTAGGGCAATATGAAACATTTGCCATGAGGATATGGACTTCACAGCTGGCACAATTCATTGTCCCATCTGTGCATCCATGCCCCAACCTGGTCAAATTATGTGTAGACTTGTTCCGTGCACCCTCATGAACCATTCAATGAAGTCCATTCATGATGCAAATCACACTGCAAGCTATCAAGGATATGTTAGCCCTGTATCATGATAATATAGCTATGTTTCCCACTATTGCTAAAATGTAAAGAATGTGGGCAAACATCAACACTCAGTCAAGGTTCTTGAGATCTAAATTACAAATGGGTGATGATGACACTATGGTGCCCACACTCCCTGTGCCAAGAGCCCAATTCACACAGGCTATCCAAGATGTATTGTCTATGATGGCTTTCATCTTTGGCATGAAAGATAATATGGTAGTGTATGCAGAACAAATGGCTATCCTTTTCAGGCTGAAGACCATTGACAAAACCCAAAAGTATCGACTCGACTTTTCTAAACAAATTGTTTGCTCAATGGTAGAACAATTGGGCCATTTCAAATCAAAAGGAGTGTTCAAGTATTCTTCCTATTTGTTCCACCTCATGCTTTTTCAAAACTCTAACCTCTTTGCCCAACATATGTATCTTAATATGTATGACCCAAATTTTAATCTCCAAAAGACCATTCTTGTGTCTACATGGACACACATTTTGTCAAAGACTAGTGACCCATATGAATTCTAGGAATTATTTATTACCCCTACTTTTTGCCACCTCAGCCCTAAACTAGTTATGAATAGATTATTCCCAAGTGTTTCAAATCTTTTGGCTAGTTGCCTAATTCTTTTTGATTTCTATTTTGGATCCTACCATACCATTATAAGAGTCCATGGTTTTTGTGGGGAACCAATATTTCTACCTAATATTTTGACTCTTAGGATAGCATTCCTAGAGGTCACCAGGTAGGTATCCACAATTGATAATAAATTTGGCTTTGGGAAGAGGAAAAGAAAAATGTATAATCTACCATGGATGAGAACTAGCATGGTTTTGGAAACTAGAGATGCTAAAGTTGTGTTGCTCAGAAAGATAGCCTTTCTAGGTTTCCTTTTAATAGAGGACAAATGGGTTTATGACCCAAATGATTTCATAGCTTCCTAGATAAGAACTAATAGAGTCGTAATCAGAATTGCACATAAGGCCACCACTTTTGGGAAACTAGGAAAAATCCTAGGGAAGACACTCCTAGATTTTATGTTGAGTTAATAGACTTGCCCCTTCCACAAAATAGACCCTGGGAAACATTATATGTTAAGTAGAAAGATTATGATCCTAAAGTTAGAATGACTTCTGGGTTAAGGAGGACATTAAAGAATAAAGATTAGGATACTAAGAAAATAAAGGCCTATTGGAAATATAGGCAGGAAATTTGTCAAACAACCCATTCTTTTGAGAACATAGACATAGATGAGAGATGGGAATAACTATGGGATGAGTGCCATCTCTCCCCTATATCTAGCCCAGAGACAAGTAATTTTCCAACACCGGGTGAAGAGTAGGAAGCTAGGGCTGGGTCAAGCCAAGAGTCACAAGCCTTATAGTAAGTTGTAGCTATAGTAACTGTATTAGTTTGGCCCCAATCTCTTAGCATCATGGAAAAGAAAAAGAGTGTGGTGCCTACACCACCACAAGCTTCCCCATCAATAATAGTTATAGATATTCCTAGTTCTCCACAAGAAGTAGATGTGGAAGGAAAAAGGATGCAGCTTGAAGAGGAGACACCCAAGAAATGAAAGAGGGTGCAGTTTTAATTTAGTTCAGAAGAGGAGATGAACACCTCATAGCACCAATTATAGGGTACTATAATTGCTCCTCATATAAGTATTATTCCTCCCTCTCTTTCTCAGTCTATTTCTTATCCTATTGGCATGATGATTTCATCTAGCTAGATGACATCCCCTGCTACTTTTGCCATTCCCATTTCTCACTTCATCCCATATGTGCCACCTCAGGCTTTAACATTACCTTATTTCTCCCCATTTGTTCCCAAGAAACTTTCCACTCAGATTTCCCATAGCCAACAATTGGCTATTCAATATGGTCTACCACAAGGACATCCTTTTACAGGTGGGCACATTGCCTCTCCTTCTACCTTCTAGACCCAAGTAGATGCTATTAGGAAGGAAAGGGAAACCCGAAGAGAGAAAAATAAGATCAAGGAAAATAAAGCATTGGCTACACCCCATCTGTGGTCACAATTTGACCCCATCTAGTAATAATTGACGGTGACTCATTTGTCACCAAATGTAATAAAGCCAATGGAGCAGATGCAACTAGAAGATTACATGATGAATGCGGTGGCCATCGACATGTACCTCTTCAGGCCATAAGACAAAATTGAGCTACTAACTAAATCCACTTTTACAGTTATGGAAGACTACTTGAAGATATCAAGGAGGCTACAGAAGATGGAAGCTGAGCTAGCAAAGGAAAAGGCAAACTATAATAGTTTGACCTCAGAGATCAATAGAAAAGATAATGAAATAGAGAATCTAAATAAATAGTTGTAAAATACTATTTCTCTTTAGACTCACCAGGCAGTTCAGGCCCAAAATGATTATTTAAAAGTAGGGCTCACATAGGTAAAAGATGCGGTGACAACCCTAAGGCACGAAAAGGCAGCGTTGCAAGGAAAATACAAGGAACACCTGTTGAAAGTTACCCAATTACAACAAAAGCTACTGGCCAAACAAAATAATACTATGGTCATACAAGCCCAATTTCAAGTAGAGCAATAGAGAACAACACAATTGACACTAGAGTTGGCTAATAGGCCAAGGAATGTTGGGGTATTAAGTCTAGTAAAGGAGCTATATGAATCCATGTGGAAGAGAATCTCTTCAAAGATTATTCAGCTTAGGCCTTCTCTCACCTTCTTGATAAATGCACAAAAAATGTACAAAAAGGTGGAGAGTTTAGTTGTAAACTCTCTGGATATAGTCTCTGAGAGAGTAATGGACACATAAATGTTGCCGCAAAAACTTTATGATGCAACGAATGCAACGTTATCAGTAATAGGAATCAATGATAGAATGGTCACTTCCAAGCAAGTAAATGAGGTTCTCAGTTACAATTCTATAGCCATCAGTTGTAGAGAGCTTTTAGATGTCATGAAGGAAGGAATCAATGAAATGAAATATCATGTTGAAGATCTAGTATAATTAGGTCTTCCTTCTCCATTTCCTGACGACAACACTATGTTGATGGTAGATGAAATTAAACCTTTGATGTTGGACAAATAGAATGATCAAATAGTTTTCTAGGATCTAAGGGATGATTCATCAATCCCTAAAGTAGAATTTGTCTTGGTTCTTGTTTCCTAAATCAAATTCAAATTGAAGGCTATGATTCAAATTTTGCAAAATTTTTCACACAAGGATATTATTAACCTTGATTTAACCTTCAATGAATTGTAGAATAAGTAAGGGTTATCTGATGATGAGTCATCTACCTACCGAACAACATTGCTGAAGCTATGATTTTGAAATTTTTATCTAGCCAGAGTTGTGGTTTCTTTTTGAGCAGGCTCAAAAGTCCTTGGGGTCACCAATAACTGTAGAGTAAAGACTTACTCTATGTTTCATTCTATTTTTTTAGACATACACCACAAAATTTTGTCTTCATATACTTTGGTCTGAGATGGTGGAGTTTTGAAATAAATCACAGGCTCTATTTTCCTTTTTGATTCATTTTTGTCCAAGTGTCAGGATCAAGTGGACACTGACAAGTGTCGTCATTTGAGGCATCCTTTCTCAAATAGAAACTACCAAGTGTCATCGTCTGAGGCACCTTTCATATTTTCTATGAGTTGGTTAGAATGTGCCACGTATCTCATAGTGACTCAGTGGAATGTGCCAAGTGTCATCATCCACGGTTTCATATCGGCACCCGCATTTCATTTCTTTTTAGCAAAAGGTTTTAACAAGCTAAGTATCAGGATAAAGTGGAAAGCACCAAGTGGCAGTCATGGAAGGTCTCAATTTTGATTTTCTAAAATCAATGAAATATGCCATGTACCCCAGCAAAAGAGAGCAGAAGCCACCACATGTTGTGATCTGAATTATCTTCATTTTTGCTTCACTGATGTAGTAAAGACCGTGGTGGGTCTTAAGTGTTGTTTTTGAAGCAAGTGAAAGCTGCCAGGTGTCGTTATCTGTGTAAATATGAAATGAGACCCATTTATTTCTATGGTATAAATAGAGTAAAGTGGAGACTACCACATGTCATCTTTTATAGGTTTCTAAAAAGGTAGCTAAAAAAAGTAGAGACCACCATGTAATCCTAGATGAGAAAAGCAGAGATTGCCACGTGTCTTTTGATGAAGCAACAGAGTTTGGCACCTATCCCTATGCTCTTTTTTAAAGTTACTCAGGTAAGAAATGCTATGGGTCTTATTTTCTTTTAAGCTATTGAAGTTTCAAGGAAGTGGATTACGACAAGTGTCAAAGGTGGAACACTCTTGAGCAAAGACACAAAAGAGTATAAGTTACGTAGAAAGTACTACGTGTCTTTGATAGGTGTTATAGAACACACCAAGTGTCATCTTCTGGTGTCTCCTAAAGTAATAAGAAGGTTTTCAAGAAAATGGCTGTGTTACCTAGCTTTTAAGAGATAGGAGTGTCCTACAATCTATTTTAGCCAATGAACTGCCAAAAGATAAAGCATTTTAGAAGCTATAAAATATCTTCTATTAGACACTTCCAATTCAGTTAGATTTCAGTTGGGCCATTAGATTGGGAACAAGTAGACAATCTAGAGTGAATCCAAGGCTATCAATAAGGGTGCAGAGATCACCAGAAGGGGAGGATATCAGAGAGAATTTTTTGAGAGAATTATTGTTAAGAGTTTAGACTTTCTAGAGCTGTGACTAGGAATATCATATGCTTTTGTTCTATCTTCTTAAGTTGGAAGGTTTATGTAGTTGTGCATGTTTTTGTGCCTCTTATGTGACTATAAGATTAATGAGAAGATTGAATCCTATGCCTTTGTTGATATTTTCTATGATTATTGCAAAATTATTCTAGGTTGTGCTTAGACTTTCTAGAGTTGTTATTAGGAATGTCATTTGCTTTTGTCTCATTTTCTTGAGTTGGAAAGTTTATATAACTGTGTACATTTCTATGCCTCTTATGTGACTAGAAAATTCAAATAAGAAGATTGAACCCTATGCCTTTGTTGACATTTTATGTATCACTACAAAATTAGTCTATGTTGTGAGCCTCTATTTTTATTGTTTCTATCTTTTGCATTGATCATGCACTTGTTTGCTCTTAAATGTAAATGAATCCTACATATAGTTTCATTGTGCTCAGGATTAAGGTTGAATTAAATTTAGGCACATCACCATAGTTAGATTTTATTTCTTGTATTTGTGTTTCTATTAAAATTCCTATCCCTTTTCCCAGTATATACTTGATTTAAAGAAGAACTAGCTTCTCTAAAATCTAGAGGTCATTTCAAGTCGTAATTCCCACATCTTGAAACTTCCCATTGTTGGTGTTTAGAACAAGTGTAATTTTAAATCATCAACAGCCACATAAAGAACATTTATAGAATCTAAATAATATTCTAAGATCTTATTTCAATCTAATTTCAACCTATTCCTTCTTAGACTGACATGCCCATAGTAAACTAGCTAAGAATTGGTGTTTCTAATTTTATGCAATATATATCAATAATTTTACTTTGCTATTTTTATCAATCTTGATTGTATAAATTTAGAATATTATTTTCCTAATATTTTTATTAATTTTCCTACTTATTATATTATTTTACTACCATTTTTTAAAATGATAATATAATATTCTTAACCCTAGATACCTTATTATTTAAATGTAGGGTTAAACATTTGGTAAACTGGATCCAAGTAATGTTTGAGTCATTGCACTCTAGATTAATTTTGGGTAGAATATAGATACACACCATGGAATACATACCATATACATTTCATTTACATGTAAAATTCATAGATTATGGGACCTTATTCATGATTCCAATGATGATGAATGCTTCAAAATTTACAAAATGATACATTCTGACACAGAAGGGATACCTAAAGTGGTACCACATAAATAATCTATTCCATTTGAAAATATACAAACTTATGAAATGGGTGACAAGAACAATGAATATTTTACCTTAATAAAAAAATAAATCACTAACCATTGAGGTTCACATGGATGCACATCAATAGCAAGAAGCATTACCAAAGGAACTAATGGTACCAAAAATGCAAGAAAATCAAACATTTGATGTTTTTTTATTGGTCAATGTTAAACAATAAGATGGAAAAGTTTATTATTAGTATGAAAATGATGATGACACATCTTATTATATGATAAATGTAACTTTAAAGAACTGAATTTTAATCCACTTGATTATATTTCACATAGCCTAGTCACATATATAGGTCTTGGTACATATAAGCTAAATCCACCTATAGAAGATACAAAGCCAAATCAAGATAAAGGTAAGGAAAAAATAGTAGATGAACATGTGAATGATTTTTATTCAATACATTCCTCTTATCTAAAAACATTAAGACAACCTTACAATGAACCAATGTAATCACACCATGTGAAAAATGAGGAGTCCTCTAAAAAAACCTCCAAAATAGATTATCTAGATATTATCAAACTGAGATGTTCCAGATTTAATTCTTCCTATGTTACTTGAGCATCAAATGATATCTTTACCTCCCAATAGACACATATTGTGCAAAAAACTCATTCCTAAAAGAGGATCACTACATTTTGCTTATCATCTAGTCACTGACCATAATACAAATCAATGTGAGACATTACAAAACCATATTTAGAAATACAAATGTGATGGGTGCATACATGTTTTCCCCAAGAAATAAAAATGGCCAAATACTTCCAATATTTCCATATAAAATAAATATTCAAAGTGACAAAGGCATGAAAATCTAGTAGTAGTCACAAACATCAATGACATTTCTTTCACACATTTTCAAATTGATCCAAACAATTAGGACACTCTTTGTAATGTTTCATAATTACCTACCTTGGGGAAGAATTCCTAGGAAGTACAAGATTATCATATTTTACTTGAATATATTGGATATATTTACTTACCTATAACATTCATACCTTAAATGATAAATCCCATCATATGGGTGATGGATACCAAACCAAATCTCACATTTTGCCTTGGACAATATTGGGCAACTGAAATGAAACCAAAAATTGATAACATAAATATGTCTTACTTAAAAAATCTAAAATAAACTAATCCACATACTATATGATGGAGACAATGATAAACTTATATCAATAATAAATGGATTTCCTTTACTAGATGATACTAAATCACTAGAAATGATGTGGCATAAACACTACTTGTAAAAAGATAATCTTAGAAAACCATCAGTTAGTCCTTTATCTATCAAATGGGATGAATCATATCCTTTCATTCTAATTAAGATTCACAAATACAAACAATTTACATTATCCAACATAAGGTTTGATGGAAATAAAATATTCTAAAAATATAAAAACATTCAAAGAATTCAAAACTACCAAAAATATTCATAATGTTCCTAATTATACTATTTATTATACACATGTTGCTTGTTCCATGTTAGTAGATAACATATCATCCCTTTTTATATATACACATATGTTTCAAAAATAATTTTATTATGATACAAGTATAATCAAATGGATGATATATATACATATAAAACTTGGGCCTTCCCTCTACTCACATCATAAGTACATTAGAGGCATACACTTATTTGATCATGATACACTACGGTTACACTATTATATGATCACTTTCCATTATCATATTTGAGATTGAGTACTTACACATTCCTATATCCATGAATATACCTTTCATTATGTACTTGATATGCTATGTACTTAACATTTTTTGAAAACACATATTTTTAATAAATAGTATTTATGTTCATGTTGGTTTTTTATATTCCATGTTTTCATTTCTGCACTTCCTTGATTTCTATTATCTTACATTATATTTCTTGTTTGATAATTTGAATATGATCCATTGATTATGGTCCCCATGAATTTGATTTCCTATTTGAACATTTGAATATGTCATTGTTAGTTATATGGAGATTTAAAAATTCCATTCTATGATTTTTAGACATTTGACTAAGTCATGTACCTTCAATTGTGTGGCATTTAAACATGTACCTTGTATGAGGTCTCCTTGGATGATTACCCTTTGATTTTATTTTGAGTGATCTTGTGTGAATTCTTGGTTTCTTGTGATATTTTAATATTAATCTCTAAATGTTTCCATGATTTATATCATGCATCTTAAGACTTGACGTGATCACATACTATGTGCTTAAATGATCTATTTACCTATACATGTTACTCCTATATGCTGCATGATCCACACACAACTTATATAATTATCTTATCCTTATGAGGTAAAGTAACTACCATATTATATTTCTCCTCACCTAAAAAGTTGGGGGGGGGGGGTGGGAATCTTAGTGGGGGAATGTCATTAAGGCATGCCTTCTAAATTTGCAGAATTTAATATTATAGTGGGGGCATGTCAAAAAGGCATGAATTCCACACTTATTCAATACTCAACATCTACAAATTATAGTGAGATAATTTTATAGAAACATGTTATCCACATTTACAACAATTATCAGATTCTCTGAATTTAATGGTGGCATGTCATAGAAACATGTCTTCCATATTTGAAATGATATGATTTAGATACACATTTTTGGCAACATTCTATACATTAGTACTATTATTATTCCTAGATTTCAACATGAGACATATATGAGGTGCATATTCCATGCAAGAGGCACTTAAAATTACAAAATCAAATCATTTTATAGATTTAAAATACTATTATGGACTATTATCATACCTCATATGGACTATTATCAGACCAATCTACTATAGTAGTTGGCTCACCTTTGGAAGGTTGAGTTGATTAAATCTCTCAATATTACCAAATTTATAAGTTAGATTTGATTAAATCATCTAATTTCACAATAATTATAAGTTATATTTGATTAAATCATCCACCCTCACCATATATATAGTGTGAGTTAATTAAATCACTCACACGCACTAAGATATGCACATATTTGGGTTGCATGATTGAGATTAAATAAGTTCAATGGCCATGTTATAACTAATATTTACACCAATATTAGGGGAATGTGTCATCTAATGTGTGTGTGTGTGTGTGTGTGTGTGTGTGTGTGTGTGTGTGTGTGTGTGTGTGTGTGTGTGTGTGTGTGTGTGTGTGTGTGTGTGTGTGTGTGTGTGTGTGTGTGTGTGTGTGTGTTTGTGTGTGTAATTGTAAGTTTATATTTATCCTAATCTTAGTTTCAATACTTCATAATGAGGCATCCTTTCAAATAAAATTTCTAAAAGGTATGATTGTTGCATCAACACATAGGATTACTCATAACCTTGGTATTTTTAATTTAAAACATTTAAAATTATTTCAATTTCAGATTTCATACACCAATTACATACTTTATCATGTTTTTGGATATAGGTCAGTCACCAACACAACACTCAAAGTGGGATCATGAAAATATAAGGTGTGTTTTACACATCTAGGTATGCATTTATTTTAGTTTAAACTATTAATATTATTACTAAATCAAAGGGGGTAAATATAGATACTAAAATATGATTTATATAGTACCTCAATCTTGTACACTTGGAAAATACATATCATAGTTATACCTTTTAATTATAAATGTTATCCCTACTGAAAGGATCACATTCACTATCTCTTTGTGCCTGATTAATTATTTATTAGTTTAACCATTGTTATTCTAATGACACAAGCCTTCTATAATGTGAAAAAATCTCTAAACCTGATTATTATAATTTATTGCTAGTTTTGGACTTGCACATATTTTCTAGCTCTATGGACACTTGCATCCAAGGAAAAGACATGTGTTGATGAAACCATTAATTATTATACAAAATATCTAGTGCCCAAAAGTCATCCAATTTAAAAATAAACATATCCAAAAGTTGACCTAAGTTATTTAATGTGAGATATTTTTGAAAGGGTTTGGTGTGTGTATATATATATATATATATATATATATCAACCATCATTCATTATTCAACTATAAATCACATACAACACATAAGGAAATATACCAAAAAGAATTCAATTAAGAATTAAAGTGAGAAAATATCCCTTATTCATCTTTATTTTTATATTAGTCATAGGAGAAGTTTTTATGTAGGTCTGAAGCATTCAAAGAGTAGTCCATGAGCCATATTTAACAAGTTAAAAGATAAATCACTGCATGCCTTTTCTTATCACACATTTAACCCTTTTTAACACATAATAAAACATGTAGGGGAGAACTACATAATTTTATGGCCCTCTTCAAAGTATTGTTTATATAGGCAGTGCTCATTGAAAGATTGGTCTTTGGGGTCACCTCAACACCATGAGCCCACTAACCCATTTTTCTCATAGTCACTTCAAAGGTGAAGATCTAGGTTTTTATAATTTGAAAAAGAGTGATAACATATATATGCACATGATTTGAATACAATAGAATAAATGTGAAAACAAACTTAGAAGGCTATAATTGGTGACATTTAGATCCAATCAATATTTCATACAAGACACATGAGATAGAGTTAGATACCTACATCAACACAAATATCCAAATCTGATGCAACCATCTAATGATACATAAAGGATATTTTAATAATCGAATGAATATTTTATGATCATATTATAATCCAATTATAGCTTATTCCTACTCAAACTAACATGCACATAATAAACCAACTAAGTATCATTGTTTATAATTTAATGTAATACTATAAATTTAATATTCATATCAATCTCAGTTGTATAAATTCAAAATAATTTTTCTATGAGATTTATTTTAATTAACATGATTATTATATAATCTCACCATCCTTGTGTAAAGGTTAATCTAATCTTCTTAACCATAAATACTCCATTATCTAAATTTAGCATTAAAGAATAGTTATTAGGGAAAGAAATAATTTTGAGTGTATTGGACTAGTCGATGTCATCTATTAGAGGCAATGAATATAAAGGTAATGTGATGATACCTATCTAATGCATTATAGGATTTAAGGTTGGACTATAGCATGTTAGCCAATATAGTCTAGAGATGAGAGATATAATGAATAGTGTTGGATTGGTTGATAGTGTTATGATTTTGCTAAACTATCTATATGGTATCAAGATAATCAATGTCTTTAGTTTTGGGGAGATAAATATTATGAACAACCCATGGATTTTTTACCAATGGTGGGTTTAAATTAGGGACATAACATTTATGTTTGGGTTTAATTTCATTGGAATCATAGAATATGTGAATTGCATGAACATCTCAGTTAAAACCATGAATTTTGGAGATAGTATTTTGATAATGAATTACATCTAAATATCATGATTAGTCTTGGTCCATAATTTAATCATCATCATAATACATTAAAATATTACATGCATGATAATCTCGATAAACAATTTCAATGGAAGTGTCTTTAGTGGAGACACCCATATTACTAAAAGTGCAAGAGAACATTGATAAAGGATATTGAAATAGTTTGGATACATGAAGGTCATTGAAAAAAAAATGTATTTTGTGTAAGAGGAATAATTAGAATTTATAACTATATAAGGAGGTAATATAGTGGTATTATAAATGTTTTACAATTCATTTTGTTTATCATCATTAGAATATGAAATAGTGTCTTTTAGGTTAGGATTCTTATTGATGAGTTATATTATAGGAGGACTATCAATGTGAGAAATAATGAGGAATTGATATTGGTATTGTAAAGTTAGACATTATGGATATCTTTATGTATTAGATACTAGAAGATGTGTTAGCTCTCATGCAATGAGTTAGTGGATGATGTAAAAGGATGTTATAAGAAACTGGAAGATCTAAGAGCATCAACTTGGTGCATTTTTTTTGGGTCCAGTATTAAGAAGGATCCAAATGCAACCAAGTGTCTTTTGGTTGGTTTTATCCAATCCATAATAGGTAAGTCTAATTTTATTAATATTATCTTTGGAGTATACAATTTATTAGAGTAATTAAAGGCAAGTAACATTAATTACAAAGACTTCATACACCATTATTTTTATTTTTAAGGTATTATTGATTTTAATCTTAAAAAAGATGCATGGATCATCAGATTGAAAAAGAATTTCATCATTAATCACATAATCTTCCAAAAACTCTATGGAGAGTTTCATAGAGGGAGAATATTAAGAAATGGTTTTGATAGAGTGAAAATATATAGGTACAATATATTTGGAGTTGGAAAAATAAATTTAAATTTGTTAGATATGGGATCTTAAATGTCTTGAAATTGTTGCATGATAAACTTGTGATGATAAGGATAAGTTATCACCATTTCCATTAGAGGAATTTTTTTAAGTATATAATTAGGTTCATCAAGAAAATTCCATTGTGTTTTTGAGGTATAGACATGATGAGTCTTAGATTTATTATTTTTAAATATTTGAGGATGAATGGAAGATCTAGGTTGACTATATAATGGTGGAGTTGGCTCATCATTAGTCTAATGATCTAAAGATGGAATATGATTGGTTGTAGTATATTTAATAAGTTTTTTCTTTAGTATAAGGCTTCTTAGGTTTGGTAACATGATCTTTGTGAGTAGGTGTATGATGGTAATTAACCCCTAAAAAATTCACATAATGAGAATTAAAATAGTATTAATCATAATCAACATCAATAACACAAACATGTTTGTTATAATGTTGTGTATTGGGATCCAACTATGGAGAGGATTTTTGAGACTTTTTATTTATAGATTTGGAATTGTGAG
Organism: Torreya grandis; assembly: GCA_037957365.1. Lineage (NCBI taxonomy): Eukaryota > Viridiplantae > Streptophyta > Pinopsida > Cupressales > Taxaceae > Torreya > Torreya grandis. Next base: position 352,181 of record JARHVA010003417.1, on the reverse strand, counting down.
TTTACTTTTGTAAATATTTAAGGTATTCATTTTGGTGATATTTAAACATAACATCATGGTTAATTTTTTCTTGAAACATTTTGGTTACCATAAATTTTTAAATATTACATGTCTTATAAGAGTGACCAATGTTTGCATGAAACCAAAGAAATAATATTGGGCTCATACCATGGTGGAGGGATAGTATTATCGTAAACTATGATTTACATGGATATAACATCTTCTTCATTTCCTACCCATTAAATGTGGTGGGAAGGAATTTTATTATCTAAGTTAGGTTCTCCCATTTTGGTTTGATGATTATTAATGATTATTTCATTAGTTGTAGTTTAGACATATTCATTTTTTGGGATTTTGAGAAGGTTCAAATTGAGCCATCATGAAATGATTACTTTTTAATTGATTTAAGGCTTCATCTAAGGTTTGGGGAGAGAATATCCTAACCTTGTATTGAAAATGATATTTAATAGTAGTAACAAAGACTTTGAATATATTATCATCACTCATTTTATGCTTTAATTTATGAGATAGGACTTCTTTCACTTGATGAAATGGTGAGCAGGTTCATTAGGAAGTTAATTACCATTGATTAATGGTTAAGAATATTTTTATAAAGATCATTATGTTGGGATTACTTAACTATATCATTGAATAAATCCTCTAATTATGTAATGGAATTTCTAGGAAGTTAGTTATACCATTCTAATGTATCTCCTATAAAGGTTTTGGTTATAAGTTTGGTAGTAGAAAATGTATTGGTTTTTACCCATTCCTTATAGAGATTTCCAAAGTTTTTAAGAAGTATAACAATACATTTATTCCCATAATATGTGATATTTGGATATATGTTTCCAATGCATATAGACACAATGAAGTGGGATAAAGGTTCATTTTGGAGATGTTGAATTTTTTTTATGCATAGGAGGTTGAGGGATGATATATTCATTATAATCTCCAAGAGCAGTAGGAAACAAATTATTATTTATTTGTCATGATGAATTGAGGTCGGTTATCCATTTGAAAAATGTTATTTTGCATTTGTATCATTTAGGAAATATGAGAGGCTTCATAAGGTTTATTTGTTGATACATTTGTGAAAGGAATTGAGTTCTATCTATAGGTGGATTTTGATTAGAAGTCTTAGGAGGGGGATGAGTAACATTATTATTGGGAATAAGATTCCCAACACTAGTTTTAGTTTCCTAAACTATTTTAGAAAATGGAAGAATTTTATTAAAACCACCACTCTTATTTGGAGTGTAAACAATGTTATCATGAAGATTCTTAAAATGTTAGGAGTTATATATATCTTTAATTTGGTTGATTTCAACCATGGTACATGTGATAAATCTAGAGTGATTTTTGAAAAACTTTCACCATGAAGAGTTATCATCAGTGGTGGATAAGGTGGGAAGAAAGGAACAAACCTTGTAGAATCCTAATGGGTTGAGGTTGGAAAGTAAGATTTTAATAGGTGACATCATGATGCTAATGGGATATAAGGCTAATAATTAAAAGTGATTTATTTTAAAAAATAGATGGTACTAAGTTGGTTGATGTAGTTAGTCTATGAGTCTGAAAAAATATTAGATTAGGCTAGCCAATGCAATGTATGAAAAAAATATAATACTAATATTGATTGAAAAAATTAACTATATTGAGCTAGCTAATGTAGTAGTCTAGAAATTGAAAAAATAATACTATATCATGTTGATCAATGGAATTATATAGAATCTATAAAAAGTAGATTGTATTGCATTGGCTTATGTAATCATATAGAATAATGTTTAGTAAAATAGATTGTATTGGGTTGGTCAATGCAATTAGTTAAGATAGAGTGTGGTAAAACATAATCTATGAAGTTGGATGATGTATTTAGATAGGAAGAGATAATATTGTAGTAGGTCGGTTGATACAATTGACTATAAAATGGTAAATATTTAGACTATATCAATCTCACTGATTCAGTTAGGGAGAAAAACATAGGGAATTGTATTAGGTTGGATGATGTAGTTCAAAAACATAGATAACTATATTGATCTAGTCAATGAAGTTATGACACACAACATAGAATGATATCAGGTTAGCTAACACAATCTGAAATATAACAAATGAATTAGATAATAAATTAAATATAACTATTTTTTATAAAATAAGATTAGGCATATGTACTAAAAGTATTTGATTGATAATGTTAGATATCAAATATACTTTATCATTAATTAATTAGTGATAGCATAATATTTTATAGTGTTAAATAGAAAGGGTAAACCATGATTTTAGCCTACTAACCCTAGTTTTAAGGGTATGGTAAGAGTAAATTCCCTAGGTGATATGTTCCCCTCAGATGCACCACAAAATTAAATAGATGGTTGGTTTCTTAATATTAATAAAAATGAAATCCTACATGCTTATGATATACTATGAAGTACATAGAAACTAAACTCTATGTTTATTATTGCACTATAGTTATTAATATTGAGGTAAACTCCTCATGCTATGATGTGTGTAAATAGAACACTATTTATCCCTGTATGATAGTCATTAAGTAGTTTGAAAATTATTAGAATATAATTTATAGGGAAATCCAAACAAATAGAAAGTGAAGTTTAAAAATCAATTTTCAACATTTAATGAATTGAAATAAATAAGCATACAATGGTATTGGTCTAGCTAATACAATTATAAACTAAATTATGATGAAAATTAAACATAGGACCATATCATACTAGTTGATGTAGTTATATACATATAAGAAAACTATTTTAGGCTAGCTAATGTAGTCTATATAATATCATATGGACTTAGGTTGGTTGATGTTATTCATATACAATAAGGAATCTACATCAAATTGGCTAATGCAATTAGATAAAAAGGAAATATAAGACATAATTGTATTAGACTGGTTATTATATTTAGATAAAAGAGTAAAATTAAGACATAACTTTATAGGCTAGATAATGTAGCTGGATGAAAAATTTAAGGAAATGGTGAGGTTCACATCAGGCTCACCAGAATATATGCACAAGCCAGGATTGACCAACAACTATTCTAACCCAATAGATTAAAAATAAAATAAAGTTAATAGAATAGAATGATACTTAATGTTTAGGTATTAACCAATGGATCCAAAGATCTATAAGGGGGGTGCTTATGTCATAAATTCCAAGAGGAAAGGATTCTAAATCTAATAACTAGGGCATAAGGAAATGGATCTAACTAGACCTATATGAAATTAAATGATCAAAAATAATAAATGTAAGTAATTGTGAAAGTAAATTAAATTAAACTAAAAGGGATGGGTTTGAATGATAAAAAAGGGTAAGGTGCCATGGTCAAAAAATAGGGGTCTATGCAACCTAAACTGGAATATGGCAACTCTAAGTAATCCTATAGCTACACCAACTTATTCAATGTAGAGAGAATAAATAAAAAGATACATACACATTCATTCACTGAGAAATAAATAGTATACACAATATTTTTAAACTTTATCAATTATTGATGCTTTCTCTCTTGTAAAAACCCATTGAGTCTCAAACTATTTGAGTGTACACCTTAAAGGTGCACTAGGAAAGAGGTGAGAAGACCATTGGTGTTTCATAATATTTATTTTCCTTTACTACCACTTTATATCTACACAACCATCTCCTAAAAACATTCCCCTAAGCTTTTGCCTCCTATTTTGCATGCTTTTATAGTCATTTTCCACCTTCATTATCCCTTGCCTAACCTAAATTCCTTTTTGATAGTTTAAAATACAATGTTGGCCCCATCAACCTTGTATTCTAATTAACAAAACTCATTTAGGGTTTAGGTCGGCCCTTGGCCAACCTAGACTAGGACCTAATTTATTTTTGTCAATAATGATATAGAGTTGATTGGGCCAACCCTGTCAACTAAAATTTTAGAAATGAATAGGGTTATATTCATCTATATAAACACATTCATTTTTTCATTTATTAGGAAGACAATAGAATAATAATAATACATATATATTTCAAATTTTCTTATCCACCATACTACTTGAGGAGCATAACTTAGGGTTTCATACTTTCTTTGGAGATATGGATCTTGTATTATAGAGAAGTCTTTTAGATGTATAGATAGGTTGTGTATCCTAAAGCTAATTTATCTTTGTAATACATACATACAACAAAAAATTCTTCCAAAGCACCTTTTCCAAGGGAGAGATTGAGGCTTGATGGGTTCATCTTAAAATGTAAGTATTCCTAACTTTGTTCCTCCTTTGTAAGAGTAGATAGATATGCATTTGTAATTCTCTACCATGTATTAAAATTATATATACATTGATGTGAGTATATGTATTCTATACAAGTTTATTTTTTATGTTTATTACCCTCACTTTATATCAAAATCTTCGGTGAGCACTACATTAGACTTTTACTTATCATATACATTTGTGAATATGAAAACATAGGACCTAGTTAGGGTTATTGCATAATTTTGTTGACTAGAGGCTTTGTAACCCTCCCTAGTGATATTATCTTGGTAAAATATCCCTTGGATAGGTTTAGAGGATCCATCTTGGTCATGACCCCAAATATCTAATGTATCAACAATCAGAAGTGCAAGTAGTATTTATTTTCTCTAAGCTAGGATTGATTTATAGATTTGTTGAATTTCCCATTATGTACATTTTTGTAAACCCAACGTGAATCTAACCCTTAAAGGTTTTCTTTGACATCACAAGTTTTTATATTATATTTTTAATAATGTATTGAACTAGTCAGTATAGTTGTAATTTTTGTGTGTAGGTTTAAAATGTAGTCACTTGAAAACAATTCTATAAACTATTTATGTAGGATTCATCAACTACAAATTACTAGATCAAGTAGTGAGACATAGTATTTGTATTCAATCTTAGATTAGCATACATAGTTGAACAGGTCGACTTTGTCTTCTATAGTCTTTTACCAATATATGTTAACAAAATAAGTCAAAAAAGTTGACTCTATTTGTTATTCCTTCTTCAACATACAAAGTTTTTCAAACTTGGTCAAAGTATTTAACCCAATTGGTATAGTTTTAGTGTAGAATTTGAGCATCATAGCATAAAAATTTGAAAGTTAAAACATATTCAAGCACACCAAGGTTCCTTCCTTTTCTCTCTCTAGAATTTCATTTCCTCCTTCATTTATGTTTATTCACAAGTTAAGAGTCTTCAAAAATACAAGCCTACAACTAATTAGGTTGACCTGGTTGATTTTATTTATGTAGTCTATCTTTTTTCTAAGAAACATAATTGATGTGTTTAACTTTGTTCTTAAAAACCTTACTTTTGTAGAAAAATAGTGACCTAGTCAACTTTATTTATACTATTTTCATATAGTATCACCTAAACCAACTCTATATTATTATCAATCAAGGAATTAACATCTATTTTTTAGTAATTAGTTAACATTTTATTTTTAGTTGTTTGCATGCTTAGAGTAACTCACATAGTATAAATAGGTGGTTTTCAAATTACATTTTAGTTACACTATTTTACTCCTTTTTTAGACACCACCAAACCACTTTACATTCAAAAAACATTAAACATTTATCTTCTAAAGGACTACCTACTTGGATTTCATCACCAAGAGGGAAGATAACTTAGTTTTATGGCTAAGTATAAACATGTGGTTAATCATATATATTGGAAAATATCCCAACACCCTTATATATGTGAGATTATGAAATGTGGGGGTAGACCCTATATACACCTAAAATTGCTCACTTCATTAATGTCACTAATATTCCTATTAGTCGACACCAGTTTGTTTATGCTCCTTTTATCCTGATAATTTATCCCAATCCTAGCCATTTATCTAATATTCCCTTCCTTTATTGTCCTTCATCCACTATCCTTAGTCTAATCCCATTTTATTATTAATTTATCTTAATCCCTATTATCCTAATCTAATCTTACTTATCTATTATATGGGAATTTTGAAATCCCATAACCTTACCTAACCATTTACTAACCTACACCCTAGCCTTTCATACATCCCTATGTCACCTGATCCTTCTTTAATCCCCATATAACCTTCCTCTAATTTTCATTAACTCCTAAAGAGACTTCTATAACTCTCCAAATCTAGAACTCTCTCTATCCTAGCCTTATTCTCTAGAAACATCTAATTCTAGAGGTTGTTAAGGAATTTAATAGTCCTTGGATAATCTACAAGCATTGATCTCCTCCCTCTAAGTTTGAATCTCATCCATGGATCTTCCCTCCCTTCCTATATACAACTAACACTCTTCCTCCATGGAAGGCCATCTAATAAGCTCATATCAAAGCCATGTCAAAATTAAACTAGAAAGATTACAAGTCTCCATGCCAAAATCAATCCTTTCATCTTCATAAAAAATCCAACATAAAGCAACATCACTTTGTCAAATCTGAGTCAAGTTAGAATCCATCATAATCCTATTATCTTTTATATTTTATTTAATCATGATGTGAAGTATTTAGGATTTAGGATTAAATGTATGATCGAATGTTGCATTCATCTAATGGAATTTAGATTATAATGTATTTATCATATTACTTAATATTTATCATTTAATCGATGATTTAATCCATAGATCTCAAATTCCATCTACACTCTAGCACCCACCATGGGGCATTTTCACCATTTTATCCATTTTGCTTGTTAGACATGTTTTTGCTGACCTATAGGTTTAATTGGATCAAGAATTCTTGGAATTATGATTTTTTTGTGTGTATAGTTTGTAGTCATGATATTTCACTAGTAATCATGGATTTGTCCTATATAGTCATGATATTTCCCTCATGAGTCATGACTTTGCTTTGTCTGTCAGGCTTAACTACTAATCAGTTGTCTTAACCCTACAAGTTTCTATCCTTTAAAAATCTCATGACTTACAAATAGAGATACTTTTAGGTGAGTCATGATATTTTCTAACCCAATTACAATATTTTAAATCACAAATTTTTTTGTGTTGTAGTTTCATTTTTGACAATCTTGTGACTTACCAAGTCATGAGTTTTCCCTAATAGTCATCAGATTAGGCCCATGAGTAGTGGAATTACAATATTCCATAAAAACATCTATTTTTTACTACTATAGGGCCCTATCTGACATTCTATTATTCTTAGAGAGGATTTTTGATATCATAAAGTTTTCCATCTAGAGTTTTTAGGGTCTTATTGCTTTAAATTTATAACTATTAGCTAACCCCTATTTTTATGCCAAGGTTTTATCTTTGTATGGTTTTTGTGTGATCTATGTGCTTTGTAGGGATAAAAGAAAGGATAAAGTAGGAGGGATTTATTATAGACATAGAAAAACATCTGGCCTTACTCCTTTTCCATACCTTGATGAAACCATAACTCATGGCATTTCTAGACTGGTAAGATTGCCCTAGCAAATCATGATATTATATCCTTAATCATGACTTTGTCATTTAGCCTGGTTGTGTCAATTTTTGTCATTATGAGCTGATTATATTACAAAATTATCATCTATGATCTTATATAATATATTTAAAAACCTAAAAACTTCTCATCTTTTTAAAAATTCTAGAATTTGCTCAATTTTTTTTAAACTATCACCTTGGTCAAAATTTTAGAAACATCATAAACTTTAATCTATATTTTATCATTCCATCATCTAGATATAATAATTTTATGAATTTAGACCAATTTTTTAATGTATTAATCCCTTGTTTTTTAGCACAATCTATAAATTTTTCCATTTTGCACAATATTATGACTATCGTTTTACTTACAGTAGTTGGTTTGTCATTTTGAGTCACAATTTTATGGTTCACAACAAAACTACAACATTCAAATTATAGTGAAAATAGATATTGTATTTGAGTCATGGTTTTGTATTTAACCATCACAGTTAGCTAGCTTTTACAAACCACCACTTGTGAATCATGGTTTTGTCTTACAAGTCACAGTTTTGCACTAAGAAGTTGTGATTTTGCATTAAAATTTTGTATTTTTTAAGATCATTTTTAAATTCAAATTTTATGAATTATAAGTCACTTTAAGCCTCCTATAAATCCTATATTTCCCTTAGTAATGAGGGGATCTTCCCCTCGACCCTACCTTGCACCACAATAGGGAACATGCTAGGGGCTCTACCCCTTCACCGCATAATGGGAGTTACCCCTTGACCCCAAAATGGGTACTTACCCTTGATCCCACTGGGGGTTTCCATCCTTGAACCCATGCATTTTGTTCTACATACACCAAATAAATTATAGAGCCAAACCATGGTTTTTTTAGGGTGTTTTATTAAGGCATATTTTACTAACATCTTGCTTCTTGTAAGGGTTATTTTGTCTTACTAACATCAAATTATAGGTCATATTTTGGGTCTAAAATTTGGTTTTTCAGGATACCTCTCAAGATTTATTTATCAAAACTACTAATATTTTTGTTGCAAGACCCCCCTCTTGAGTGCCATATCAAACAACTAACCTATTTGCTTGTAGGCCGCTAGTCAAAGATTCATTTTGGCACTTTTTCATGTCATTTTTTGTATTGTATCATTTCTAATCATTTTTTGTGTATATTTTTCTTGTAAAATATCATTCCTTGTATTGATTTTATGTTAACTTGTAGTTAATTATCTTATCATGCCCATCACACATAAGTAATTAGATTAGTTAATTAATTGTATAATGTGTTTTACCTATTTGTTAAGCCCTCCCCTAGGATAGCACATGATGTGAAATTAACACCCATGCATGAGCTTTGTATATAATGGTTAGTTTCATGGATTTCATCACCACAAGCTTACCAAACTCCATGTTCTAACATAGTATAATAATTAGGGACAGTTGTCTTTAGGCCAAGTAGTTGACCCCATATAGGTCATCTATGAAAGATAAGAGTTAACTCTCTAAACCAAAAATTAGATAACACCCTATATAGACTTGGGCCCCAATGTACCTTTATGTATATTAGGGATGCCCCTAGAGAGCATGTTTAGCATAGTATAAGACCTTCTATCCATAATAGGTGTATCACTATTGGAGTCAACATTAGATCCAAAGTATCCATTCAAGTGCAAGCATGGTTGAGAGGGTTTATATTATACCATAATGGGTCACTAGCCTATATCCTCACCTATCAATCCATTGGATGGTGTGTACAATAGGTTATACACCCTTGAGTTTATTAATCATAGGTTGTGGCTTGATTGTTTAGGTGTGTGTTTTGCTAAAAACATACTATTTGTGAGCCAAGTCAACCTTCACCTATCCATACCTATCTAGGTCCTTTGCACATATCATCTTGTATATCTTTACCAAATCTCTATCCCATCATCCTTTTGTATATATCCTATTCATCATCTTTGTCAACTTATCATTGTACATATTGTCTTTATCCCATGCTATCTTTTATAGTCATGCATACTTATCATAAGTCATACCCACATCTTACCTTGTACACATAATCTTGTACACCCCATCATAAATTTCAATCACATATTGTATATCCTTGCATCGTCCTCTTGTACATAATTTTAGTCACATCATATCCTACTCATTTACACATCCATCTCCCATTCCCCATATTATCTTCATCCCATATTAGACTAACCATATCCACTTATCATTTGTCATACCCCTCTCATCACCATCTTATTTTGACCATCCTTGCTATCATCATCACCATCTTGATTTCATATCCACCCAATCCTAGTTACATCTTAATCTCATCCTCTTGTACATAATTTATTCTCTTGTACAATCTACAAGACTCCCATATTATTCACATCTACTCATCATCCTAGTCACACCTTGTCATAATACCACCTCATCCTAATAAATCACACCTCACTTTGCATTTTCCTTATCCATCAATCACACCATAGTCTTAATAATTCCCATATTATTTTATTGACATCACCCCCTTACATATTTAATCCATCACCTATCCCAATCCCATGTTGTCTCACCTTCCACATTTTATCCTAAGTCCACCTAATCCATAGTCATAATCATCCCCACACCATCTTATCTCATTATCCCATCACCTTGTATGTCCTTATTTTACCTTTTTGTACATAATTTCTCTCTCTTTTACATCATTTTAATCACATCTTATAACTATACTAATGTGTCATTAGTAATCCCCTAATCACATCCTTATCATACCTCATCATCCATATATTATCTTAAATCCATACCTGATCATTTATTTTAACCTTGCCTTCATCACCCATCTAGTCATCACCTCATCTTATCCTAGTTAGCTTCTAGGTCACATACAAGTCTAAACCATCCACATTTCATTACTCATTTATCACTTCATCATCACACTTATCATTATTCCATTATCCTAATCACCTTCGTCACCTAATTCTACCCCATCTCATCTTGAGCCAATTGGTCTAAGGTTTTGAGCTAGTCCTATCATCCACAAAATCCAATTATCCTACTCCACTATTATTTATCCTTTGGTCAGATACTCATACCTAGTCAATATCTTATTAGAATCTTGTCACCTTGTCAGTCTCAATCTAGAAAACACATAAATCTAACCTATTCTAGTCATCTTAACTTATTCATTACTAGCACCCATCATATCATCCTCTGATTAGTTTTGAATATTATGCACCCATCACATTCCCAATCATTTTGCTAGCTTGATAACTAGGCATTATTGATAAGTTGTTAGCACCTATTTCATTATTGATCTGACATTTTATCATATTCCTTAATCCATTAGTCTATCTCATCTCCATCATTACTTATCATACTAGCTCAATCCTTTTGATCTATTTCATTCAATAACCTTATCCAATCCTTATCCTACCTACATCATCCATCATCTATCAACCATCACCATAGAACTAGACCCCACTTTTATAGACCAATATATATCTTCCCATAAGGATGAGATCCTCTTGAAATTCATTATGATGGGTGTACCACTCCCTAAAGGTGTTGACCCCCTTCAACTCATTGCACCTCCTGTCCAAGCCCCTTCATGTGAGTCCTATACAAATCCTTCATCTACCAGTCATAAACCATCAACTTCCCATTCCCATACTAGAAAAGGTAATCCAATCTTGGCCACCTTGCTTACTACCAATCCATCTACCCAACCACATCAAACACTATATGATCTAAAGTCCAATGCTTCCATGTCTAAGTCATAACATGAAGTGGGTCCTTATACTCCCCTTCCCATATCATTAGAAGCACATTTAAAACAACTTGCCATCACTAACATGATGTTCTATACACCTATCCAACATCTTTATCCCACTAAGACAAAGACCTCTTAGTATAAAGATAACAAATATTGTGCATATCACCAAACTTAAGGGCATACCATTAATTGATGTTGACCTTTCCAAGATTTTATCCAAGACCTTATTGATTGTTGTGATATAATAATTTATGATGAACCAAATGCATCCACATCCTTGGGTAAACAAAAAGAGGAATGCCAAGATTCCCTTCCCAATCATGATCAAGCTCTTGCCTTTCTAATCCTAGGTCAAGACACCACACTCATACTACATGAACCCCCCATCATCATCTAATCCTCCATCATAATTGAGTCTATTACCCATGAGACTAGACGTCCCATCTCTCATTAATCCTTTCATGGGCCTACCATTTTAAAATCACCCCTCATCCCTCATCTCCCTCTTACTCATCATATTAAATACCCCTTGTTGAGAGGTCAATTATGAAAAATGCATCTACAAATAGAAGCATTATATCCTATACATTAGATTTAGTACTGAAGTCATTATCAAAATTCATATATTCATTAGAATAATGTTATACACCTATGTCCAAATAAAATTCCTCATCAAAAACATCATCCCCTATTGATATTTTAGTAGATGCAAATAATGCCTATCTTTTAGAGGATACCTATAATCTATATGCCTTCTATCCATCACCAGGGATATGTTTGGGTTCTATTCAAGATGATGAAGTCATAACAAAGTTATTACAATATTTATCTATCAAAGATTGTTAGAGTGAGTCTAATCCTCCTTTGAATGCATCTAATACACCTAGTCCTAGTGATCCTTTTTCTGATCTTGAGGAGATTTTATTTGATGTTAAAACTAGGTCTCCCAAAAACCCCTATGAAGACTATGTTGCTACCCCATCACCACTCATTGACCTCATCATGCCCTCACCACCATATTCATCTAGCATGGACCCTTTTCTCCCCATTTAGGATTACTTAATCACTTCTCTCCATAAGGATGAATATGATCATGCATCGTCAAAACCTTCCTCAAGTAATATAATATGTGTCACAAATCTAAATGTCTAATACAATATTATAAAATTCATAAATCATAATCAACTAATATTTGATCCCATCAGTTAAAATCAAGAAGCGTTGAATAATTAACCTAATTCAAAAGCATCTCTCCTTAGTGAATTCAAAAATTAGGCATTAGGGGAATATCAAAGTCAAAATAATGTCTCAAGTCAAACATCAATTTCCTCTAGTGAAGCCTAAAATCAAGCACCAAAGGGCAATCAAAATCAAATCCTATCAAATGATCAAAATCATATGGCTAATAACCTATCAAATAATTAGATAAAAGATGAGCCACAAAGTAAAAATTTATTAGAACTCATATAGTCTTTTATCACTTGTCACCAATCAAATGAAGAATGTCCAATACACCTAATGGTGTATGTGACTGCTAGTCTTAATCTTCCACCACCCATCACATCATCTTATCATGAACCCATAATCCCATTAGATCTTATCACTCATTCAAATCCCATACATCCCCATCAATCTCTAATAGAATCCATACCTCACATCACCCTCTCAGGTAACATTATCTCTTTTAGGGGCAATGAAGACACCTGGTCTAGATATCTAGAAGGATCACAATCAAGAATCACACTAGGTCACATGGACCCTAATGAATTTAGAAATACATATATGATCCTCATATAACACATCTAAAAAATTGGTTTTGGCTAAATAATCAATCAAGAATTTGCATCTTTCATCTTTCCTATCCCTAATAAATCAATATGCCATCCATAAAGTCAAAAAAAATATCATTCATCCAATGGTGAAAAATAGTATTATAGTGCCTTGGGTAAGTACCATGATGAAAAATGGTTTTTGGTGTTATGTTAGAGTAATCATTTATTTTTCACATTATCTCTCTATACTTGGGGGCAAATCTATCCATCTCATATCCTCATCCATTCATCCCACTTGTCACATCCCTTGTCTACCTTGTCTATATCTATTGACGCATCATCCACCATAATATAATGTATATTATCTCTTATTCATTCTCATATTTACCTTTTTTAGGAATTATAAGGTGTCTTGATGATTGTCCTTGTACCATCTTGGCATATCTTCCAATGGACACCCAGATAATTAACCATTTAGTTCCCTCATGATGTGGTCATTAGCTATCCCTAGTCCATTCATCCTTGGTCCTCATAATTTTTATCTTATCCATCATTCCTCCATATTTCTTATGGTTTCTAATATTTTTATTCCCTTTGCTAGTAACCCTATTTTTATAGTGTACATACATATCCCAAAAATCCCCAAAAAATAAAAAATTGTCAAAAACCCTAAAAAATCATAAAATTTGAAAAAGCTAAAAAAATATCTATGATGTCTTGTCCTATCCTAAATCCCTTAGTCACATCCATCTGCATCCATCTCATATATTCTCCTATTTAAATAAGACATTTCATCTTAGAACCAAACCAGAGTGGTCACCCATCCCTTGATCTCTTCCACCTCATCTTATTAGCTAAGTCTTATCAACATACATCACCTTATCAAAGATTTTAAGTTGGCACCCATCACTCCCTATTAGGGGATTTTCATACTTGGAAGCCATATGATTACCATTTTCTAGTATGGAAGGTACTTGGTTCCACAATTATCCTATAATTACGTCTTCATACCTAGCAACCATCTAATTACTTTTTGCTAGTGTGAAAGGTATTTGATCCTATCACCTCATAGTCTCCTTGTTAGATTGGACTCTTGTAAGGCCTTGTATATTGGTAATCCTTGGTCATCATCACTTGTTTAATCACCATCCCTGACCACTTTTCAATCCTATTTCAAAATTAAATTAGTATTCAAAGACTTTATCACCCCCATCATGATATATATCCTTCCATCCTAAACTAGGGGAAACATCTCATCTTAATCACCCTATCTAAATCCAAGTCCATCCTAAATCCATAACCACATATTGATCATCTTAGTCCATCCCATCACCTAATCAATCATCCCATCCTTAGACAAGACATTATAACATTACATGTAGATACTTGTTTGTTATTTATCTCATGTTTGTTTTTTTTGTTTACTAATTATCTACTATTTATTTTGTGTGAGTCATGTTTATATATTTTTCATTTTATTTTTTGTCTACATCATGCCTTTTTGTCTTATTGGGTAATGAATGAGGATGTTATGAAGACACCAAAAGTGACATCGAGGATGCATAGTTCACCATTTTCTCATGTACTTTGGGAAAATGTTCTCTTGGTCATCCTTATATCATGGGGCATATTTTCAAGTGCTATATTTATTAGATTACTTAGACTATGATGAGATTTATTGAATTTATGACATATTTATCTCATCATCCTTATTCCCATCACTAATATAATCCTTTTCACCCATCCAACTAACATCCTTATCATATTCTTCTCATCATTTGAACCAAATCCTTTAATTACTAACAAGTCTAATCACCCAAAACATAATCACTTTCTAATCATTAATTATCTCCATCATCATCCTCTATCATTTAGTCAAAACTATATCAACCTAAGGTCTTTTTAGACTATGTAGGTAGCACTTGACCACTTTTTAGTGTCCAATGATAACTCAGCCACTATCTCCTCTCTCACTCCCTTGCATCTCTTTACTAGGAGAATCATCCTAATCCTTTTGGTCACTTAATCATCTAATTTATTATCTATCATCAACAAAATCATATTAATCAATTTAGCTTTGAGATACACCCATCACTAATCTAATCAAACTAATATTATCCTAGCCTAAAGCTCTCCATTACATGTATCCTTACTTGGGATACATTTAGCTTGGGATACGTTTAAATCTTATATCCTTTTAATGCTATCATCATCATGTTATGGTTGATTCCCCCTTATGATGTGTCCACAACCGTGACACCCATCATATTTCTTCCCAATGTATGTGTCCTTTCTAATGGCATCATCAATCTATAGCTCACTACTTAAGTCAAATTCATCTTCTTCTTCACCTATCCCACATCTATAATCTCATTCCCTCATCTATCCATTACATTCCACCCCTCTTTTCTTCTTTTGAGTGCCCATTCATCTCATTCTTCCTCACATGTCCCCTCGAGGGGGCATCATGTCCCATAACATCATCTATTAATATTCATCCATGACATGGTTTTTATTTGAAATGTCATTAATCCTTCCACTTCATTCCATTAATAATGCCCTTTCAAAGATGGGAAAAATATATACACCTACAATTTATCACTTCATTAATGTCACTAATATTCCTAATAGTCAACACTAATTCCACTTATCCTCCTTTTATCTCACTAATTTATCCTAATCCTATCCATTTATCTAATATCCCCTTCCTTTATTATCCTTCATCCACTATCTTTAGTCTAATCCTATTTTATCATTAATTTATCTTAATCCTTGTTATCCTAATCTAATACTAGTTATCTATTATATGTGAATTTTAAATTCCCATAACCTTACCTAACCACCTACTAACCTACACCGTAGCCTTTCCTATACCCCTATGCCACCTAATCCTTCTCTAATTCCCATTTAAACTTCCTCTAATCATCATTAACTCTTAAAGAGATTTATAGAACTCTCCAAATATAGAACTCTCTCTAGCCTAGCCTTCCTCTCTAGAAAACTCTAATTCTAGAGGTTTCCAAGGAATTTATTATTCCTTAAATAATCTAAAACCATTGATCTCTTCCCTATAAGTTTTAATCTCATCCATGGATCTTCCCTCCCTTCCTCTATATAACTATCACTCTTCCCCTATGGAAGGCCATATAATAAGTTCATATCAAATCCATGTCAAAATCAATCTAGAAAGATTGTAAAGTCTCCATGCCAAAATAAATCCTTACATCTTCATCAACAATCCAACATCAAGAAACATAACTTTGTCAAATCTAAGTCAAGGTAAAATCCATCCCAATCCTCTTGTCTTTTATATATTTTTTAATCATGATGTGAAGCATTTAGGATATAGGATTTAAATGTATGATCTAATGTTACATTCATCTAATGACATTTAGATTATAATGGCTTTATCATCTTACCTATTAGTTATCATTTGGGTTTATTTAATTTCATGATTTAATATATAGATCTCAAATTTCATCTACATACCCCAATATGAAGCTAGTACCATTGCCAATACATATCACTTTCAGCCCAAACATCTTGAAACCAACTTTAGATTGTTTTCTAGTTCCCTATTTTATCCAACTTTCCTATCACATAAAAATAAAACTTTTTAATAATCTAATAACACTTAGGGTGACCAATTAGTTAGTATTTACTTTTGAATTTTTGTTTTCTCTCTTATCATTGTGTGTTTTATTGCAAACTTGCATTGGCCAGTATTGTTGGAAGGTTTATGATGGGTGTTTCAATTGGATCAATCACATTGATCTAATTGATTGTGTGTTTACTTTCATTATTTATTCAAATTAACTTAAAAATTTTTGACCCTATTTTAAAACACTATCATTTTAGTTGATACAGTCTCTTACAAATTGCTCCACCTTCCTACCAATAGTACAAAAGCAACCTATATGACTATTTATTTTTATCCCCTATTTAGTTCTTTATTCAATAGCACACAATCTACTTGCATGATTGTGTATCCAAATAATCTTTTTTAGCCTTCATATCTACCATATATAGTTGACTTGGATGATTATGTATTCTTATCCTTCTATTCTAGTTCCCTGGGTTATATAACACAGTTAACCAATTTGAATATGTATCCCATTTTTTTATTTTGTCTTTGCATCATCATTTACTTTTATCTTCCTTATTTCATCATGAACTTCATGTTTGAGGACAACATAGAGTTTCACTCATTAAATATGATGAGCTTTACCAATCCCAATAGGTTTCCCTATAAACAGCTTATGGCTTCCCATTGAGACAAAAGAAATGTGTATGTGGCCAATCACACTACAAATTATGGGACTCCTCATGCATATTAAGTTCATAACCCTATTATATTTATTATATCAACTTGAATTAGAGTATACTCTATAAATTCTTTTCTTCATTAATGAGTTTCCTCAATATAAAGGAAAAAGACCCTTATAGTATTTATAACCTTATGATAAGTGGTTAATATGAAGAACTCCATTCACCTTCCCCCACATTCTCTCATAGATTTGGGGGTGATACCTTCTTTAATTCTCAACCTCTTCCTTCTATTTTTACTCCTTCTAATACTATAACCTATTCTTCCTTGAATTCTTCCACCCCCATGCCAAGTATTTATACTAACATGGAAGGTTCAACATCTAGTGGGCCTTTTCTGAGACCCACCCTTCTCAATCACTCCACTATAACATCATTTTTTACCAATGGTAATAATTCCACTAGTTTATTTATCTTGTAATCCTTCTACTAGTGCATCATTTTCTACACATGTTAATCATGCTACTAGTGTCTCCTTTTCTAGCAATGCCTCTCAAGCCACTAGTGCTACTCATGCCACTATTCACCGTGGTATCCAAATAGGTAATACCCATGATAATGTTTCACATGATATGAAAACTAATGAAAAAAAAAATTAAACCCATCAAATATTTTTCAAAAATCTTAACCAAATGAATGTTTTAGACACATAAAACTAGCCACAACTAGACTTCAACTAGAATTTAGATTGATTCCTACCAACTATTGAAAATTAAGCCTAGAAATCATTGAATGTCCCAAGTTTACTTGTGCATCATTTGTCAAATCTATGAATCATTTTAAGGCACCCCTAATTGGGGTATCTTATCAAATTCAACAATAACCTCTCATGGATTCATCCCTAATCCTCTTACAACATCATAATAATCAATTTGTCTTATAAAATTATTAAATGGGGCACATTAACAAATATCAAATCATGAAAGAGCTAAATAGCTAATCAAAATCAATTAAAAAGTTAAACCAAATTAAGAGACTATTTTAAGTATCTATGTGTAATTAATTAATAACTGAAAAATGAAATTCAAATATTGCAAATATCTTATCCTTTCATCATGACCTTTGTGAGTTGTCAAGCTCTTTATAAATATCCTAAAATATCTCATTTTGGAGACCAATGCCTATTCATTGCAAATAATGATAAATTGACAACTATTAACTTAATAGGGTTTATATTTGACTCACTTAGGTTAGGTTTTCACCCATTCCATGTTTAAACTCCACCTTAACTCTCTTAAGGTTGGAGTTTAATCCATTTTCTATAAATACAATGCTTTGCCTATTAAATTTTAAGCTATTCTGGTATAAAGTTAGCATAAATAAATAACTTTAAGGCTTTGATAAGAGTAAGGTTATATTTTAAATTTTATTAAAATAAATGTTATGATTCCAAAATATTGATCCAAGCTACATCAAGCCAATCACAAGCCATGGTGTCAATGAGAGAAGGAGGTACATAACCTCCATTATCAAAGACTCTTTGATACTTAAACTGAGCAAGCCACTCAAAAATGCATTTGGATCTCCCAAGGAAGGTAAAGGATTCATTATATTTTGAATTTTAGTTGTGTTTTCATTTGTCTTTTATTAACTAAGCTCATCCCTAATATCTAGGATTGTATATGTTAGTGTTAGTGTGTTTATTTGAGTTTTATTACTTGAATAAACACTACATTAACCTCCATTTTTGGATTCTTATGATCATAAATGGCATTCATAATTGGACTATCAAGCATCCCATATATAAAGTATATGAAAATGTTACTCTTAGTATTTATATTGATTGTCTGACAATCTTCAAAATTCAAGTTGTAACATTATTTTTGACGTATTCCATTTTTTAGTGATACATAGATCACATAGAGATGGACATCATTTATAATAGAAATGATGTCAATTTTTCTTGATTAAAATTGACTCACCTATAAATGAAATTGGTCTCTATGTGCATCACCCAAAACTAACATTGATCTCTAGTTACATCACCTAGAACTGACATTGATCATTATGCAGAATAACAGGTTGATGGGTCATCTTTTGGAGCTTTGTTTGGGATCATTTTAACTCTATTTTTGATGGTTTTTTTAAAACCATGTGTTTTATCCTAAAATTTAATAATATGCTATTAGTTTACCTTCAAGTTACATAATTTTTTCAAAAAATCCTAACACATTTTGTAGGACCCAAAGGCCACTAGGAGATATTTAAAACACTTCTAACTTGCAATTTTCACATTTCAAATTGGTGTTTTCAGAATCTTTTTGTTTAAATCATTTTAATTTTATTTCAAGATTTCAACAATAAATTCCCAGGGGCCAAATTTCATAAACATTTCACTTTGGTACATTAAAATAAACACTCACACTTAGATTACATACTCTTAAGAGTATTTTGTTTTATGCTTGTTTTTTTAACATTGTTTATTGTTACAAAATGATTTACATGTATATGCTCTCCCCCACCCCCTTTAGGGAACTCAAGTGACAAAAAGTAATTTTTATTTAAATTTTTGTCTTATCCAAAGGAATGAAAATAAAATTGCTAAGGATATCATCAAATTTATATGGTTTGGGTGATCTAAATGTGACCTTAAAGTCTTTTCACTCATCATTTATTTTCATGCATCTTAGCTTATGAGTGGGAGTTCATCTCCTCCTCACAATTTCTCTAAGGAAGCATTGACTCAAGAATTTATCTCGTAGAATTGTTTCAACCTCACTCCATGATGGGGTATGAAAATTGAGGTAAAATTACTGGGATGTTTGCTTGATAAGTTAAGCAAACTTTATTAGCAATATACTACCTTGAACAGTAGGGGAAAATTAGACACCACACTATACTAAGCAAATAATGGATGTAATGGTTATGAGAAGGACAAATACCTTTTCATAACAAGCTATTTGATGTGGATCCAAATAATGTGAGTATATCTTATTTTGTCCACACTTGGGATCATCTAAAAACACACAAAAAATTAGTTTTGAAACAATTCCACTTGCCATAGAAATAATATTGATGCAGGGCGAGTAGCCCAAAGTTCTATATCTCCATACAATATCTTGAGAGAAGGGGGTGTAAAAACCCTACTTATTCATTCAATTTTATTTTTGGATTAACACTTAAAACCCTCTCAAGATCATATATATAAAAAAAATTGGATAGTATTATGCAACCTTGTTGGTTTTAAAATCTAATTTGTTATACTTAGGTGTTTATGTCATTTTATCCTTTATTAAATTATTTTGAGTCTAATCTATATATATTTTTATTTATGCCATGTAAAAATGAGTTTTGTTTCTACATCACTCCATTATTTAAGGAGGTGTTAAATTTTCCATTTGACACCATACCTTTGCCTTGAACTTTTTATCAAAATTATTGTATGTCACTTGAATGAAATAGGTAACATTATGCTACCTAAATCATTTCAATTTTTTATGGCTTAGAGTCTTGAAAGAAACCATCTATCAAATATTTAGATTATGATAACATCTTTGAATTGTTAAAATCATTTCATATACTTGTTTTTCTTGTGTCTAATTTACAATAGTTCAAAAGCAAAACCATGTGTGTCTTTTGGATCTTTGTCTAGTGTCATTATGTTGTTCACCTTTGTCTATCTTGTTACTTGATCAAAGAAACCTAGTTTTCTAAGTTGATTCTTCTATTAACCTTGTTACATTAAAATTAAAACATTGACTAATTTCTATTTACACCTTGTGTAATTGAGCCTAGACATTGATATTTCTCTTTTGGGTTGTGTAACTTAGGTTAATTCTTTACCCAATTGGAAAATGATTTGTTTGTGCCTTTATTTGTGAGAAATAACCTATATCTCCATATGCCTTTTTTTCATGAAATATACTAATTTTCAAAGTTTATGTACAATTTTGAATGCCTAGTCTATGCCAAAGTGTTTCAAATTTATTAGGTTAAATCTCACCTTGTTTTTTAGTCTAGCTTTTATGATTGTTTTGAAAAAAGTCCTAGCACATGCCTATTTTGAGCCTAGATTTTGATACCATTTTTGGCTAAAATTCCTAGAAACTTTTATTTATTTAGATTAAAATTTGTTAGAACACTTTGGACCTAGAGTTTTGCATGTTAGTTTTTATTCATCCACTTGACCATTTGGGTGAGACATTTAATTTTAGACAATTGAAGTTAGATTTTTTTATACCAAGTTTCAACACAGACCATTTTAAATATACATATCCATCCCTAGACCAAGTTCAAACCATTTGTCATTTGGACATTATTTTTTAGAGTTTTAAAAACTTTAGGCATTTTTAAGAATGTTCATCATTGATGTAGATATGTCTCGTTACACTTATGGTGGAACCATGTACAATCCAAGTTATGATAGAATCATCACATAAATTAAGTTTTTTTGAGACCCCTATGGTAAATAAGTGGTTGTGAGATGGATCCTTATCCTCCTTATAATCCTCACTTTGGGGCACAAAGCTAAGATCATCAAGAGTAGCATGTAGTTGTACATTATTTGGTTTACTCGATGTATGATGTTTGCCATCTCACTGATCATGACATCCAATCCCCCACCTATACTGTTAACCCTCCTTCAGACTACATCAACCATCAAGATCCATAACATCTAAGGATTACCATTCCAAGACCTCATCATTTAGCTTAAGTGAGTAATCAAGCTTCATAAATCCCTACCATTTATATACTAGGACCTCATCCTTTGGCTTGTGAAAATAACCAAGCTTCATAACACCTTACCATTTTTATACCAAGACCCCTCATCCTTTGGCTTCTATGAGCCATCAAACCCCACAATGCCTTACCATTTCTATATTATTACCTCATCCTTTGGCTTAGGTGAGCAACCAAACTCCACAATTCCCTACCATTTATATATTAGGACCTCATCCTTTGGCTTGTGTAGGCAGCCAAGCTCCTTAATGCCCTATCATTTATATACTAGGACCCCATCTTTTAGATTGTAAGAGCAATCAAGCTCAATAATTTGCTATAACTTCTACACTAGGACCTCATCCTTTAGCTTGTGTGAGAAACTACAACACCCTACCATTACCATTCTAGGTCATTTAATGTATGGTAACTTGTTATCTCAATAAGCTTATGTACCTATGACTAGAAAAGTCACAGTTACTATCCTAAGACATAAACCAACATTTTTTAAGCCCATTGTAATTAAACATATCATTATCCAACCAATGATCATTCTTCATCCATTGCCAACTATTCCCCTCTTTATGAAAACCATACCAATTATCTAGCCTAGACTAAGCCAACCAGTACCTCTCCACCTGAGCTAATAATTTGAATATTAAGATATGTTTAAAATTGGTATTTTTCAATTGATTGAAAACTAAGGCCAAGAGAACCAACCAATCCACTATATTTTTGTTGAAAAACTTATTTATCATGATTCAACTGATGATGAATCACCTTTTTATACCATTCCTATTATCAAGGAATGTCACTCTCACAAATTAGTATTTACTGAGTCACTTCTTAATGATTATAACCACCATTGGGTAAATTATTACCTTGACCATTGTCCTATTTTTAAAGATCCTCCCTATAATAATCCAGTCCCTATGGAGTTGTATCTTGACATTTTTCTCCTCATGGAGGAGTCTCACTTTGATAAACCAGTCCCTGTGGAACCCATTATGCCATCACAAGCCATTAATTATCCCATACCAAACATTCAACAAGAAATTATTATAGTAGCATCCAAACTGGATGAAGAATCACCATTGAAGTTAGGTTCTACTCTTGAATCTACACCAGATTTAGCATTAGAAGAAAAATCAACATTAGTATCAACAATGGATACAAAGTCCCTTGAGTTAGAATCAACTTCAAAATTAGGATATGTTCATGGTTATTACATCATTGGTTATGCATTCCTTGTAGATCAATTTAAATACATTTATGATCCTCTCATGATTTTGGAGAATGATTATTTTAGTTTTGACACAAGTTCTGATAGTATATTTTAAGAGGATTGTGCATCCTCTCCCCATTCCATTATTATTTTACATAACATTACCACCAACTAACATATCCATTATATTGACCTTCCACTTCCCACAAGTGTCAATTGGGACCAATACAATCACACCTTATTAAACTACATCAATGGAGACATATCATTTGTATAATAGTAGGGGGACCAAGACCAAATTCATGCAGAAGAAAAATAATCTCCTAGTGAAACCTTTTCAAAGGTGCTAGGGGAAAATCAAAGTTCAAACTCATCATATTCTATTGAAACCTTTTCAGAGGTGTTAGAATACAATCATAGTCAAAAGTCAACATTCCTTAGTGAAACCTTATCAAAGGCACTATGGGAAAATGAAGAAAACTTCATTGGTGAAATCTTCATCAAGGTGCCAATAACTAAGCACAATAGTTCTTCACTACTTGATGAAGACATTATCAAAGATGAAATTATTATAGCTTAATAATCTACATCATAATCATATGGTATCTACTCTCAAGCCCCAAAAACAAAAAAATATAGTGGTCCTATTGAGAGAATATTTAGAAGTCTTCAGCCCCACCATAACCAAAGTTATGTTGAATCTAGAATAAACAACATTATGTGTACCTGAAAACCCAATCTTCATTTATTGCCCAGACATTATACATTCCATTGGCATCCACCTTTACATTTCCAATTTATACCTATCATCCAACATTTATCCATATTTACCATCCCTAGCCGAACTTTCCCTTGTAGAGGATATAAAGATACCTTGTCTTGATGTTTGAAGGAAACAAAATCAATGACCAATGAAGATCATAACAACATCATTTTTGTCCAAATCTATAGTATATTGTTAACAAAGTAGCTATTCAAAAAAAGTGTGGCCTATTAATTTACATAATTTATTATTCTAGTTATATCATATGTCAAAAGGGATGAGAATCTCCACATCGGTAGAAACAACATAATTGTTCACCTTGGCCAAAAACATTTACCTTTCCATTTTAATTTTGCCATTCCTCTTGCCATTGTTTCATACACTACCATTTGCATTACCTTATCACTTAGGGGAAACCCTCTTACCATTTTATATAATTATCATACTAACATCATCCTAAATAATGCTATAATGTATGACATTTTACCATACCATCTCTAGTAGACCATAACCTATTTTTAGCTATCCTACCCAAGCATGTTTTGATCTTGGTTCCTTTGGTTCCTCCTGCACCTTCCATGAGGAGATTTTGGTCCAATTTTAATTTTTTTATAATTTCATGTTTCAATGATAGTCTATGAAATTAGAGTTATAGTGGATTTCATGAGTTATCTTTCATTTACATTTGACTGGTGACACTGATTATAACCGCCTATGGGTAAATCATTATCCCACCTTGTGTTACTAATTATAACCACCAATGGGGAAATTAGTATCATAGATACCTATGTTGTTATTTATTTATTATAACCAACTATGGGAAAATTAGGAATAACAATTTTACCATGTATTTCTACATGACTTTTCCATTACTATTCTCATTTACATAGTCATTTATCTCAATTTGAGAACTTGTTGTGACCTAGTCGGTTCCTCACCACTTTGTGGGGGTGGAGCTACTATGACTTGAGGTAATTTTGGGACTATGTAGGCCATGTTAAATTCACATTTACATCAACTCAATCCCTCTTTTCTATACACTCTCACCATTTTGTGAGCAACCTAAGACAATGTTCTTTCTATTTTATGAGTGGTATCTTGTCAATTATAATAAGTTAAGACACCCCAAAAATTCCAAAAACATTCAAAGTATAAAAACATTTATCCTATTTAAGCCTTGTTATTCAACCTAAATCCACACTACTAGGGAATATTTATTGATAAGATACTTTATTTTACTTTTACTTTTAGGACTTTTGTTTGTTTATTTGTTTAGTTGTTTGTTTGTTTGGTTGGCTATTTGTTTACTTTCAATAATGTGCCTTGACTCAATATATATATATATATATATATATATATATATATATATATATATATATATATATATATATATATATATATGTGTGTGTGTGTGTGTGTGTGTGTGTGTGTGTGTGTGTGTGTGATTATTGTGTGATTCCTTGTGAATTATTATTGATTGTATCCATATTAATATGTCAACATTATCATCATGGTCTTTATCATTGGTACATTGTTTTCAAAATTTTATTGGATTGGGAGTCTGTCTTTATGCACATTTAGGCCAAGTTATCATGGTGTTTTATATCATGGTGCCTACCATCATGTGCTACAAAAAAATTAGGTCAAGAAGTCTTACAATAAATAAATCTATAAAATTTTCTCCTTGGTAACTTTGGAAAATCCTCCCACCTTCCTTGATCAAATCAACCCCTTAACCATTCTAGTTGTATCATTGTTAATAAGGATGAGCATCTCTACATTAGCAGGTAAAACTAAATCCTTCTCATTTATCAAGTATTATTATTCTATTTATCTTTTCCATCACTTTTCACATCCTCATATGCCTATTTTTTTTTCTTTAGTCATTAGACCATCACATCTACATTTGTGCCCATTCATCTTTAATCTATACAATAGGTTATATCCTTGAGTTATACTTGCCAATCTACTCCACTAGGGCATAATCAAATAATTTTTCAATGTAGGTCATCTTAATGATTATAACCACATATGGGAAAATTATTATTTCAAATCATCAGCCCTAACTAGGGCATATGCCATTGCCACTGGTTATAATAACCTTTAGGTAAATCAGTGTCTTAACCTTTGTTACTGATTATAACCATTTTTGGGAAAGTCAATATTTTTTAAATCTATGCATGCAAGAATTTTTTCCATGGGATTAATCTTTCCCATGGTTTAATTTAATTCTTATTCTTTCTTATTTTCAAGGTGACATCCATATAATGTATGTGTCAGCCACTCCCTCAAGGGGGCATCACTATAGGCTTCCCAAATATTGTTTGGAGATTTTTCTTCAATCACCATCTTATTTTAGGCCTATTTCATTATTTGAGAATAAATTATTTTGCATATATATTTCAATGCCTTCTCAAATAGGGGAAAATTGTAGACACCTAGAACTGGCCACAACTAGCTTTCCATCAGACTTTAGATTGATTCCTACCAACCATTGAAAATTAAGCCTAAGAATCACTAAGCATCCCAAGTTTGCTTGTGTATAATTTTTCAAAGCTTTAAATCATGTTAAGGCATCCCTAATTGGTGTATCCTATTATATGAAATAATCAACTCTCATGGATTCATCCCTAATCACCTTGTGACATCATAACAGTCAATTTATCCTATAAACCTATTAAGTGAGGCACATGAACAAATATCAAATCTTGAAAGACCTAAATAGATAATCAAAATTAATTAAAAATATAAACCTAATTAAGATTCTAGTTTAATTATCCATGTGTAATTAATGAATAACTAAAAAAGGAAATGCAAAAATGAAAATATCCTAGCCTTTCATCATGACCTTTATGAGTTGTCAAGCTCTTTAGAATTATCCTAAAATATCTCATTTTGGAGACCCATGCCTATTCATTGAAAATCATGAATAATTGAAAACTATTAACTTTTTTAGGTTTATATTTGACTCAATTAGGTTAGATTATAACCCATTCCATGTTTAAACTCCACCTTAACTCTCATAGGGTTTGAGTTAAATACATTTGCTATAAATACAATGCCTTTTTTTATTGAATTTTAAGTTATTTTAGTGCAAAGTTATCATGCATAAATTAAATTAAATACTTTGATAAGAGTAAGTTTATAATGCACATTTTGTTATAAGTAATTTTATGATGCTAAAATCTTGATCCAAGCTACATGAAGCCAATCACAAGACATGGTGCCAAGGAGAGAAGGATTTACATAACCTCCATTTCCAAATATTATTTGATGCACAAACTAAGCAAGCCACTCAATAATACATTTGGATATCCCAAGGAAGGAAAATTATTCATTGTTTTTTGTATTTTAGTTATGTTTTCATTTTTGTTTTGTTAACTAAGCTCACCCCTAAGATCTAGGCTTGTAAAGGTTAGTGTTAATATGTTTCTTTGACTTTTGTTACTTAAACTAACACTATACTAACCTCCCTTATTGGATTCCTATGACCACAAATGCTTTAAAATATAATAATGCAACACATATGATTGAAATTTAGAATCACCTTATTCACCTCCAAAATTAACCCCAAGTTGCATGGAGAGTGCAAAATCAAAATGCCCCCACCCCCCCATGGAAACTTTATTCCCCAACCACCTCTTGTTAATAAAACTTTTAAACATATTTAAAATGAAATATTATTCCTCAGATTGAAAATATAAATGTAGGAGGTATCACACCTATAATTAGCTATAATGAGTTAACTGATCCTACCTTACATTTAAAAATGTTTATCAATCTATACAAATATTGGGTCAAATTAAACACTTTTACCACTACCAAGCTCTTAGTGAAAATCCTCTTTGAATATGATTTAGATTAGTATAATCAACTCAAGTAAAATTATATAAATATTTTCGAAGATTTAGTTAATGCTCTAGTATAAGAGTTACAAACTAGTGACCTCCCTAAAAATACCTTGGCTCATTTTATCAACTACAAACAACTTTCAGCTGAAACTGCACAAACTTTCATCAAATAGTGAAAGACCTTGTCTAATAAATGTGATAAAAACATCATAGATGAGAAGATATTTCATCTCTTCACTAAATCTCTCTATCCTATGTTATAATATCAGGTTAGGACTCCCTCTCCATGAACTTTGGAAGAGGGCCTCGACCAATCCAAGCACCAAGATTTTATCATGCATTAGTTTGAGCCATCACTACCTCTTTGGGTACTCACATTCTCATAAAAAAATAAAAATCATCATGATACAAATGATTGTATCACCGATTCCTATGATACCATTCATAATATTCAAACTATTTCTCCCAACACAGTTTTAAAGTAAGATTTCCCTTTAAACCACACCCCTAATCCTTAATTTTATAATGCAAATAACATCAAAATTCATAAGCCATTATCCTTAGCAAAACTCCAAAATCATCTACCAAGGCATCTTTCAATAGAGATTGACGCTACTTGCCCTATGAAATCATGGTATGATCCAAATAATTTTTTTTGGTTTCATGCGAGTTGCATTCACTCTCATGAAACCTGTAGGCAATTACATAACCTAGCTATGGATATCTTCCTTGGTCCAAATTTTGATCATGATTCACTCATTCATAAATTCCAACAAGCCTATAACATTGCCTTCACATCTCATGAAACAAAAAATAAAAATTAATCTTTGAACTAGGCTAATGCTCATTTGACCATCTATAAAGATCCTCTTCCTAACCATCAAGTCAATAATGGCAAGCCTACTCTTTCCACCAATAACATTGAAAGTCTTATGACTAAACTCTTTAAGAGACTATGGTAAATATGACTAATATGTGAAGGGTGGTTGATTTCATTGATTATAATCCTACACAAAGACCAATCATATCAAAATTTATGTGTTATCCAAGATTCCTCCCCAACTCATATAATAGATTTGGGGCAAGAGGACCTTATATATTTCAAAGAAAAAATTCCAACACCTTCATTGGATAACACCTCTCATACCATTTATACAATTTCCTCAACCTCTCTACTCATCAATAATATTATTAAAATGTATAATACCACTAATTTAAATAAATCACAAGACAAATCTCAATTAACTACCCCATCCTCTCAAAACAATCAATTGATTTGTCCCCAAACTAAACCGAACACGTCTTATCAACACAAGTTTTAATGTACTTCTAATCATCATTCCCAGGAGATATCACATCACAAACCTATATCTAGTATTCCACCCATGGGATATGAATCATGGGACCCCCTATTATAGATCTGACCAATATCCCATCTCAAATTCCCTTCTTTGAACTCATGTAGACTTCTTTGCATCATCACAACCACCTTATAAATCTCTTATTCAAAATGAACATCCCCAATACTCCCATAGAAAGATGTGAGGCTAACTTATATAGGTCATAATATAGTATCTTTAAATAATGTAAAAAGGTGTTTATACATTTTGAGTAAATAGTGGACACTTCTCTTTATCTCAGATTTTCTATCACTTCTATGATCCCAGATGAGATTCTGATTTGTGTAGATTATCCTCCACTATTTATAAGCATATAAATAATTGATATTCAAGTCAAGAATGTTTTGATTGATGATTTTTCAAGTAATTATGTTAAATTTATCAATTTCATTAAAATCATTTGATATTATGAGTGTAATATTAAGTCTACACGCAACACATGTCAAGGTTATAATTGAAGGCAAATGCCTCTTTTAGGTTATGTGTGGCTCCCTATTATATTATTTCTTATCATTATTCAAATAAATATTATGATATTTAATTTTCCCTTTTCCTACAATATCTTTCTTGGTAGGCTATGGACTCATCACATGAGGGTTGTCACCTCTTCTACCTACCAATGTGTGAATTTTCCCCACAATGGTGCTATCTATAGGATTTAAGGAGAGACTGACCCTTGAAATTTTTAATAACTCAAATACTTTGGTGTATTCAAAATTCCAACCCTTAAACCCTTTTTTAGTGTTCTATTTAAGGAATCTCAATGTTTTAATTTCCTTGTCAAATCTACGTGAGGTTATCATGGTCACCCCAAACTCATCAAAAACATACCACCTAACCTCTTATATTTTGATGATGATAAGATAGATGAGATCAAATTAAAGATAAAAACATTGGATCTCTCTCCTCATCTCATATTATAGCTTCCACAATCTTTGAAATCGCATTCCCATTAGCCACCTAGAGGTGATATACCTATGATCTTAACTAAAACTCAGCATTCTATTAAGCATGCCACTTATGATGAGAAGGTCATACCTACCTACACAATTGACCTTATTACACCTGATTATGATGATGGTTATAATTTAGATGATCCATTTCTAGGAGGTATTATTGAGGCTAGAGATGATAAGATCCTTCATTATCATTCTTCTTTATTTCAATATTTTTGTTCATCTTATTGCATTTCATCTTATATAGTTCCTAATTTTAGAATTATTCCTCTTTTTAGTAGGGTAGAGATGGCACATTCAAATAACACACCTCATATTCTAAAATATCTTATTAGGAGAATACTTATGGATCAAACTATGACTTGTCCCTATCATTTCATTAGATATTAGGATCCATATAGCCTACTTCCCTTTGAGATGATTTCTATCATCTTTAAACCATTTTTGCATCCTACTCTTCCCTCAAGTTAGCCTATTATTAATCCTACTCCCAATCTACCTTTATTTAAGTCTCTTCCTACTTATAATTCTATTTATCCTTCAAATGATCCTCACTCAATCTCTCCACCATACCTACCTCCCCTTGATGATGGTATGTTTCTTTTACCTAAACTTGATCCCATTCCTACCTAGTGGGCTAATCAAACTTACTGTGACTTTCATAGAGTTTCTAGTCATTGGACTTGAGATTACTGGGTATACCAACCCTCCCCATATTTTACTTCTACTCCTTCTATTAGTAAACCCACAAAGTATACTAACAAGTGTATCTATTGATTTAGTGACACATAATCATTCCTCCACCCATTATTGAAAATTTTGATAATATATTGACACATTCATCCTACCCTTCCTTAGCCTATAGACAAGACTATACCTACTCCCAATTCATTTCCAGAGTATATATCTAAGATGGAGATGTATATTTTCTATGGCATAAATGTGTTACCCATCACATCAATTGTTGTTACATCCTCTAGAAACATATTTAGGACCACCTTATGACCATTCTTATGCTTATTATTCCTCCTACCATAGGCTGCCCATGAAAGAAGGATCCTCTTTCCTCCACCATGGTACCTCCACCTGTGGTCCCTTATTCCCTCATGGTTCCTCCACCTATGGTCCCTTTTCCAACTTTGGTTCCTCTACCCATCAAATCTTCTCCACCTATGGTTATTTATCCACCCTTGAATCTTCCTTCACTTATGGTCCTTTCTCCACTGGTGGCTCCTTCTTGTTCCATATATTCAACTCCTATTCCTTATGTTGAGTATTATATGCATGATGGCCCTCATGAGCATGATCTTTTAACTATTCCTACATTTTTTTATAGAGGATATTTGACTAGGGGTATTTTCATAGATTTCACTAAAAATATATGAAACCCTCATTTTAGTTAAGATCCAACTTCACAGAGATCTATTAGATGTTATAGATATATTTACAAGTATTTATGAACACAACATGGTTTTCCTTCACTTTATTCTTCATTATGGTTTTTGGATTACACGTTTACTTCATTTTTTATATATATCTAATTTATATCATTGACTATGTCAAATTTTCTTCATTTATCTATCTCACATAAATCTTTATATTTTGCATTATGTATTATCCATGGTTTCATTTTATTTCCTTATGGTCTCTTATGGATTCTTTTCATGATTACAAGATTCTCTTTATGAGTTCATTTCTTTTTATGGATGTATTTGTATTTTCTCATGATTATTTTCTACCCTATCTCAAAAACATGGATACTTATTATTGTGGCATGGTTATACAAACCTTGATCCCTTTAGTAATACGTATTTACCATATGATTAATTAGAAAATAAGTCATATCATTATCATTATCTATTTTACCAGTCCACTTTGGATCTCCATTTATTCCCCTTATTTCTTTTCACAAATTAAGCATACACATGGTTGAAAATTGAGATAACATACTCATTCATAAGTAAGCTTAAGTGTTTTATTCAGTCATGTATTTAAATACTTAGCTTCTTTTATCCAATGCCCAAGTCTCATTCATGTATATCACTTTGTCTCTCATGTTTATTATTCCAAGTCCATATGGAGGATGAATATTAAAAGCCATAAAAATTCAAAAGCCAGATCATTTAAATAAAAGGCGATGATACAAAAGGCAACATTAAAAATTTCAAAAGTTAAATCACACTAAAATACATGATTCAAAGCATATATCCTTTTTTATAATCAAATATAAAACTCCATAGTTGGCCTCATAATAGAGTCAAGATCCATTGGGGTGCAATAGGTGAGTATATTTGAAAAGGAGAATACAAAATCTTTTAGTGCTACATAATTTTTCACACAAGTACCCAATATTTGTAATAGATTGATGGCTTTGTAAGAGGTCCGAAGGAGTGAGGAACATGTTGTGGGAAGGTAGGTCCATTTTAATCTTTTTGTTCATCTAAAAAACATGAGTTGATCTTAGTATCTCACTTATTTGCATATATATCTTTGTGATTATTGTGAATGGGTATCCTTTATATATTAATGGTCACTAGTCATTTAACATATTGTGTGTCCTTAGTGTGCCTCATGTTTCCTAAGATCTTATAATAGATGCATACATTGTGAATTTTACATTCCTTTTTCCATTTACAACAATCTAAATAATTTCCATTGAAAAATATTATTTTGTTAGTTGATCACTCCCTCTATGATTTTCCATTTGTGAGTTGCATTGTAAGAGCATAGGTAGGACTTGGCCTTCCTAAAAAATCTAACACATTACAAATATTCCTTTTAAATAATTTCCATAATTTTTTCCACCTCATTGGTGTTCCATTTGTGAGTTGCAATGTAAGGCCATGGATAGGACCAAGCCTTCCTTACAAAATATTCTAATACCTAAGTTACAATGAAATTACTTGTGTCAAATTTCACAAAAGTAGTGATTGATTATGAGTTACACATCATTGACATGATTCCCATCTTGATATAGTATGTTTTAAGCTTGATTCATTGATTTTTTAGTTTTATCTTCTTATTTTATGATTTCATGCATGCTTATAACCACTTTATTAAAATATTCATACTTCTCAGCTTAAATTAATGTGATCAATTTAAGTCCATTTTCCAATTTTGTTTTTATTTTACACTTCCCAATGTGATTTAGTATGATTGATTGATTTAATTTTTTTGTTTTTATACTGTTTGGTTTTCATGTGCTTTCCAATTTTATTTCATTATTTTCATAATTCCCAATGTGATATAGTGTGATTTTACTTGTTTTAATTTGATACAAATATTTTACATGGTTTAAACACATTTTTCCCCTTTTACCATCTTTGGGTTATTATATTTTGTCATATTTTGTCATTACACATTTCCCATCATGATATAGTGTGTAGTACATTTGTTTTTTATTATATATACTTTTCCATGTCATTTTTGCCTTTTACTTTTTAACCATGCATGTGTATCACAAAATTTTAGAAAAGAAAACACTCCATAAATATTTCCCATAGCATATACAACAAAACCTAAATACATGTGATAGAAATAAATATATCCATGCATCAACATCCACAACCAAATACAACTCATGA
This sequence comes from Torreya grandis, assembly GCA_037957365.1. NCBI lineage: Eukaryota > Viridiplantae > Streptophyta > Pinopsida > Cupressales > Taxaceae > Torreya > Torreya grandis. The sequence goes on along the minus strand of JARHVA010003417.1, from coordinate 318,499 downwards.
GATCAAATCCAAATTTGAAAATCAATATCTATATATATCATGTGTTTTATACAACACAAGGTAGAACATAAAAAATAGTTCTAGCTCTAAGGATGGGCTCCATCATGCCTATCCTATGGCATAGACACACTACCCACAAATGTCTATTCTAAATGGTACACTATAATGAGGTAGTCTAGGACCTCAAACTTGCTACTTATCCTTGTATATTGGACACCTAGGCCTACACCTATCCAAAATGGATAGTGGTATCCATGCTCAGTACTATCTCCTAGGCCAAGGCCTACTAGGCCTATGCCTCTCCCTCTCCCACCCATGATGGTGGTTTCAATCCATTCCCATGTGACTTTAACTACCTTGCAGCCTCCCCTACTAGTTTAAACTAACCTATCTATGTTAGGGTAGATAGAACCACTAGATCAACTAATTTGGTGGGGTCATATGATGTTAGCACCCCATTCAAAATGTTATTGTATGTATCCATAACTAGATATCCCCATCTGATCTCTTTTATTGAAGGATATGAAAAACCAAAACTAGATAGACATTATATCACATATATCTCAAAATCTATCTATCTACTATAATCACATGTAACTAGTGTCCTATATCAAATTTTAAATAAAAATTAAAACATTTCTCACCAATGATAGTGTCACCAACCACCAGTTCCCCATATACTCATCTATTAATCATAGTCTTTCCATCCACCTAACCTCTAAGTGCCTCCTCTATAGGTGACCTCCACACCAATGCAAATCTAGGAGTCACCACTTGAGCATGTTATGATCTTATTATGAGAGGTGACTCTATGGACCAACTATACCTACAGTAGTTGATGGATTATATTACATTATTAATAATTAGGTGCCTGATATGGTGCCTCTTATGGGATTACATCCACATCCATGTCATATCCCTCTACTTATACTTAGTACCATGTTTGACCAATCCATGGTCTACAACACCATACCCTAGTCATAGGTATTCTCACTAGTACTCCTCTTCCTCCTCTCCCCCTCAACTCTCTAGCATGCAATACCAAATAATCAGGCACTACTAAAGGGGATATTGGGTGTGGGGGTATGAACTTCCCTAACAATCATGACATTATATGCAACTCTACCCATGAAGTATAGTGGCTTATGATTTGTACCTATGTCTACCTATCACAATGGTCTAATAACTAGGCCATATAGTAATAATGTGTACATAGGGATATCACATGATCTCCCCTCATGTGATAGTATTAAATGTTGGCATATGGGGCATGGCCTAAGCTACATGGTCCTACCTTAATTTTTCCACTTGGGTTAACTTGTCATCAACCACATAGGACAACCTAACTGGTCGATACATGGTAAAACTATAATATATCTAAAAACTTAATAAAACAATAAGACCCATGGTCTTCTTCCCTTTAGATAACATCCCATACATATCATTCATGATCTCAACCTAGATGAAAACCCCAAAATCATAGAGTGATCCTTAGTAAAAAATGGACTAACATAAGTCTATTACGTATAGTGGTACCTTATTGTCTAACTTGTGACACAAGACTCATGTTGTCATAAGTCTAATCATCAATTTTTAGATGCCTAAAATCTTTGAAATATAGATATAAAAAAATCTCACCCTCAAACTAAGGTATATCTTATCTAATCATGTCACCCATCAGGATAGTACTCACCTCTCCTTCAGATCATCTGATATCCTAATGATAACTAGTGCCCCTCTTATTGGCATTTCTAGTAATGCATGGACATCATATAGTGTGATACTAACCTCAAAGGTATTCCCATCCAACACCAATTTGAAAGTATTTTTCAATCATTCCCATATTCCAAGTAACATGAAAACAATATGAAAACTAAGTAGGATCTGCCTAATCTCCATGATACCTCCAAATCCTAGTGTGACCAGTCATTCTGTTTATGTTAGTCAATTGATTGAGTAGGTATAAAAGCCACAATTCATCTATTAGGTATCAATACCTCTGGGATATCTATAAAATATCAAACAAAAAGGATGTATTAGATTCCATGTCATTAATATTCAAAATTTATTCTTAAAAATTCACAAATTAGCTACTTAAATCAACTTGTTTGACTTAGTTTCTCAATTTTCTATAAAATCAACTCATTTAATACTAAAATATTCCTATATTTTATTTTTGATACTAAATCAACCCCTTTAATTTCCAATTAGATCAGTCACATCAATACTAGATCGACTATCTTCTTACCTTGCAATACTATATTGGTCATATTATACATAGTCAACCTTGTTTTGTAATATTACATAATCCCTATCCAAGAAACTATGTCAACCCTATTATATGCAATTGAATTTATTCTCATTACCAACAAAGCTATCTTACTTTTAAGTAGTTAGCCACCTATTAGCATACTAAATCAACCCACTACTATGTAGTCAACCCTACCATTTTGCCTCACCTTATGGACTACATCGACTAGGTCAACTATGTTCTTTTATAGTGGTTACTTTTTGACCATTGACCATAAATGACCTAAGCATTTTATTGGTTTGAGGGTTTCCTACCCAATACCCCATTTTACCCCTAGTTTACCTAAAAAATTCATAATGTCCATTCTGGTGCCTAGATTTTTCTTACCAATTAATTTTTATTTTTAACTTAATTTCAAATAAAAATATTCAAAAAATTGAAATTTCTAATTGCTTACCTATGCTACACTCACTACGGATGCTATGCTTCTTCCTGATCTCAACTACTATCTCCTCACCATGATGGATCTCTAGTCTCCAACTAGGTCTCTCAAAAGCTTTGTTTTCTCAGAATAGTAAAATAACAAATAATTTTATTTTTACCTTATTTATAATTACTATTCAAAATTATTTACCTTTCAAATATTTACCACCATATTCCATCTTTTGATCATATGTTTGTTTCTACTAGCTCTTTTTTCAAACTATTAAAGGTTCTAGAATATTAACATCATAGAGAATTTATTCACCTATTACACATATATTTTTCAATTTTTTGAATTTTTGCTTTTTATCTAATAATTTCTACAATTTCACCTATTTTCCCCTACATTAAACACCATCACATTGCTTACATCACCCTCTTTATATATAACACTAAGGTAATTAAAGGTATGTGTTTTTCAATTTTATCCTTTCATTTGTCCTATTTTCTCCTTACTTTAATTTATTCAACTTAAACATTATTCGTTTCTATATTCTTTTCCTAAAGCACCATCCCATGTTACAACTAGGTAACACATGATGAGTTTGAGTGGGGAATATGTATACACATAATATTTTCAAAATTTATAAATTATTGATGATTTCTCTCTTATAAGAAATCATCGAGTCTTAATCTCTTTGAGTGTACACCTTAAAGGGGGCATTGAAAAAAGGGTGGGTAGACCATTGGTGTTTCACAATATTGTTATCCCTTTACTACTACTTGATATCTAACAACCATCTCTGAAAAACATTCCCTTAAATTTTGACTCCCATTTTTCACCCTCCTCTAGTCATTTTCCACCTTCATTGTCCCTTACCTAATGTAAATTAATTTTTTATGGTTTACAATACAATGTCAATCCCATCAAACTTGTACTCTTATTGACAAAAATCATCTAGGGTTTAGGTTGGACCTTGGATGACCTAGACTAGGGCCTAATTTTTTTTTGTCAATAGTGATAAAAATTCGATTGGATTGAACTTATCAACTAAACTTTGGGGGAAAATAGGGTTACATTTAGCTATATAAACACATTTATTTCATCATTTATTAGGAGGAGAAGATGAGAAGAATAAGAAGAGATATATATTTCACATCTGCTTATCCACCATTCTACTTAAAGAACATAGCTTAGGGTTTCATACTTTGTTTGAGATATGTATCTTGTCTTATGGAGAAGTATTTTGGATTCATAAATAAGTTGTTTATCCTAGATCTGATTTATCCTTATATTACTTACATAACACAACAACCTCTTGTGAAGCACTTTGGCCATGGGAGAGATTGAGGCTCAACATGTTTGTATTCAAAGGTAAGTATTGCTAACTTTGTTCCTCCTTTGTAAGAGTAGATAGATATTCATTTGTACTTATTTTCAATGCATTAAGATTTCATATACAATGACATGAGTATGTGTCTTCTATGCATGTTTAATTTTCATGCTTATTACCTTAATTTTTAAATCTTTGGTGAGCACTAGATTATAATTTTAATCTACTTGTCATATATATTTGTGAATATGAAAACATATGACCTAGTTAGGGTTATTGCATAGTTTTGATTGACTGGAGGCTTTGGAACCCTCCCTAGTGATATTATTGTGGTAAGAGATCCCTTGTCTAGGTCTAGTGGATCCATCTTGGTCATGCCCTAAATATCTAATGTATCAATAGTTGGAAGTGTAAGTAGGATTTATCTTCTCCAAGGTAGGATTGATTTATAGATTAGTTGCATTTACCTTTACATACAAAAATAACATATATATATATATATATATATATATATATATATATATATATTAAGTAAATAAATGTAAGAGTATAAGGTTATAAATACTTACCTTGGATTGGACCCAATGAACATCAATCTCCCATTGGCCAATGGTGCTTTGCAATAGATTTTTATGGTTGTGAAGACTTCCATAAGAAAAACTTATTCAAGATAAGGTTCTAGACCTAATTCCTAAAAATGTGTCTTAGGTTAGAAGTGTGAAAAAAATTGAATGAATAGAAAGTGTATATTATTATATTTGAATGAAAAGTGACTTGCATATATATATATATATATATATATATATATATATATAATACCCAAAACCAAACTTAAGAACTATGTTTATAGTATCAATCAGGTTGATATAATTAAGAAATATTGGCTATCACTAAATTGCATTATCTAGGCTGATATAATACAATAAGAAAATAGGATGTACACTACATCATACTAGTTGATATAGTACATGAAGGTAAAAGGTGATAAACTGATAGTATCAACCTCACTGATGTTGTAGAATATGAGGAGACTAACATAGATGAATGAGATAGGATGGAATGAGGTAAGTAATAGTATAAATATGAATAAGTTGACTTGGTGTTATGAATTTTATAATCATGATATAGATAGAAACATATCTCATAAATAACCATGAGCCTACCCACCCCTTTCTTAGTGCACCCTTTAACCATGTACTCAAGGAGACTGATGCTTGATAAGTCACTGTAAGAGAAAGCATCAATAAATGACGAAGTGAAAAATATTATGTGTATACACATGCCACTATAGGTTTAATACCTATTGAGAATTATATTTATATGAGGCATCTATGGCTCATGTGACCAATTTTTTTATGTATATATTAATTTCAATGATTATATATATTTAATATGTACATTCAGGGAGACTAATGCTTATCAAGTGTATAAAATAGATAGTTATAGTAAATGACAAAGTGAAAAAATATTGTGTATAAACATGCCACTATAGTTTTATTCTATTGTAATTATATGTATATGAGGTATGTATGTCTCATGTGACCAAAATTTGTATGTATATGAATTTCAGTGACATTTTTTCAATTTGGTTTGCATAATAATAAATATATTAAAATTTAATATATAAAATTCATTATTATTACACCTAATTTTTATAAGCTTTATACATGATCATAATTTATAAAACCTATTATTTCAACTCCTCAGACTTCTCCTACTATTATGTGGACATAACAACTCTTTATCAATTCTTCCACCAAGACACTATCTAGGTCATTTCATTAAAAACATTCATAAGATTATTATTAACTTCAAAAAATTCCTTTTATTTATCCATTATTTTACTTCTAAGAATATCAAACAAAAAATTTATAATTATATGCATTTCTATCCATATTTACCTTGAAATCTTTAGGTTCATTAAGTTGATGTTGGTGCATACTTTTATATTTTCATTAGAAATTAACAATGCTAAGCCTTTATTATTGGATTCATGATCCTTCCTCTGGTAACCTATATTGGTTTGTATATCCTTAAGCCTCTTGAAATATTTACATACCATCTTCACCTTATCCTTAATTAAGTTGATAAAGATTTTAAATTTCTCGGCCTTGTCTTCAAAGGTGGCAGTAGTTTCTATGCACTTATTTGAATGAAACTAATATTAACTCAACCTATTTAGATTACTATATATTTATATCAATCCTAACGTATTCCTAATTCCCACTCTTAATTTATATGCCATTAATGTTTGATTCAACATAAGTATCTAGTCTTTCATTCTCAATTATATCAATATATCTCTTTACATGCATTTATAATTCCCAAAATTTATTTAATATGTTTGAAAATATTTTATTAACATGAAATATATATTTTAAATTATTCTTAAAACTATTCCTCTATGTGAATGGGTCATCGTAGGACACCATAAAGGAATTATGACAAAAACTTTCATCAATAACATTGAAAATGAATAAATTAAGAGAAACAAGAAGCAATAATATCTCTCAAGGTGATAACCACAAAGTTAGATGCACTTTAAAGTGGTAAACCTAATGTATTAGATAAAAACCCACATGATCTATAATAAGGCTTGTCACCAAAAATATCCACAATTATAACTTTGAGAAGCAAGTTGAGTTCAAGAAGAAGATCGAGAGATCCAAGTTTCTAGTGAGGAAATGAGATGAAGAAGGATATTTTAAAATGGAAAGAAGAAGAGAAATGGAGTTATGAGGAATCTCATTACTACCTTAAAATCCTCCTTTGTGTGTTCCAAGTGGACTATTCCCTTAGAGAGTAGAAGGAGGTATGTGATAAGTGGGGGAAAGAGGTACTTGTGATAGTAACTCCCAAAACCTAAAGGGGAATAAAGAGGTGAGTGACACCTGATGGAATCTAGATTTATGTGAATTTATAACTCATACAAATAAAAATTCCATACACATAAGGAAACTTAGGATAAATAAATTATCCAAAATAAAGGGTGATACTAACAATACCCCTTAAAAATTATTTAGGGGTTTACAATAAAAAAATAAGGGATGAAAAATTACTAACTCTCCCCTTTAATGAGAACTTCTTGTTATCTCATCAGACTACACCCTTTGGAGAATATTATTCAAACCTCTCTAAGTTTGATGTAACATGGGATTAGTCCAAGGTTATGGGTGACCTATGGATGGACTAAACCTCTAGGTTATTAGGTTAGATCCCATAGTGCATCAATTTAACTCAATTCATAAGACTACTAACTTGGTAATGAAAAGGGATACAATGGAAACATGAAACGAAACCTATGCTGCTAGAGATGATGCACCAATATGATGTGTCCACTATATTTGACCTTTCAACAACACTAATGAACAAGACAAGTGACTGAGCCACTCTTTCTAAGGGATTTAAAGCATTAATGTTTCACATAAAGGCTTGTTATATGTATAATCCACTAAGAGCGGGGTGAATCAGTGTTGTTGAACAATTCAATTCAATTTCCAAACCCTTGAAAACACTTAAGAATTCAATACAATCATTCATGAAGAATACAAATCATTCATAGCAGTGAATAATGAACATAACAAAATATCACATACACAGCACAAGATCTACATAGAAAACCCTCTTAAGGAATAAAACCCACTCTCAAGCCTACAAACACATAGTCTACTATCCTATGAGATGATCACAAACAAGATATCGATCAAGTCCTTTTGACCAAAGTTCTTTAGTAAAACTCTATTTCATAAGGAACAACTACCCCTAAGGAAGATTAAGTCCTTTAGATCCTCTTTGAAATGAACACTTCCACCTTATAACTAATGTATTCAACACCTAATGATGGAACTCTAATTATCTAAAAAATACACAAAATCTCTCTCTCTAACTCATACATGCCTCTCACATAGGCATGCCATAATATCTCTCCTTCACTCAAACAATCCTCATATGTAGACTTAGAGATCTTCACATAGCTTCAAACTAAAATAACACTATATTATCATTAGAAACATGAATTATAGATAATATGCATAGTCCTTAATCTTCTCTAATCATCAAATCAATAGTTGGGAACTCTCACTCTCCTCTGCTTTCCTTCACTCTCCAAATTTCTCACATATAAGTATCTTCAAATATCACATCCAAGCCTAGAAACCATCTCATTTGGTTTCATAATTTATATATAAATCATTAATAAACAAGATCATTATCTTTTCTTGTCAGCCACAAAACATGCCTTCACTCTTAAGGCATCTCACATGGGTCACACTTAAGCATAATCCACTTTCAAATAGGCTTAAGTCACTTTTAGGTCCTATGGAGACCCATTTAGCTCTTTAAGACATATTTGAGAAAACTAAGAACATAAGAACACTTTTAAAACTCATTAACCCATGCCACATGATCTATAGGTCCTCTTTAAGTTTCCATATCCATCATAGTACCCTTTTGGTTAAGCAAAAAATGCTTAAAAAAAATTATGTGTACATAATCATTATGAATAAACACACAATCACATTCAAAACCATTTTTAATAATACACACAATTGGTAAAACCTTTAAAATGCACATAAAACATCCTCATGGAGTCAAAAACACTCCCTAATATCCAATTCATCAATATATATCCAAACAAGCTTGAACAATCTTCTTAGGTCACTTACAGTCCATATACGAACACATAATCAACTTTGGAACTCAATATTTTTTTGTACACATTTTCAAATATTCAAATACATATTTTTAGATTCACCTTTGAGTCCTTTACATATTTTATTTTTACTACACTATCAAATTCATCTTGGATCAAAAGTTATTTCCAAAAAACTAGACAGTGGTATGTTCCTTTGCAAATTAAAATATTTAAATGTCAATGGTCATAGTTAAACTTCAAACACTATGCTCACATCTCATATCCTTGATGGTAATATAAAATACACATCACTGATTTTGTTTGATCTTTAACATATAGGTGCTAATTCACAAACATTAAACCTTGGTTACTTTAACCTCATCTCGTGCAATATTGTAATGTTGATTCCATGCACTCCATCAATCTCTTCAAGATTGTCCTCACTTTAGCAATGCTAGACAATTGTCACTTTGACTTCTTGAATTTAATACACACCATTGATCTCTATCTATATGATCTCTTAGTCATCATTGATCCTTGTAAGAATATCAATATTTATCTTTGTTGAGCATTAAACATCATGCACCTATCCTCATCTTGCTTCTTTTCAACTTCTTGGAGAAAACTCTCTTCATTGATCTTGATCAAAATTTAACATGTTAAAATTTGACTATGTATGGGAACCTTACTTATCTACCTGGAAGACCAATTTTTCATAATCATATCTTTTGTTTTGCTTAGACACATGATCTACAATTTGGACCATATGATCTCCTTACATAAGAGAATCCAATTATATAAATATATGCTCCTAGTACCCACACACATGCGAGATATATCACCATTAAAATGTCTTCTCAAAATCTTCTATCATAGAGCCAACTATGCTCAAAACTTGTCTGGGATACCAACTTTAAACATGCATATCTTTTCTTGTGCTTCGATGATTGACCTATAAATTAGTGTAAATAAACTAGGCTGAAAATTGAACAAACCCATATGATCACATTCTCTTTAAATGTCTACATGTGATAAATATTATACCATTAAAATGCTTACTCAGTTCTTTCTTGCCTCATGTAAATTTGGCTAAGTATGGGAAAACACAATTAAAATGTCTAGGATCCCAAAATTACACTTGCATATATTTTGATGTGCTTAGGTGCATGACCTATGATTTATCACATAAGAGATAGGAATAATAACAAACAAATGCATGTCACCATTTCCTCCTAAAACCTTCATGCATGTGAATGTTAAAATCATTATCATGCTTACTCAGCTTTATTCAAACATATTAAAACACTGCCAAAATGCCTAAGATCCCAACTTTGTACCCACATACCTTTGATTGCATTTAAGTTCATAACCTAAGATTTATTGCATAAAATTTAGGGACTAATTTGATCAAAACCATATAACCAACTCCCCCTGACTCATCCACACATGGCAATGGCGATGTTATCAAATTACCTACTTAAATTTTTTGCTATTAGACCCAAAGTGTCTAGATAAAAACTATGGATAATAAAATGAATTCTATTGATGAAAAAAATCACTCAAAGCTTAGAAAACATCTTAGGACATTTTTTACATGATTAATACTCCATACTCATCCCTAAACATCTTTAACCATTCCAAAATAGAAGATCAACCAATCATACTTCAAGCATACTAGGATAAGTATATTGAAAACTTTATCATTATCACTTAGAGTATCAAGGTACTTAATCCACTCACCAGGACACCTCCATGACATCACTAAAAACTCTCCAACAATCTCCCCCTTTGTCATTTATGTCAACAAACATAATATAGCAATATATAACTCACCTTCTCTCTCTTCAAGCACTCCCACAAAAAGAACTTTTCCCCCCCTCGACATAATGAAAAAATGGGTACCAACTAATCATGAGAAGCTACAAATACCATCAATAGTAAATGACCATATTATAAATATGATACAAACTCCCCCTTACCTTGAACCTAATTCTTCTTGCCTTGATAGCTTCCTCTTGCTCCATGCTAACACTCTTCTTCAACCAAGCACAACAACTAATGAAGAAGTAACACACAAAATAATAAAATATGATGGAAATTACCAAGATACATCTGAGAGGGAATCCCCCTAACATTTTTAAGCCATTACACCATTTGAGCATTTTCATATCTCTATACACCATGAAGAACCACCTCGTAGGCTTACTAGCCTTCTCTCTCAAACCACCTCCAGGACCACCAATATAAATTTATGCCACTCAAAAAATGAAAATAAAATCTCTAAAAAAAACTTGAGAAATCACCTTTAAATAATCATGCCTTACTCTTTTGGAGAAACTAAACAAAAAACACATATTCAATATTAGGCATGTCTAACCTCCTTATAGCCCTACCTAGAAATTGTAGAGCTCACAAATTTTTTTAGACACAACTACAAGACCTAAAACATCAAATATGGAGCACTCTCATATTCCCCCTCAATCACACTAATTTACAACATCTAGCCCATCCTCTGCAATATACTTCCTTCACAAACTAACTACCCAATTAAGATTGCAACAAGACAAAAACTTGAATAACTTGAGAACCACAAACCTTTAATTCTCTATGAATCTTGATTTGACTACCCATTTGGCCCATTAAACATATTAATATGCCTTAAACCTCAAATCAAAAGGCAATCTACTTTTCTATCATAGCCCAAAACCCTAGAATCTCAAAACAAATAAAGTCAACATAACACCTTTCAGTCAACATCCACATCTGAAACTTATTATACACCTAAAGACACCCATTACACACTTATGGACCAATATTTGAGATTACACACCATTCGTAACCTTGACTTCCTATAACACATTTTAGGACCTATAAGATCTTAAGCACCAATAGGGAAACCTGAGACTACCAAAAAACTCCAAATTGACTTCAACACACCTTCAAATCATAAAACCACTTGGAGCATGCTATAAAAAGGTTAACATACATTTTTATGTAAAAATATCATCTTAAAAAATCAAAAATCCTTCTTTGCCATTTGGGAACCTTCAATATAACCCTATAAACTACTCCATATATAGTTATCAACATAAAGTCATCACCTTAGTGTTTTTTCCACCTAGACATACATATTCCAACTAAGAATACTCAAATATAGTCTTCTAGAACCATCTCAAGAACACCAAAATAACACTTTCTTCTCCACTAAAATTAGTCTATTAAGAAGCATATATAGAGACATCTTTTACACCCTAATGCTCGAAAATAAAGTGAAGCTAGGAGTGGCCCACATCTCCTCAATAACCACTAGGATCATCTTATAGCTATAAGACTTCTTGATCTTGTTCTTTTTCTTAGTTTGAACTATGATAACTGGTTCTTCTTCTATATCACTCTCCTTTCTTAAAAGATGGAATTGACATCACATGGAACAACTATGGAATCCTGACATACCTTTTCATTTTAATCATCAACCTTACAACTTAGAACCTCATTACTAGGTATAGACAATTTATGTTCTTTGTATAACACTTGATCAACAACAACATGATATTCACTTAGATCTATACACATCTCAAGACTATCCTTAATGATTACCTTGGTTTTTTTCTGGATCTTGGTCTCTTTATTCTTAACATGAGAAGATAATGAGAGCCCTTGACACTCTTAAAATTTTGAAGGATTCTCCACCATATCAAACATATTAAATGGACCTAAAAAATCATCATAACTCCTACTTACCACCTTTGGTCTCCATAAGTTTCTTCTTCCATATACTTTGGGAACCTGATTAAACCTACTCTAACTTATAGGCATTTGCTTGTAGAACCTAAAAATGTGACCTCTTTGTTCACAGTTGAAGCACACCATATTTTTTTCAAAAATCTCTTTCTGACTTTCTAGATTTTGACAAAATCTTGTAATGTATCATATGCCATAACAACTATAACAATTAACATTTCTTGAAGGAAATTCAGATTATCCTACTTTAAATGGACAACATTTTGCAAAGTGTCCCACATCATTATAGTTGAGACACTCAACCTTACTTACACTTTTTAATTGATGACCCCCATCATAGTTTTATGAAAATTCATTCTTCACAGGTCTTCTACATTGTCTATATCTATGCCCAAACTGATTACAAGTATAGTAGTAACCATTTAAATATGCATACTTCATGCCATTTGATTTTTTGATATAATTTATATTCAATTTATTTTTACCATCATTCCTTGTCTAATGATTTGTCTTCAAAGTCTGATTGTCCTTGTTCACATTAGTCTTCATCTTATCTTGAGTTGCAGTCTCTGGTTCTTCTTTGTATCCAAGACCAGTATTATCACTTGCATGCTTTTGATCATTCAGAATGTTGTCTAGATCAATTGAGCTCTTTTAAATCTCATAAATGACATTACCTTACTAGATACCTTCTCTAACTTAGATTTTAATGACTCATTTGCAATTACATACCTTGAAAATTCATTTTCTTTAGCTTTTAGGCTTTTAAACATGATTTATATTTAAAAACTAAGATGCTTTACCATATCTTCATGTTCCTTGGAATCTTCATCCATTATTTCCTCAAACACACTAAATTTCTCCTTAAAGTCCTTGAGTTTATATTTCATCTTCTTCTCAATCTTCAGCTCTTCATGAGCATTTGTCAATGTAGTCTCATAGTCCACCTCATCTTCATAGTCATTTGAATCACTCCAAGTAGACTCCTTTTGATGTGATAAACATACTTCCTCAGCCATAAATAGGGTTTCATCTTCAATATGACCATCATCTTCATGATCATACTCTGAGTCACTGACTTCACTCTTTTCTGATGAGATGTAATCCTCTTTGGTGTAGAGACTCTTCTTTTCTTTGGAATACTTCTTGCTGTCAAACCTTCTAAATCCCTTTTTTTTATTAGACCTGAATGATATCTTGCCATCATCATGACCTTTATCATGCTATTCAAAAATATCCTTCTTGTACTTATGAGGGCACTTATTAGCAAAATTTCCTACCTCTCCACAATTGAAGCATTTGAAAGGCAGTATACCATTATACTTGCTTAAACCTATTTTTAATTTCCTAGTAAAAAAGTAATTATTTTATCCTCATCAATATCAAAAATTTCATCTTCTTTGGGTTTCTTACCTTAGAACTCCCTTTTTGGCTTCATATATGTTTAGAATGTTGCTTCCTTATTTGGTGGTATATCATCATTTACTCTCATCTCATATGCAGTAAGGGTGCCATGCAATTGTCCATCTTCAACTGAGTAAGATCATGAATTTATTTTATAGAAAATAATTTTTAATCAAACTTGAGGGATATAGACCTCAATACCTTTTTAAATATATTAGCTTATTTAAGGTTCTCTCTAAGACCTCTAAGGGTGTTTACAATCTCATTAACTCTTTATATAAAGGATGCCATAGAATCTTCTTCTTTCACTTTTAGGCTCTCAAATTATCTTTGATGAGTCTTCAACTTTTCTAACTTAACCTCTGAATATACTTCAAAAATATTCTTCAATTTATCCCATATTTATTTGGTGGATGTGTAATAAATTACTTTGGTGAACTTAGTTTTTGAAATGCCACAAGTGATGTCATTCATTGCCTTAAAGTAGTTCTAAAATAGATTCTTGTTTACAACACTAGATGGAGGAATAACAGGAGTAACATAACCATCTAAAATAGATTACCCTACATCAAACCCTAGGGATATAATGTATGTCTTCATCTTACTACTCCAAAATTCATAATTGGATCCATTAAACATTGGTGCTTGCTTAATACAGAAAGCACCTTCCATATTCTGACTAGCCATTGTACCTTGGATCACCTTCAAGCTATCAAGCCTTTACCAAAGGACCTTACTCTGATACCAATTGTTAGAGGTACAATCCACTAAGAGGGGGGGTGAATTATTGGTGGAATATAATTTTATTTAATTTCCAAACCCTTTCAAATCTTAAGCATTTAATACAATAATTTATGAAGCATATAAATCATTCATAGTAATTAATAATGAACATAATGCAAGATCACATACACAACACAATATCTACATGGGAAACCCTCTTGTGGAATAAAACCCACTCTCAAGATTAGAAAACATGGACTAATGTCCTATAATATGATCACAAATAAGATATTGATGAAGTCCTTCTGATCAGGAACCCAGGTCAAGTCCTTTTAACATAAGGCCTTTAGTAAAATAGTTATTTCACAAGGAACACCTTGGCCTAAGATGAAAAAGTCCTTCTAACCACCTATTTAGCTAATTCCTTCTGACCTATAACCCTGACCAAGTCCTTCTAACCAAAGATATTTATGAAATCTTATTTCACAAGGAGTAACTACCCCTAAGGAATATCAAGTCCTTTAGACCCTCCTTAAAATGAACACTTCCACCTTAGAATTGATGTCTTCAACAACTAATGATGGACCTCTAATTATCTAACAACTACATAAACTCTCTCTAACTCATAAAATCCTCTCACATAGGCATGCCATACTTTCTCTCTCCTTAATCTTCTCTAATCATCAACCTAATATCTGGTCACTCTCACTCTCCTCTACTTTCTTTCACTCTCCAACTTTCTCACATATAAGTATCTTTAAGTCTCACATCCAAGCCTAGAAACCATCTCATCTAGTTTCATAATTTATAGAGAAATCATGAAATAACTAGATCATAATATTTCCTTATTATCCAAAAAACATTCCTTCACCCTTAAGGCATCTCATATGGGTCACACTTAAGCATAATCCACTTTCAAATAGGCCTAAGTCACTTTTAGGTCCTATGGAGACCCATTTAGCTCTTTGACACATATCTAAGAAAACTAAGAACATGAACACTTTTCAAACTCATGAACCCATGCCACATTATCTAAAAGTCCTCCTTAAGTGTCCAAATCCATCATAAGACCTTTATATTTAATCATAAATAGCTTAAACTAGATTCTATGTATACAGTCATTATGAATGAATACACGGTCACATTCTAAACCATTGTTCATACTGTACACAATTGGTCAAACCTTTAAAATACACATAAAGCATCTTCATAGAGTCAATAACACTTCCTAATATAAATTCATCAATATATATCAAAATAATATCAAAATAAGCTCAAACAATCTTCTCAAGTCACTTACAGTCTATGCACAAACACATAGTCAACTTTAGAGCTCAATATCTTTATTTCCACACACTTTTAAATATTCATAACCATATTTATAGATGCACCTTGGATTCCTCTACATATTTTTTTACTACACTATCAAATTCTACTTGGATCAAAATTTATTTCCCAAAAATTAGAAACTAGACATTTCTTTTACAAATTCAAATATTTAAATGTCAACAATGATAGTTAAACTTTGAACACTATGCTCGTATCTCATGTCCTCACTGCTTAGATAAAATATGCATCATTGATCTTATTCAGTATTTAACATATATGTGTCAATGATCTAACATTAAACCTTGGTCACTTTGACCTCATCTTATGCAATCTTGTAATGTTGACTCCATGCACTCTATCAATCTCTTTGAAATTATCCTCACTTTAGCAATGCTAGACAACTATCACTTTAAACTCTTAACTTTAATACACACCATTGATCTCTATTTGTATGATCTCTCAATCATCATTTATCCTTATAATAATATTGATCTTTATCTCTACTCAGCATTAAACATCATGAACCTATCCTCATCTTGCTTATTTTTGACTTCTTGGAGTAAACATGCTCCATCGATCTTACTCAAACCTTAACATATGAAAATTTGACTATGTATGGGAACCTTACTTATCTACCTAGAAGACAAATTTTTCATAGTCATATATTTTTTTTCACTTGGATGAATGATCTAAAATTTAAACCATATGATCTCCTTACATAGGATAATCCAACCATATAACAATCTTCTCTGACAACCCACACACATATGATATATATTACAATTAAAATGCCTTCTCAAAATATTCTATCACAGAGCCAACTTTGTTTATAACTTGTCTAAGAGACCAAATTTAAACATGCATACATTTTTTCATTCTTTAGAGCTTGACCTATTATTTATCACAAATAAACTAGGCTCAAAACTAAACAAACCCATATGATCACCTTCTCCTAAAATGTCCACACATGTGAGATATTATACCATAAAAATTATTACGCATCTCTTTCTTGCTTCATGAAAATTTGGCTAAGTATGGGAAAACACTATCAAAATGCTTGGGAGCCCAATTTTGCACTTGTATATCTTTTGATGCACTTAGGTACATGACCTAGGGTTTAGTGCATAATAACTAATCAAAATATTAAACAAACCCATGTGACCATTTCCTACTAAAAAATTCATGCATGTGAATGTTAACATCATCAACATGGTTACTTGGCTCTATTTGAACATAGAAAATATTATCAAAATGTATAAGAGCCCAACTTTACACTCACATATCTATGATTGTGTTTAGGCACATGACCTAAGATTTAACACATAAAAACTAGGGAATAATTTTATAACAAACATATGACCAAATCCCCTTGACTCATACATGTGGTAATGGTGATGTCATCAAACTACCTACTTAGATTTTTGGCCACTGGACCCAAAGTGTCTAGATGAAAACTATGGACAATTAGATGAATTTCACTCATGCACACAAACACTCAAATTTTCAAAAAAATCTTAGGGACCTTTTATAACTTATCAATACTCCATAATCATCCCTAAACATCTCTAACCATGACAAAATATAAGATCAAGCAATCATACTTCAAGCATACTAAGACAAGTACATCGCACACATTGTAATTATCACTTAGACTATAAGGGCACTTCATCCACTCACTAAGACACCTCTATGACATCACCATGAAATAAAAGGATATGATAGATGGTTATCACCTAAGGGTCATGAAGATAAGGTTTGATTCAAGATAATTACCAGTTAAACTCCACTTTAAGCTCAACCACTAATACCTTCGCATAATATGTGACATGCATAGAAGATAGTACTAGCATACAGGTGAGGAAAGCACTTGAAAAAGGAGAGATACATATAATTTATAAAAATAAAACAAGCATAAAAACATTAATCCAATATTAGAGAAGCTGAAATAGTCCATTATTTAGTTCAAGAGGTTACAAGGTACAAATTTGGGTATAATTTCTTCATACCCAGTAGAGGGATCTATAAAATGCCTTAGAGCATCAATTTATAGAACATAATCAAGAAATATATAATAATTTGTAATTTATAAGCCATGAATAGGTCATGAATAACCATAATTCACTCTAACAATAGTTACAAGTAGCCCCATAACTTTATTCTTTATGTTACCTTGGTGGTAAGAGGTTTTCAATGAGCCCTTTAATCATTGGATGTCTATTTTTGTATAAGGTAGGATAGATAGGTAGAATTATCATGATAACTTGGTTAAATCTCTCTGATTTTAATAGTTACAAAGATGCATTTTGCTAGAATTAGCCTTCATGGATCATTAAGCAGCCTCCTTCCCCTTATGCATGTTGACTAGGCTTAAAAAACTGCCCTATCCTCCATTATGGATTTGAGTTATGTTTGATCACCTATAAAGGTCAATTAAAAAGGTATTATTACCCTATATTTACTCCCTTATCATCCTTGTATTTTAATAATCATCTTCTCTTGTTGACCAAATAGGCTTATTAGGCATCTAGGCCTAGTCACTTGGTGCTTATTGCTTAGGTAGCCATGATACCTACAAAAGACCTTGGTAATGGGAAAATGAGCATGTTTTAGGTCTGAAAAAACATAATATACCATGACAGATGAATTATAATCATTTCACACTATGACAATTCACCCATCTAGGTGACTAGGTCACCTTTTACTAGCTTTTTTAGACTGGATTTGTAGTGTAGACTTGTAGAGGCATTTCCAAGGAGATATGAGGGGTTTTTTTATTTTATAAGTTGTAATACATCTCAAAATATCCCTTTAATGATTTTAATATGTTCATCAATCTTTGTATGTTGGTTTCATCATAAAATCTTGCCAAAATAGTGTTTATGATGGGTCTATATAATTATTCATACATACCAATGACATTAATGGGATCCTCTCAGAGTGAAAAATTAGTTTTTTTTACAAAGCCAATACATGGAATTTTAGTGAAAATTCCTTTAGTTTTCTTCCACTAGGTCCCTATTAAGTTTTATGCAGGGTTTAGGACCTCATCTAGTCTTAATGATGATTCATCGAGTAAGGATTCCAAACCCATAAACCAATGATAAGAACACTTTATAGAAAACCCCCTCTACCACCTTCAAATTCCTTGGGATCCCATGAAACTACTCCATATAGTACCAAGCAAAATTATATCTCCTTCGAGCTCCAAAATAATCTAAAATAGTGTTGGTAGGGTGGTTAAGCTCCTAACAATGATTCATAAGGGGATAAATGAGAGAATAAATATTAGGAATAGGAAGTTGATAAACCTATCCATATTATGAAAACTCCTTGGGATCCCATGTAGAGTCTTATTGATGTTTTGAGTGTGAGAAAGTAGTTTCTCAGGTTTCTCAAGACTATGTATGTAGGTAGATAAGGATTCTGTGCAAATAGGCCACCCAATGGGCATTTTATCCTTAGAAATTATTACATAAGGTGTTAAATAACTATTACCATGCCTATAGGTGCTTATTTTATACATTTCACCCCTCAAACACCTTTAGGCTTGGTATAACCCATGCCTAGGGTTTATGAGTAATCCTAATAGTCTGACCCTACATGTTAATTCTTGGATTTTCCTTTCAAATTTATAAGTTTGGAAATCACTAAAAATATATGAAAACCATCACCTAGTTCCTATGATAATTCCAATCCTCATCATGCTCCAAGAGTGCAATTTGTCTTTAATTTTCATATATATGCTTGTGACTACCTATTTAGGCATACTAGGCATAATTAGGTTGTGAAGGATCCTTTTACTCTAGAGGACTAGATTATTCAAATTAAAAAATTGTGAACTCTTAGAAGACAAGTCAAGACAAATTTTTACCCCATTTTCACTTAAATTCCTTTTATGGTTCTCACACTTTCAGGCTCTTACTAATGACCCTACCTATATGCATTTTGACTGTGTGAAAGAGTGGGCCTTTTCCTTCATGAAAATATTCTCCCCACTTATAAAAATTTATCATACTTTCTATCATGTTACTAAATCTTAATGCAATCTTCTCACCTTAAAGACACCCTAAACAATCCTTATGTTCAACCTTTTCTCCATCTACAATTAGGCTTGTTGGAAATAGTTATGCATTTCTTATAGTGAGAGCCAATTTGAGAGGTGATTTTATGTTCCATTGATTCATTTGGTGCCATTATCATGTTGATAAACCTCAATTTTTCCTTATATCCCATAAATTTTCTTAACCTTGTCACTCTATTAGTGATTCTTCAACATTATAGCTATATTCTTGTGTATGAACATTTGAGCCTATCGACTTAGTCAGTCCAACCCATTTGATGAATTGATCACCTCATGAGAGCAATGATAAATTTAAATTAGACTGATAGGTATCCATCATTAACTAATTTTCACATGACTTTAAACCTCATGATCAAGTTTCCACATCCATACTTCCATTATTTTATAAAAAGACCTATAAGTGCTAGTTTGAGCTCACCTCTTCAAAGTATATGATCATCATATAAGTGTAACATGAAGTTTGGTTCTAATTGAATAGAAACTCCTTATTTCATAGGTCTTTGACATGCATCCTTGAGTATTATTTATAATAGTTTAGAAATTTAGTGACTCAAGTGCTAATAGCTACCTATGTTTTTCTCTAAATAATCTTTTTGGAATTTGGATTCTTGAAACCAAAGCCCATTATGAGGTGAAAATGGCCTAATAAAGTTAGCACATGGAAAATTCTTTTGGAAAATCTAATTTGGATTGTTACTCTCTATTAAAGACCACATGCTAAGACATAAGTATTCCCCATATGGACACTCAACAAGTTAAATCATTTGGAGCTAGTGGATCAAACATCCTAATGGAGATAAGTGAAGCTTAGGAGTTCCAAAAAACCTTAAACCATTCTAAGAAAACATAGATTTTTCTAAGAAGCTTGAGAATATAGTTTGGACCTAGTTTATGTGTTTTAGTCTTTAGGGATATAATAAATCTTGTCTATTTGATATAAGAGTTCCTTCATATCCTTGAATCACTATTACCACATGAAAAAGGCATTGATCCATACACTTTCAGTCTGAAGATGGACTATTATGAGAACAAACTTAAAGTGTTTCCTTCCTCATTCACATAATGGGCATCAAGAGAGATTAAAAGAGGTATAATATTATTAAATTTTGGTCATGTGGAGCATGAGAGGGTCATTTAGGGATCATGGAGACTCTTCATTGATCACCTATATGCCTTATTATTTTATGAAACATAAAAATACTAGAACAGAATTGGTAAACTACCTACAAAGGGGAAATTTGGGTTGATATATCCTTATAATTATTATGAGGACATGCTCAAAGGAGTCTAAAACACTCACTAGACCCTTATATGCCTTACCCAATGCTTAAACCACCACAACAAGCTCAAACATTTCATGAATTTGTTGTAGTTTGGCCCATGGGTTTTGCAAAGGGCTTAAGACCACCTAGACATGTTAGTAATCATTCATAAAGATCAAGGGATATATCTAAGAAAAAATTACACTAATTGAAAGATAATTAGGGTCCCACCTCTAGATAATATCTTGGGATCTGACTCTCTTTTTACATGCTATACTATCCATCTCCAAATGGGCCTTATGAGCCTGCCAAGAGCTCAATGGGAATTAAACAACTTTTCCTACCTTTTCATGCATATTTAGGCCATTAAATTTATTTTATATAAATACCATGAACCCTCATGAAGTTTTTGAGCTCCCTTTATATAGACCTAATTATAGAGATTTGTATAAGCCTAAAAACACCTATAAAACACCTTATTTTATGCATTTTTTAAGGTCTAAAACTTTAATAAGACATTGGAGGGTAGGGGGGATAAGAACCAAAGATGAGTTTAAAATAGTTGATATATATGGAGGGAAGTTGGAGGGTAATTTTTAATGTGTGGGACCCCCTTTTGATGGATGGAAACTATGTGACTCTTAAAAGGAGAAAATTTTCAAATAAAGCCATTTTAAAATGACATTATGATGATTATGGAGACCTTTTAAGACCCATCATTTCAATGTGATATAAAATTATTTATTTTTCAAAGTCTTTCCAACTACAAAGTTATCTTATATGACATGCTTGAACGGTACATGATGACTTGGAGGGATAATTAGAGATTGAAACAAGATTGAATAAGTATACCATAGAGGGCAGCCTTAGATACATTCTTAGACTTCACATTATAAAACAAACATGATTTGGATACCCTTCACATTTTATATCAAGTTATATTATTAAGAAATGGATTAAAAAAATCCTAAATGTAATGATAACCAAAAACCTTAATCCTTCCAAATACCTTAATTTTGTATAAGAACCCTTAACTTTATCAAACAAGGAAAATACTATTCTCTAGGATTAAAAAGACATTTAATACCCTTCCACTCACTTAATTACCACCATGACAACTTGGTACATCATCCAAAGACCCAAAACAACTATGATATGAGGATCTCTTAGGCAATATCTAGCACATACTATGACACCTTGAATAGTGTTAAAAGGATTAAAATGAGATCAAAATAGGACACCAAAAGGCATGTAGACCACCATGTATAGGCTTGGATGGGTCTCATGAATAATTTTTGGATTTTATGGGCTAATTTTTTTGTTGAGAGGCCAAATTGTTAACATTATTTGTGACTGATAGGGGTTAACTAGCATGTTGGTCAAGAGAACCAATTATCTCAATCTTGACAGTCATGGTTTAAATGAGAGACTTATTTGACTAAGATGACACTTCATGACTAATAACATGTAGGCCTTAAGTACTGTAAAAACTCATAATAAAAAATTAGAAATGAAGGCAACACAACTAAGACACATAACAAGAAAGTAACACCAAAGCACCTAAGAAAGCAACAAGATAGGACACAAAGAAACTAAGGAAACTAACACACCACACTTGTGTTGACAACACGTATTGGAAACAAGACAATAATAGACTAATAAAAATAAATTGAACACAACTTATTCCTCATTAAATATCAAATGGGAAGCTTCTTTCATCACCATGGCACCATGAGAGAATATTATCATGCATTTACTAGAGTCCAATTAGGGATTGTTCATGGGATGAGAACCTCTACTTGCATCTAGAGATGTTGGCATGATGATATCCTCTTAGAATGGTAATTGGACCATCTTACTCCATTCTCAGTTGCATAGGTTGGTTATGGGAATCCAACACTCAATCATATTCATTCTAAACTTGCCTACTTTACACGAACAGTCTAATTTCTACCTCACCCATAGGCTGCTCCTGATCAAGCTAAATAGTTTGAGGTAGATCTTATGAAATTCTTGGAGATTTGACTTCAAAAAGAGATGAATCTTGATTCATGGAAGTTTGAGACCATTTAATTTCATTTAAATTCCCAAAGAGTGTAGAGATACCTAAAAATGGAATGAGAGGTTGATATCCTTGTTTAAAGACATCAAACAAGTCACCTTCAAATGAAACAACCTCTTGGGATGGCATGGTTGGAGGGTTGCCTTCCTCTTATTTGATGAAATTATTTTATTCAATCCAAACCAGATCATGACATGTCTCTAAAATAAATTAACCTGATCTTATGATGTTAAATAAGTATTTTGGTTGATCCTCACATAAATTGAGTTTGAATGGGACTTTTTGCTCCATAGGAGTTGATGTAAGAGTAGGCATAACATAGTTTGAGAAATATTTATAAACTATACCTCCTTGACCATGCTCATAAAACTCTAAGAAACTTTCTAACACTTTTGATAGATCACTAGAATATCCCTCATCCATCATAGCATCTTAATCACCTTGTATCTCATCAAATTTTCCTACATGAACATATTCATAGGTTGGTTTGCATCTCTCTTGGCCAATAAACCTATTGAGGGTTTTCCTTTTATTATGAAATTACTACAAGTTAAACAAACACCACATTTCCATACTCTTTAGGATTGTCATGAAAGAGAGAAGCTTTCATGTCATCAAGGAGATATAAAAGGTCATATTATCCTTGGCTAATGGGTATGAATTATTATTTGGGATCATATTGCTTACCTTGATATTCTTAAATTTCACCATCTCTTGCATTATTGAAGACTGATTTATGTTTCTCCTCACCAAGAGGTGTCTGAATGACAATCTCTTCCTCAAGTTCACTTAAATTACCTTCATCAAATACCACCATAGATTGAACTTATTCACTTGCCTCATTAAGGATAGGCTCATTTTTAAGAAGTGGAATGGAATATTATTTAAAGAATTATGTAAGAGAGATCAAATTTATTTGAGTTATGGATGCTTTATTCTTTTCATTAAGTTGGTCACTTTTGACAACCAACACCTCATTTTCCTTCTACATATTCTATTAAATGGACCTTCATGATGTGAATGCTTTATAATCTTGAAGAGGGAGGGATGGAGATTAAATCATTTTAGATTTATATTTAGCTTTAAACATCTTGGTGTAGGCTTGATTCATCTTCCTTTCCCCATGACTCCACTACTTGTTTCAAAGTTGGAACCTTATATTTAGGAAATTATTCTATTGCATGTTTCTAACTTTGGGAAAGAATGAATGCACCTTCTCTTAATATTACATTGATTTTGTTTTTTCCATTAATTGAGATAATTATTAAATTTTAAGTTCAAATTGTATAGCTAGGTGAGATTCAAATTCAATTCTCATCTGATCACAAATCTCCTTAGGATGATTAGGAAGGGAAAGATTCTACCAATTCTAATTTGAACCATGATATTTGATCCTCTCAATAGACACTTCTTCCCTTTTTTACATAGTATCTTGAATATAATTCCAAGTAGGGAAGGCTTGAGGATCTTATGGGGAACCTGGAAGGTTTTGATACTCATCTAACTTAGTATTTTGAGGAAGGATGGGTTGATCAAAAGAGGATTGTTATAGGATGTGGGAGGGAACATGGGTATGATGACTCTGAATTTGTTACCCCTCATGAACCATTATTTTCTCCTCTATACTTTAAATTATACCACCCATGTCTAACATATCATTAATGGGCCTTAAATGATTCTCCCTCATAGTAGATTCCCATTATATCTTGATTTTTTGTAATTATTTCTTCACATTCATAATGAGATGAGAAATAAACTCATGACCATACCCATTTTGTGTATCAATCCCAACCATATATTTATCATAACCCAAGAGGGTTTACTTAAAGTTAGAGATGGATTGATTTGGGACTTGACTTTATAAACTAGGAGAGTCTTGATCTTTCCAAGACTAATCATGAGGATAAGTATGCTATTAAGGAGGTGGATAGGGCTCAAAAGGAGGGTAAGGGTTGTATCCTTGGTAGTAAATAGGATCATAGGACTTATGTGAGCCACCATGTTGTTGATAAGGGTCAATTTAAGGTTAGTAAGGCTCATGGTGATGTAGGTATAGGTCATAATACTATTGATAGGGAGGTGTAGGATAAAATTTTGATTCATATGTATCCATTACATATCATGAGATAACTAAAGAACAAAGTGAACTATCAAAAACAAGATGTTCTTACCCTTGGGTTGAGACCTTATAATGACCCTTATAATGAGATTTTGACTGTAAATATTGCACTATAGTTATTTAAGCACCTTGAGATCATCGAATGTTACAAGTATCTACTCTGCTAAAATTGTTAACTCACCAAACCACACCCTTTGGAGAAGATTTTTCATATATCTCCAAGTTTTGGGTAACATGGGATTAGTCCAAGGTTGTTAGTGACCTATAAATGGACTAGACCTATTTTTTATGGGAATATATCCCCTGGTGCATCAATTGAGCTCAATTAATAAGAGTATTGACTTGGTCATGAAATTGGATAGAAGGGAAACATGAAAGGAGACCTATGCTACTAGAGGTGATGTACCAATATGATGCATCTACTCTATTTGACCTTTCAACAACACTAATGAATAAGACAAGTGACTGAGCCACTCTCTCCAAGGAATTCTAAGCATTAATGTTTCACATAGAGGCTATTATAGATGATTAGAACCTAAGGGTCATGAAGATAATATTTTATTCAAGACACTTACCAATCAAACTCCACTCCAAGCTCAACCACTAACACCTTTACACACTATATGACCTAAATAGAACATGGTAATAGATATAGGTGAGGAAAAGACCTATAAAGTGGAGATAAAACTACCACTTATGCAAATAAAACAAGCATAAACACACTAATCCAATATTAGAGAAGTTGAAATAGTCTTTTATTTAGTTCAAGAGGTTACAAGGTACATATTTGGGTATAATTTCTTCATACTGAATAAAGGGATCCATATAATGGCATTAGAGCCTTAATTTATAGAACATAAATAAGAGAGAGAGAATATTTAGGAATGGAGAAGGCATTAATAGGTCATGAATGATCATAATTTATTCAAACAATAGTTATAAGTAGCCCTATAACTCCTTTCTTTGTGTTGCCTTGGTGGTGAGAGGTCTTTAATGAGCACTTTGAGCATTAGATGTCTATTTTTGGAAAATATTGGCTCCATACACAACATGAGCATGCCAAATTTTTTAACTCCCTATAATTTTGATAGTTACTAAGATGCATTATTCTCTAATTACCCTTCATAGATCATTAAACAACCTCCTTCTTTTTGTGCATGTTGACTAGGCTTAAAAAACTACCCCATCATCTATTATGGGTGTATATTGTGTCTAACATCCTCCATAATTTAGTTAAAATGGTGTTATAACCCTATATTGACTCCCTTATCATCTTTTTTATGATAATATTCATATTTTCTTGACCAAATAGGCCTACTAGGCATCTAGGCTTAGTCACATGGTTTTTTGTTTCTTAGGTGGAAATGAGACCTTAAAAAAACCTTAAGAGTGGTAAAATTATCATTTTTTAGGTATAAACTAATATAATATACCATTACCTTTCCCTTCCATGAATTTCATACCATGTAACTTTACCCATGTAGGTGACTAGGTCACCTTTTACTAGTTTTTCTAGATTAGCTTTTTAGTGCAGACATGTAGAAGCATTTCCAAGGATATTTGAGGGTTTTTTTTGATCTAATAAGTTATAATACATATCATACTATCCCTATAAATTATTTTTATTTGTTTATCAAGCTCCACACCTTGGGTTCATTAAAAAAACTTTCTAAAATAATGTTTTTGATGGGTCCATACAACTGTCCATACAAACCAATGCCATGAATGGGACCCTTTCATAGTGAAAAATGAGTTCCTATCTTTTATAGCCAATCTAAGTAATTTGAGTGTAAATTCCTTGAGTTTTCTTCCATCAAGTCCCTATTAGGGTTTATCCAAGGTTTAGGATCTCCTCTAGTCTTAATGATGATTCATAGAGTAAAGAGGCCTAAACAACAAACTAATGCTAAGAAAAATTAGTATAATACACCCTCTACCACCTCCAAAATACTTGGAATCCCATGTATTTTCTTCATATACTACCAATAAAAACCATATCTCCTTCAAAAACTAAAATAATCTAAAATAACATTTATGGAGTAGTTAAGCTCATAAAAATGACTCATAGAGATGGGGGGTAAATGAGAGAAAATTTTCAAGGAATAGGAAGTTTATAATCCTCTACATCTTCTAAAAACTACTTGGGATCTTATTAGAGTTTCATTAATGTTCTAAGTGTGAAAAAGTAACTTCTCAGGCTCCTTAAGACTATGTATGCAAGAAGAGAAGGATTTTGTGAAAATAGGCCACCTAATGGAAATTTTTACATTGTAAATTATTAAATAAGGTTTTAAATACATATTACAATTATTTTAGATTCTTATTTGGTACATTTTCACCCTAAAATGCTTTGAGGCTTGGTCTAACCCATGCCTAGGGTTTATGAGTAATCCTAGCATTATAACCCTACATGTTATTTCTTGTGTTTTCCTTTAAAATTTATAAGTTTTGAACTCAATTACCATCTCTAAACATCATCACCTAATTACTCTAAGACTTCTAATCCTCATCATGCTCAAAGAGGTACAATTTGTCTCTAATTTCCATATATATGCCTATGACTACCTATTTAGGTCTACTAGGCCTAATTAAGATATCAAGGCTCTTTTTAGTCTAGAAGATTAGAGAAAAATTAAAGACACCTCATTTCACCCTTTTCACTTCACTTCCCTATATGGTTCTCACATTTCAACTATATTACTAATGACCCTACATATAGATAATAATTATGCATTTTGACTGTGAGAGAGTGGGTCTTTTCCTTTATGGATATCTTATCCCCACTTATAAACATTAATAATCATTTATATGGGGTTCCTTAATATCAATTCCCTCTTCTCACCTTGAATACACCCTAAATAGGCCTGATTTTTAACTTGTTATCCATCTATAATCAGGCCTATATGATACAATTATGTATTTCTGACTGTGTGACCCCATTTGAGAGGTGATTTGATGTTCCATTATTTCCTTTGGTGCCATTTTCATGTTTATGACCCTATATTATTTATTATAACCTATGAAATTTATTAACCTCATCAATCTATTAGTTTTACTTCAACATCATAGCTATAGTCTCATGTGTATGAACATTTAAACCTATAGACTTAGTCAATCCAACCCATCTGATGCATTGATCACCTCATGAGAGCATTTTTAGATTTATATTATATTGAGTATGTATCCCTCATTATCTTATTTTCAAATCAATATGAATCTCATGATCAAGTTTCCACATGCATACTTCCCTCATTTTAGAGATAGACCTATAAGTGTTGGTTTGAGCTCACCTCTTCAAAGTGTATCATCACCATATAAGTGCAACAGTTATATATGAATACACCCTCCTTATTTCCTAGGTCTCTGACATGTATCCTTAGGTATTATTTACATTATTTTAGACCTTAAGTGATTCAATAGCTAATAGTTTCCTATTTGTGTCTCTACATAGTCTTTTTGGAGTTTGGAGTTTGGAAACCAAAGCCCATTATGAGTTGAAAATGGCCTAATGAATTCAATACATAGAAGGTGATTTTGGGGGACCTCATTTGGATTATTAATCTCTATTCAATACCACATACTAGGACCTAAGTATTACCCATATGGAAATGCAACAAGTTAAATCATTTGGAGTTGGTGGATCAGGCATCCTAATGGATAAAAATGAAACTTAAGAGTTATAAAAAACCTTAAACCATGCTAAGAAACCTTAAATTTTGATAAGATTGCGAATACAATTTGGAGCTAGTTTATGTTTTTTGGTCTTGAGGGTTATAATAAAGCTTATTTCATTGGTATAAGAGTTCCTCCATATCTTTTAATCACTCTTGACACCTGAATAAGACATTGATCCAAATACTTTCAGTCTGAAGATGGACTATTATGAGAACAAACTTAAAGCTTTTCCTTACTCATTCACATGGTGGGAATTGAGAGATATTAAAAGAGGTATAATATGATTAAAAATTGATCATTTGGAGAATGATAATGGCATAGAGGGATTATTGAGACTCTTAATTTATCACCTTTATGTCTTATTTTTTATGAAATACAAAAATATTAACACATAAATTGTAAACTACCTATAATATACCCTTATATGACATTAAAACATTCAATATACCCTTATATGCCTTCCCCATGCTTAAACCACCATAATAATCTCAAACATTTCATGAATCTACTTATAATTGGGCATGTGGGATTTTTAAAGGGCTTAAGACCACCTGAGGGTCTTAAAATGCATTCATAAAGCTTAGGGGATGGATCTAGGAACCAATACCACTTATTTCAAGCCAACTAGGGTTCCCACCTTTGGCTAAGATCTTAGGATCTTACTCTCTTTATATAGGTTGAATTATCCATCTTTAAATGGGCCTTATGATCCTACCAAGAGATTGATAGGAATTTAACTTCCTTTCCTTTCATAGTTAGGCCATTAAAATTCTTTGATGTACCTTCCATAAACCCTCACATGTTTTTGACCTCCCTCTATATAGACCTAACTATACAGATCCATACAAGCCTATAAACACCTAAAAAACACCTTTTTCTAAATTTTTTATGTATAAATATCTAAGAAGCCATTGGAGGGTAGAGGGAGGGGCAAAATGATCTAAAGACAAGTTTAAAATAAGTGGTATAAATGGAGGGAATTTGGAGAGTTATTTTCAATGTGTGTGACCCCTTTTGATGGATCAACACTATTTGAATCTTAAAAAAAGACCTTTTACGTATGAATCTATTTCAAAATGACATTATGATGGTTATGAATACCTCTTAATACCCATAATTTCAATTTTATATCAAAACATATCTTTTCCAAAGGCTTTCTAATTGATAAGTTAGCTTATATGACATGTTTGAAGGGTACATGATGACTTGGAGGACTAATTAGAGCTTGAAAAAATCTTAAATAAGTATACTATAGAGGGTAGCCTATATGTATTCTTAGACTTCACATTAAGACCCAAACATGATTTGGACACCCTTCACATCTACTAACAAGGTTTATTCTTAATAAAGGGATTAAAACATGCCTAAATGCAATGAGAACCAGAAAACTTAATCCCTCTAAATACCTTAATTTTTGCTAACCTCAAATTTATCAAATAAGGAAAAGACTATTCTCTAGGCTTTAAAAGGATTTTAAAACCCTTACACTCACCCAAGTACCACCATGACAACTTCGTACATCATCTAAAGACCCAAAATAGTTATGATATGAAGATATCTTAAGCAATGTCTAACACATATTGTGACACCTTGAATAGTACTAAAAGGCTTAAAATGAGACCAAAAGAGCATACCAAAAGGCATGTAGACCACCATGTATAGGCTTAGATGGGTATCATTAATAAGTTTTGGCTTATAGAGATTTAAATTTGTCTTTGGAGGCCAGATTATCAACACTTCCTTCAATCCTAACATTTTACAAAATACTACAAACTTTTCTTTACATAATGGATTAGCAAAGATATTAATCATTTGTTATTGACAAGGACAAAAATAAAGAAGGATTTGATTGTCTTCAAGAAGTTCATGCTGAAAGTGATGTTTAATATCAATGTGCTTGGATGTTACATGGAAAACTAGATTTTTTCTAATTCAATGGCACTTTGATTATCACCAAAAATCAAAGTAGATGAAGACTGAGGGTGGCCCAAATATGCAATAAGTCTTCAAATTCAAGTAGATTTTTTGGAAATTATAATATTTATACTCATATTCGATAGAATATGAATATACTATAGTATATGTTTTACTATTCCATGAAATTATGTTAGAATCCAAAGAGAAATAATAGCCACTTGTGGATCTATGATCATTAGGTTCACCAACCCAATTAGAATCAGACTAACCTACCAAAGAAAAAGTGTTATTTGAGGTATACTTGATGGTAAAAGTTATAATATATTTAATATAATAACTAATTATTTTATCAAATTTAAAATGAGTAGTTTTAGGTTTTTATATAAAATGAGAAACCAAGCCAATATAAAAAGTAATAGTAGGATGAGTATGAGCAAGATAATTCAAATTACCAACTAATTGTCTATAGAGAGTTACATTAGCATTTTTTGGTTTCCATGTCATTAATCAATTTTATACCAAACTTACAAGTGGTAACAATAGGTTTTAAATCTAAAAGATTAAACCTATATAACAGGTCATATGTATATTTAGTTTGAGAAATGGAAATGTTATCTTTTTCTTTTCAAACTTGAATGCCTAAAAGGTAATGTAAGAGACCTAAATCAGTCATTTCAAAGGAATTATTCAAAGGATTTTTAGTGAAATAATATTATGAAATATCTAAATATAAATATCATTAAATACCTTAAATAGCTCATAAGTCAACAAAGTTACCTCAAGATTGAATCAACCACACAAAGAGAGACAAGAGTTGACATGTATGGAAATCATCAAATAGAGAAAAACCCCACAATATATTAAAAAGCCTTGAAATAAATGAACTCAAAGTACATATCAAGAATAATCTAAGAGAGATAATAATGGCCTCAAACCAAAATAAATCATCACAATGATGCAATAAAAATATCAAGATCAAGAGGCAAGAAGAGAGGAAGAGAAGAGATATATAAATAGAGATAAGAGGAATACAGAGTTACATGTAAAATATTCATCATGTGTGCCAAGTTCCCCTAATCCTATTAAAAAGTATGATTATTTTTGTGACATGTGGGGGTGGAGGAGTAACATGCAACTAGGTCTAAATCTAAGAAGTGGACTAAAGAGTTGAATGATACCTCAAAAGGCTAGAATAAAGTCCATTTATAAATATAATAAATGCATATACACATAAGAATTATTTTAAGCCTAAAATATTATATAAATGACCTAAATTAAGGTTAATTATCTAACACTCCCCCTTAATCTTAATTTAGGGTTATAAAAATGAAGAAAATATTTTACAAATAAGAAAGGGTGTTGAAATTAAATAAAAATCTCCTTTAATAAAACTTCTTTCAAGAGGAATAATAATAGTTTTAGAGAAGAAATAAGAAGAGAAGGTGCCACCAAAAATCTCAAGAATGAAAATGTATCATCAATAATATTCAAGAATCTTGTTTGGATATTGTGGTCAATCTATAATGGAATAAAGACCAACAAGAAGGAGAAATGATCCACGAAACCCTATAAAAAAAAGATAACACCAATATTTCAAGTTAAGTAACCAAAATTACAAAAATATAATCTACATACATAATGTAATAAAATTATATGTAAAAGTAGGAAAATTTGAGATAGAAACAAATTCCATCATAAAGTGTGAAATATTGCATGAAGAGGAAGTTAGTCAAAATAAGAAAAATATATATCATGTGCAATAAAAAGTAAGGAATGTAATAAAAGAGATTTAGTTAATCAAAATGGAGATAAATAAGATGTGTCACTTACAAAAGATATTATTTGTGAAACATTATAATAATTATCACAAGAAGACATATCAAAGTCTCTAGAAGATTAATTTTATTTCAGAATTGAAATAGTTTTACTCTTAGAGGTAGGAGATTTAGTAATTTTACAACAATGCAATGTGTCATGAGTTTACTATCACAAGAGTTTCATGAATGAAGTTTACAATGTTTAGATGTATGATTCTCATGTTTTTAAAAATGCACATAAGGTTTAGAAATTTTAACCAAAGTAAGAGCATTAAAAGTAGTAAAATCAAAAGAAGTTGCATTATAATTCCTTAGATTAAGAGGACAATAAGATATTAAATTTTCATGACAAGTAGTTGAATTATCAAAATTGAGACCTTTATAATTTAAATCAGGTTTAGCTAAATGGGTTCAAGAATACCATCTTTGCACTTACCAAGTGCACCTCTGAATAACCCAAATTGTGCATGATTTTTAAGTGAAGGTTGGTAAAAAAAGTGTTCAAAGAAGTTTTAGTTTGTTTAGAATCACAATGAATTTCATCATTTGACTAAGTATCAATTAAAAAATATTTTAATTTTTCATTCAAAGTGTCAAAATAGGATTACATGTTCACCATTTAGATTTGAAAATTACTTTGAATTGAAATAATAGAACTATGAAAGGTAGTAATAGTGTCATTTTGACATTAAATTGCATGTTTGAGAGCATTTATCTCATCATTTTTAAGATCAAGAGTTTGCACAATTTTATTAAATGCTAAAAAAGGAACAATTTAAAAATAAATATGCTTAGTAAAATGTAAATTTAACCACTAAATTAGATTTAAAAACATAAGAAAACTTAAATTATCATGTATTTAAAAAAAAATTAACACAATGTGATAAATCAATTAACTTGTAAATGCAATTCCACCCTGAAAGACCAATATAAGTACTTTATGAAAAGTCAAAACTAGTTTCTTTTGTAAAAATTATGTGGGATTAAATCATAATACCATATGAGTTTATATTGTAATAAAATTAAGTATCTAGTTAAAAAATACTACCTTGTAGTAAACAAAGTTTACTTTAAAAAAATAATGCTTTATGAAAAAGCTTTAAGCTTGTTTTAATGTTCTTGTCTTTTGAGAATGACACATGTTACTGAATGGTGTTCAAATCATAAAATAAGATTTTTTTCTATTTTTTTATAAATCAAATATTTTTAAATATTTATCACTTGTTTCTAAAATCTTTTGTGAATATAAAGGAAAACTTTTGATTGTTTTGAGTTGTAGATTTTCAGGAAAAAATTGATTTTGTTAGTAAACAATTTAAAACCTTTAATCATGCAACACATTTAAAAAACAAAACAAATGGATTAACCTTTAAATAAAGAAAAGTTGCATTTATGTTAAGAAAAGTTTTATAAAATTAAATTCTTAACATAAATGCAACTTTTCCATACGTGAAACCTAAATGGGATAATGTCACATTACCAAACACCACTACTAAAAGGATAAATATTGAGTTGCATAGTAAAAGTGATGATTCAATTTTATTTTAATCTCTTTAGTGTAATTAAAAAACAATAAATGGAGATTAAAAAAATCATAATAACCAAAGTGAAAGAAAAATATGCAAAAATTCTAAAAAAATGTTGAGCTCAGACCAAGATGCCACTTGGCATAAAAAAAATGACAACAATAGATGTCAAAATAAAACTAAAAAACTATAGGTATGGTGACATAAAGAGAATGATAGTTTAGGGTGGAAAAAATTTTATAGGTAAAGAGTGAATCTAAAGTGAGAAGATAATAATGAAGGCACAAAGAGTTAAAAAAATATAATTTCAATAACTACATACAAACAAAGCATTAGATTTTCAATAAAGGCTGAAATTCTACACTTATAAATTAAAACAATATGCATAAGAATTTCAAATGAAAATACTAAACAAAAGTAGAAATAAATACCATGAATAATACCACCAAAAGTAAGGATAATGTAATGAAATTATTTAGACATTCACAAAGAATAATTTTATAGTGTGTAGAATAAGAGAATATGAGAGATTACATAGCAATAATTGATAGTAGAATAAAATATTGTATAATATAGCAAAGCCATTTCAAGGGGGAAACCTCCACAAAAATTTACTAATAGAAAAATAATTCATATGATGATTAAAGACTTTCCATGACCTCCTATATATAGTGTACTTAGCCAAGGTTATTTCATAGGCTGACCTATCTAAGAACATAGAGAAATGTAACAAGTAAATGAAAGAGGTATGTAAGCCACAAGTCAGCCACACATATCCATAAACACACCAATGGTTAAGGGCATAAAAATCCCTTCCCCTTAAAAACAACATTGTCCTCAACATTGTGGCAACTATGGATGTTGTTGCACAAATGCTTCATCCTCCCAAGTGGCATCTTCACATGGTAGATTCTTCCATTTGATTAGGTATTCTGTAATTACTCTAGAATGCAGTTGTTTGGTGCACCATTGAAGTATCACCTTAGGATCAAGAATAACTCTACCTTCCTCATCCAATTCTAGTAATTTTATTTAAATGGTAACTCTATGTCCAATGAATTTCTTCAGACATGATACATGAAATATTGGATGTATGCGAGTGGATGATGGAAAATCTAACTTGTAGGCCACACTGTCAATTTTATGAAAGATCTGATAAGGCCCATAATACTTAGGGGACAAATTTTTATCCTTTTTTGTTACTTCAATGACATTTTTTTGTATGGTTTTAAGTGAAAAAAGACCCAATCACCAATGTCAAAATGCATCTCACTTCTATGTTGATTTACTTGTTGCTTCATGTGGTTTTGGGCCATAGCTAATTTTTCACACAAACTTGCAAGGACCTTTTGTTGATGGTGAATATGTTCTTCAACTACATGAATCTTAGGATGGACCTTCAAGGTTGAAGTGATGGATGGAGGGTAGTATCCATATAGTGCCATAAAAGTAGACATCTTAGAAGAACTATGAATAGAAGTAATATACCACCATTTAGCAAGCGGTAGCCAATGAACCCATTTATCTTATTTATCAAAAACAAAACAACAGAGATATCCTTCTAGACATTTGTTAACTACCTTAGTTTGTCCATCAGATTAAAGATGATAAGATGAACTATGAGCCAATTGAGTGCCTAAACATGTAAATAACTTAGTATTAAAATTACTAGTAAAGATGGGATCTTTATCACTGACAATGATCTTAGGGGTCCCATGTAATTTTTGAACTGTATTGAGAAAAGTAGAAGCTACTGTACTAGCAACAAATGGCTGGGATAATGAAAAAAAATGAGGATAATTATTGAGATGATCTACAGCAACTATGATAACATTTTTACCATCAAATATTGTTAACCTTGTAATGAAATCCATAGATACATCTTCCTAATGCTGGCTAGGGATAGATAAAAGTAATAAAAAACTTAGAGTTTTGATGGTTTCACCTTTATTTTTTTGATAGATCATATATTCAGCCACATATTTTTGGGCATCCCCCTTAAGACCTTCCCAAAACAAATTGCTTGATCTTGTGATAGGTTTTCAAAAATCTTGAATGACCTCTAATTGGAGTTACATGAAGTTCTTGAAGGATTTTTTGTTTAAGAAGAGAATTCTTACATAGGTACAATCTATTTTTGTACCATAATTCATTACCAATCCATGTGAATTTTTCAAATCCATCTAAACCTTGCTAAATATTTTAAATCAAATCATGAGAAATATGATCATGTTCCCATTCTAATTGTGCTTCCTCTATCCAATCTACCTGCAAAATGGTTATGGCACATAGCAATGCCTCAACTAATTCATCTTTTCTAGATAATGCATATTCCACCACATTATCTTTGCACTTTTTGTAGACTATTTCAAAATCATAGCCTAGCATCTTAGTTACCCATTTTTGTTGTTCTTCAAATGACAAAATTTATTCTAAAAAATATTTCAGACTATCGTGATCAATTTTTACATGAAAGTGATGACCCATAAAATAAGGTCTCCATTGTTTGACTACATGCAAAATGGCCATAATTTCCTTCTCATAGATGGGTTGGTACTAATTTTTAATTTTGAGTTGATGACTTTAAAATGGTAATGGTCTACCTTATTTCATGATTATAACACCCATACCATACCTAGATGCATCACATTCAACCAAAAAAGTCTTATAAAAATCATGAGTGGCCAATACTGGAGTAGTGCACATAGCCAATTTCAATTGTTCAAATGCTCAGGTAGCTACATCAGTCCACTAAAAGGATTCTTTATTTAACAAAGAGGTATGTGGGGCTACAATACTACCATAATTTTGGACAAATCTATGATAGTAACCAGTAAGCCCCAAAAATCCTTGAAGTTGCTTGAGTGTCTTAAGAATTAGCTAGTCCACCATTACTTGGATTTTTTTAGGATCCACTTTCACTCCTTCATAAGACACCAAATGACCCAAATATTTAACCTCTCTAGCCCCAAAAGTACATTTGGAAGGTTTGACATATAATTGATTTTGCTCTAAAATGGAGAGTACTCGTTTCACATGTTATAAATGGTCTGCCCAATTTTTACTATAAATGAGGATATCATCAAAGATTACCAAAACAAATTTCCTCAAAAATGTATTAAAAATAATATTCATCAAACTCTGAAAAGTAAATGGTGCATTTTTTAGACCAAAAGGCATAACCAAAAACTCATAATGGCCCTCATGAATCTTGAAAATGGTTTTGGGTATGTCTTCATCACAGATCCTAATTTGATGATACCTAAAACATAGATCTAACTTGGTAAAATAAAGATCACCATTCAATTCATTAAGAAAATCATTAATGAAAGGAATTGGAAACTTATCTTTGATAGTGTACTTGTTGAATTCTCTATAGTCAGGAAACATCCTCCAAGTGTCATCTTTCTTTCTCACCATGACAAATGGTGAAGAGTATTCACTTTGGCTATGATGAATGATTCCTGTAGCTAAAATTTATTGTACCATATTTTCAATTTCACTTTTTTGGGCATAAGGATACCTATATGGCCTAATGTTGGGTGGCATACTACTAGGAATAAGTGTGATAGCATGATCATAAATATAGCTAGGTGGAAGTCCTTTTGGCATGTCTCTAAAAATAATAGAATGAACATCAATTATTTATTATAGATCAAGAGGTGGAAATGACTGAGTTGGCTATATTCCATAGAAAACAAACAAGCTACAAATACCTCAGTACCCTTACAAATAATCTTTATCATTTGATGGGAGCTAATAAGTTATGGATATTTATCCTCTAATTCTATTAGCTCAAATGTCCTTTCTTTAGAATGAAAATTCTTGAAAATTCATCTCAATAGTGCCCAAAGTGGTGATCCATTAGACTCCTAGAATAATATCAGCTCCACCCATTAGAATAGCAAACATAGGAGAATCCAATAAGTAGTCTCCCATGGCCAAATTAATACTATGACATTCTCTTGAACAGTTGACAGTACCACCATCTACAATCACAACCTAAAATTATGGAGCTGGATAAATGAAATAGTTCAAATGAGTAGCCAACTTACTATGGATGAAGTTATGTGTGATCATAGAATCAATCAAGATAGTGACCTTCTATTTCTTAAGGAAACCCATCACCTTAAGAGTTTGGGAAGTACTAATACCTAACAGGGCATGGCATGAAATAGTAGGTTGAGAGTCTTCAGATTCCTCCTCAAGAACTTTGACCTCCACATGATGTACTTCTACATCATCTTCATCATCATTGGCACCTTCAATGTAAAATACCTTCTTTTCAGCACAATGATGGTATTTACTCCATTTGATGTCACAACCATAGCACAACCCTTTGGCTTACTTCTCCTAAATTTGTCATTGTGTTAATCTAGTGGACTATGGAAATGATGATATTGGAAATTTATGATCATGACTAGTAGTGAAAGTTTTCATTTTGACCATCTCTTTTTCTTCTATCATGCATGCCTTAGGGATAGCTTCTACTATATATGTTGGGCCAAACATTCAAACCTTGTATTTGATGTTATCTTTGAGGCCACCCTAAAATAGATTAATCAAATTTCTCTCAATGATATTTTCCACTCATAAAGAGAGATTCTAAAATTAATGAATATAATCCTTCATACGTCCTATTTACTATAACTTGGCTAAATGATTGAAATAGTTCTTATAGACATTATTCTAATAATGAGATATCAACTCTTTAGTAAAAATAGTCCATTTAACAGGAGCACCATTCTTTTTATTTTGAGCACATAACCAATAATACCAAATGAATTGCTCAAGTTCCATATACAAAGATGCCACCATCACCCTCTAAGAATAAGGGGTTTGATGAAGCTCAAATAAATTCTCAATTTGGTTAATCTAAGTGAGAGGATCCTTACCATTGAACTTACACATGTCCACTTTTGGCAACATTGATTTCATACCAGTATGGGATTTGTTAAGAGGAGGATTTGAATGTTGAAGTGGAGGGTTATTAGGATAAAAATAAGATGTGAGGGAAGCCAATTATGTAGTGATATATTGTAATTTACTGTGAACTCCATTAATCTCTCTGTGCATCCCTAAAACATTAGCTTGGACTGCAATAAAGTCATCATGACTCACCAAGTTTTTTATGTCCTATTGAAGCTAAGAAATCATTGGATCTAAAGCTCTAGATTCCATGTCATCAATAGAAGGAGTTGTAGGAGTTTTTGGTGCCCCTTTTCTTCCTTGAGTTAGAGGACCTACCATAAATAAACCCTAGGAGGGTTTTGACCCCCCAAAAAAAGTGTACTAAGAAATGGTACCATTGTGATCACCTTATCAAGATGAATCCAATGATTACCTTTACACACTAGAGTAAAACTTTTGGTACCAAAAAGGTGTATCGATAGAAAATACCATTGTGATCATCTCACTGAAATGAATCCAATGACTACAAGTGTGTAAGGGGGAAATTTTTTTTCTATACAAGCATTTTGAGCAATACTATGTTGATGGAAAAAATTAATTCTTCCTAGATTACAAGTTATGTTTTTTTTATTTCACTACTCTCAGAAGCCACACCTCACCAGATCTAAAAAAAATGCCATAGGAAACTTACCTAAATCGAATCTCTGATACCACTTGTAATGAAATTAATTAGATATTCACATAGAATGATTTTATATTGCATAAAATAAGAAAATATGAGAGATTACATAGTGATAATTGACAACAGAATAGAATATTGGATAATATAGTGAAGCCACTTCAAGGGGGAAACCTCCAAAATAATGTACTAGTAGCATAATGCTTCACATGATGATTAAAGACCAATCACCACTACCTCCTATATATAGTTTACTTAGCCAAGGTTATTCCATAGGTTGACCTATCTAAGAACATAGAGAAATGTAACAAGTAAATGATAGAGGTATGTAAGCCACAAGTCAGCCACACATATCCTTAGACACACTAATGGTTAAGGGCATAATAGATAAACACTCAAACTAAGTATTTAAGAGATAATAGATATACATAAAGCACTTATAAGAAGCAAGGACACCTCAACCATGAAAAAGGAAGTAGAGGCACGCCAAACTTGGATTGAAGGTAGAGATGTCAAGATCAAAGGCACTTAAACTTAGATTAAATAAAGTTCAAAAAATCAAATAAGCAATCAAGTTAGTACACAGGGTTTGAGAAATCCAAAAAATAATATAATAACTAATGAAAAAGAGAATAGATTAATACTTTGAAAAAACCACTAGGTAGAACACGGTTATGAATATTAAAAAGCTATGAGAACTAAGTTAGGAAATCACGTAAGCATATAACAAGGTTAAGTAATAAATATTAGATTAGTGAAAATAATATTATTCTTCAATCAGAAAAAAAAGACACTACATTAAAAAAAGGAGCTTTGTATGAAGAAATGCTAATTTAGGATGATAAAAAAACTTTGAACAAGTGAAAAAAAATGTCACTTTTAAAAATATGATAATATTTCAAACTCTATTAATATCAAATAAAAACATCATTTCAAAATCTTCATAATATAAACCTGGAAATTTAAGTTACAGGGGAAAAAATGGAGATGAAAAAACTAAAATTATTCCAAGAAAGACCTGCATAATATTCACCAATAATGTTAAAACAACTAAAGTTATGATACCATGAAATAATATTATAAAAGATCAAAATATTAATAACATTGAATACCTTAAATTTTGCATAGATCAACAAAGTTATTGACAAGGTTTTATGCACAACACAGACAATGAGGTAGGCTCTAACATTTTTACATCTTAATGGAGATAAACTCCACTCTAGGGCATGAGTTACAGGTATGTAGTCTTAACAACCAACTGATGGAGTAATAGATAGGGAATGCAAGTTATTGACAAGGTTTTTTGGATAGAGGTGTACTCTTTAAAAGGAATTAAAAATCTATATGGTTTATATGGTTGGTTGGTTGCTAATTTAAAGTTGTTAGGTCTCAAAATAAATTTAAAAAAAAGAAAGGGTAAGGAAGAAAAGAGAGGCTTTTTGGTCTTTAGAAATCACTACCTTGGTTG
Source organism: Torreya grandis (assembly GCA_037957365.1). Classification (NCBI taxonomy): domain Eukaryota; kingdom Viridiplantae; phylum Streptophyta; class Pinopsida; order Cupressales; family Taxaceae; genus Torreya; species Torreya grandis. The sequence continues at coordinate 277,144 of JARHVA010003417.1, read as the reverse complement.
GTTCCTAAGTGGATAAGTGCTTTCGAAACTTATGCGTATTTCTAGTAGCTATTTCACACACATAGTCAGACATGGTTAAGGAGTTTAGGGGGATAATTATATAGGAAACTCACAAGCCTTAGTCAAATATTTATCCTTTTAGAATAGTAGTTACATACCCTTAATCAAGAGATTATGGCTCAAGCTAATGAGGTATCTGAGTTAGTTGTTACACACATAGAAAAATATATCAAAATAAATCAATTCAAAACACTCAAAATTATTAATCAATCAGCTTAACTATCATAACTAATTTATTTACCAATCATTCAATAGTTGTTACACATCTAATACTAGCATATTAATCAAGACAATCAAGAACCTATTCACATATGTTGAACACTAATGATTATTGAATCATATAACCAAAGAAATAAAATCCAATTACACAAATAGTGGAAAGAAAATATGCAAACACATGGTTGGATAACCAAAATTTATTTACTCCTAAATATTGAAAATTCTCTTACAGATCCAAACTATGGATTACAATTATTTGAATAAACTTGAGGAAGGGGTCACCTCATCCTCCAAGTTCATGAAAAATTCATTACATGTCATAGTTAGAACTTGAGTTCTAAATGTGGTCAAAACCATATAGAGTTTATCTCAAAGTTGCTAAACATTTTAAGTTAGCCTTTAAAAAAGACCATGCAACATGTGCATGTTTAAAAAATGAATTTAGGCAACTTTAAAATATAATTCAAACTTATAAGAAAACTAAAAATATATAAAATATGTATGCACCATTACAAAAATGTTGATGCACAAAATCTTATATCCTTCAAGGCTATATTGTCTGAATAGTTATATGGACCTTAGTCAGTGTAGTGGTGGTGGTTGTCATTATGGAAACTGCTACTATCAATGTGGAACTATAAGTAGCAACTTAAACTTGCTTCTTCTTTGCTTAAATCTCTTACCAACACTTATGAGAAAAATCATGCTACTACTAAACTATGTCTAAGCTCAATAGAGGTAGCCTATGTATTCTAATGACTTGGTCCAGGAGTTTTGCATGTTCTATTTTGGTCACCTAGAAGTTGATCTTGAAGATCTCAACTTCAGTGACCTTCCTCATGGTGAAGCTTAACTCAGCCTCTGTCCTCCAATGTCAACCCCTACATTCTTTACTTAAAGATATCTATGGCCTACATTATTAGTTGATCAAAGTTAATTTTACTAATCTACTTCCCTATAGTGTTCTTTACCTTAGATAATTTCAAATCATTCAAAATTTGAAGAATGAGAGCCTTGTAATCTTGATACTTGGGTAGTATAGCCTTAGTAGCCATCAACAATTATTGATATTATTTAGTTTTGATGACTATCATATTGAGGGCATTATATTCCTCTAGTGGTGTCATAAGGTCTAAATGGTTATAAACCTTATTACCTATATAAAAAATTAACATCTTTAATTTATTGCCATCACTCTTCAAAGAATTAAGTAATTATTAAGTTTTAATAGCATGTGGGGATAATTTATCTTGCATAAATTCTAGATATTCTAATGAATTATATCATTTGGAAGCTACTTCTTGAACCTTAGCCTCGATATTGGCTGGTATGTACAAACTCTTCTATTGTTCCTTCAACTTTTTTAGCTCAACCTCCAACTTTTGTTTTGTCATCTCTATACCTTCATGAATTTCCACCATGGGACCCTTTTATGCTTTGACCAAAGATATATAATCTTCCACATAAGGGTATTACCCCAGTTTCCTATTTTGTATCTTTATGAGAGAGAAAACCTCTTACCTTTCCTCAAAAATCAATTCCTTGCCTGCATCATCTTTTATCTTCCTCTTCACTCTTTGGATGCTTTTGGAAGGTTTTTCAAATAGAGTTGTGATAGAGGGGAGATAAATTATTTTAAAGATGGGAAATTAAGAGGTTTTGGCCCTTAATTCCACAGCCCATGGAGGAATAGTTAATTGATTAACATTTATCTCTTTTTAGGTTGTGAATATAAACTCTTCTTTAACCTCCTTAGCTATTTATTATTTCTTGGCTAATTTAACAATGGTTTCAAGCAAGGAAGGCCAGATAATCTTAGATCAATTTATCCTTTGAACTAGGGGAGTGGATGGACTATGACTATTTATGGATTTTCCCTTTTCCCCTTGCCTAGACTAGTAATAATGGTTTCTCATGGAGTGGTGGATGGCATGGGGAGTGTGATTTGGATGGATTAGACATGTAGTTATGGGGTGGACATGGATTCTTCCATGTTCCTGGATGACCTCTTCTTTTTCATTAATCTAATATTGGTAGTACAAGAAGGAACACTAGAAGTAGCCATGATGGAGGTGGATAATGGATCAATGGTGGTGGATGAAAAAACATTAAAAACATCCTTCTTAACCTTCAAGTTGAGTAAGGGGAAATACAAGAAAGAAGTTGTGGTAAATGGATCATTAGAGGTGGAAGTGGGAACTTCCACCTTTGGGGTTTTCAAAAATAAAATAAAATAGACACAACACCAAAAATAGGAATAGAACCAGACAATAAAGAAGTGGTCTTAAGAACCTCGATACCCATAGTGTCTTCCACCCAATGTTTTTCCTTTGTTAGCTTCAAGGCTAAGAGAATTAGTTGCTTCTAGTTTTACTTCCTCATTATAATCTTATTCTTCTCCTTCCAAGTCAATTATTTCCTCCTCTCCTAGATGTTATGACATTGTAGATAATCTTTAAGATTTATCAACTGTAGGACTACCTATGGGAGTCTTGGGCTTACTCATGTATAAAATAGTAGTATTTGGATATAAGGAGGATCCTTGTTGGATTTATATAGCTACATTATCCATTTCTATGCCTGTAGATGTAGGATCTAGTGCTTGGGGAATAGCTATAGGGATCTAAACTATACTAGGAGATGCTTGTTCCTATCCTTGCTCTTCCTCATCAAAATCTAAATTTATGGGGTCTCCTTGAGCTCCCCTAGGGTTAGGTTCACTCACCCTAGGTTCCTTTTTAACAACCTTTAACATAAAAGGGAGTCCATGTGATGTAGTTCCCTACTCCTTTGATTGTTTTGTCCATCTTGTATAAAGTGTCATTCTTCCATCTAAATCTCTTAAATAAATTGAAGGTTCTTATTAGATCACCCTCAAGTGATCCTCCTTCAAACCAGTAATTATAGATCTTTCCAAGACCTCCTCATCATTTAGTTCATTCATAAACAATAAGTCAATGGTGGTGGATGAAGAAACATTAGAAACATCCTTCTCAACCTTTAGGCTGAGTGAGGGGAAATGCAAGAAAGAAGTGTAAAATTCATCATTAAATGTGGAAGAGGTAACTTCCACCTTAGGCATTCTCAAAATAGATAAAATAGACACAAAACCAAAAATAGGAATATAATAAAACAACAAGGAAGTGATCTCAAAAACCTAGATACTTGTGGTGTCCTCCATAGTTGATGCTTTTCCTTTGTTAGCTTTAAGTCTCAGAGCCTTAGTTGCTTCTAGTTTTTCTTCCTCATAAGAATCTTCTTCTTCTCCCTCCAAGTCAACTATTTCCTCCTCTCCTATTTGTTGGGACATTATAGGTAGGCTTTAATATTATTCAACTATAGGACTGCTTATGGGAGTCATAGGCTTCCTCTTGTAGAAAATGGTAGTCTTTAGCTATGAGGAAGTTCCTTGTTAGATTGATGCAGTTGATTCATCTATTTCTACCCCTAAAAATGTAGGATTTAGTGCTTGGGGAATAGCTCTAAGGATCTAAACTATACCAGGAGCTAGTTATTCATATCCTTACTCTTCCTCATCAGAATATAGATTTATGGTGTCTCCTTGAGCTCCCCTGGGGTTAGGTTCACTCACCCTAGGTTCCTTTTTAATAACCTTTAACATAAAAATGAGTCCATTTGATGGATTTCCCTACTCTGATTTCTCTATCCATCTTGCATAAAGTGTAATTCTTCCATCTATAGCTCTTAAATATATTGAAGGTTATTGTTGGATCACCCTCAAGTGATCTTCCTTCAAACTAGTAATTCTAGATCTTTCCAAGACCTCCTCATCATTTAGTGCATTCATAAAAAATAAGTCATAAGGATAATGCTCATGATTTGAAGGTATATTAAATGCTTATATGTGCTTTTGGAAGGATCCATGAGGATCCTAATCCCTGTGTGGAAGTGTGGGAAAATGATAACTTTTACTCTTACCACCAATGTCTCCAAAGTGCTTCCTCATAGTATATACAATTTTTCCTTAACTATGTGGTTTCCAAAGAATGGGATTTTCTTTGCCCTAGTCAGGTCCTCTTGAATGCTCCACCATAGTTGGAAAGTAATTTATTTCTTAGCCAATTTGTCAGGTATGTAATTTGGGAGGCATAAAGGATGAACCTTGTTTACCCAGATCATAATAATAGTGTAGTTTGGATATAGAAAATAGTCACCTCTTGTAGACAATGTCTTAATAATTCTAGCTCTGACCCTAGGCATTGGTGAACCATGGATTGCTTACCAAATTTGAGGATAAACATCCTCTATAATTCTCACCATATTCTTAGTGTAGGCATACATGTGTATAAACTAAAAATGAAAGTAGATCTCATTCTTGATATAATCAATTGCTAGGCTCTATAGCTCACTAAAGGCTTTATAGATGGTTCCCATAATAACATCAAATAGATATGACATCATATAAAAGTGGACTATAAGAGTGAGAAACTTATCTTTTTAGATGGCCTTCTCTCTTAAATGAAAGATAACAATCTCCCCCAATGCAAATGTGACATCACTGGTTAACATCATGTGCAATAATGACACCTAGCCCAAAAGGAAAAAATGGATACTAGGCAAACCATAAAGTGTATTAAGTAGTTCCATGCCTATTTGCAGCCCCATCTAAAACTTTTTGATGGGATTAGGACATTTCAAATTCTTAACTTTGAATTTAATTGTCTCATTTAGAATGAACCACAAAGACAACATCTTTTCCATTTTATTATCTTGATTTTATTAAACTAATCTATGCTTGTCAAAATAAGCATCCGGTATAGGCAATGGAAAATACCTTTGGAAATTAGCTCCTGTGATACATGTTATGACTGTTGGATTGCCAATATGTTGTATGAAAGTGTCTTACGTGACCTTTCCTATGAAGAACAAGTCACAAAGGAAGTCGATACATGGTATCACCATGGGCTTAGTAGCAGTAAAATGCAATCCCTATATTTTAATTGATAGTGAATCCTTGATGAACAGTTGCTTGAAGGGATATATATTTACATCCAATGAAAATACATCCAAAGAATCAATTATGTCCCATAATTATGAATAATTTTCATACTTGTTATCGTAAATGTATACATAAAATATTATATCTGTCAACTCTATTGAATCCTTAATTGAAAATAATGATAGTGGAATTGCTCCCCTAAATGGCCTAGATGAAGATGTGATTGTTCCTTACATGCAATTGGTCATGCTTATAGTCTTCCCTACATGTTATTTATACTCTATGAATAATTCATGCTTCCACTAGTATTTTTTTACTCACAACACTCCTCATACATTGCTAGGGCTTTTGTCATATAGGATAGTAATAGACTTTGAGTGCATGTTTGTTTGTAAGTATTGAAGTTTCAATGGCTACACATCATGTATATAGATTTTTATCATTGAATATTAGTTCATGTGTTATAAATGCCCAATGTTGACCTTATTTTTTATTTTTTTCATAGTTTAAATTTCATTGGTTTTAGTTGTAGGTAGCTTTAAAAAACTATTAGGAAGTATTTTGGCTTTTTATTCAGATAAGTATAACAGGTCATTTAAAATTAGGGAATAAGGTATTTAAGATTTGAGTTGGGAATGATCTATAAAAAAACCTTAAAAAAACCCAAAGAACTAATTTATATTAGACAAAATGTCAAACAAAAATTTGGAAGTGTATAAACAAAACTTTACAATCTATCGGACAAAATGTTTGGTTTAGAAATGTTGAAGACCAAAGGTCCATTGGAAAAAATGTGTGAAAAAAATCCTGTATGAAAATTTTGAATGAAAAGTTTGAAGACCAAAAGAAACTTACAAAAAATATAACTCATTTTGGGATAATTATTTTTGACAAAATGCATAATACAAAAACCCCAAAAACCAAATCTATTCAGATTAAAAGTTTTGAAGACCCAAAAGTCCCACTGAATAGAATACCAAATGAACAAGTCCCAAAAAAAATGTGAAATAAGTTTTTGGAAAAAAAAAAACCTAAAATAAGAACCCCACAAACCAAATATATTGAATAAAATGTATGAATAAAATACCTGAACAAAAACCCCAATGACCTAATCTCTTAATGAATTTCTCTGAATAAACTAAGTCTCAAAAACTTGCATAGTTCAAAAACTCCCAGAAAGGTATTAATAGATTTAGTTAATAAAATACACAATACCATTCTAAATTCTTCTAATTATGAAATCTAATAATTAATATGTTAAATATTTGCCTCAAACATATAGAAGAAAGGCTCAACAAACAAGGTCAAAATTGAAAAAGTGGGTCCCCATTTATTTTTTTAAGAAAAAAGGGATGTTGGGCACAACAAATGGTGACTTAAAGGGGAAATACTCTTGAGTATTCAAGAACCCATAAATTTGGTTAGTAATCTTAAATCAAACATGAACTATGCCATAGAAAAATACTAAAATAAAAAAGATGAAAGAGATTCCTAAGCAGATTCACACAATGTGCTTGCCTTTTATCCTTGGATCTACATGTACTGAAAGGTCATTTAACCCTTGTCATGATGAATGTTTAGAAGCATTGATGAAGCTGTAGGTTTTTTTTTTCCTATTAAAGCTCATTAAAATAAGGGAAGCTCAAGCATTACTCTATTGCTATCTAGGGATCCATAGCACCGATAGAGATACCTTGGGTTCCCTCTCTTCCTCTTCATTCATTTTTTCAATCACAATTCATGGTATATTGACCTTAATTCATCATGTGAGCCTTTTGATTTTCTTTAGATATCCTTTTGTCTTTATTTCTCTTTTGAAATAATTGGTTCTTATTTTTCTTTTCTTTTTATTTGAATGGAAAGATGAAAATTGGAACCCTAGTGAGATGGTATGTTTATAAAATAAGTCATTACCAAAATTTGCCTACCAACTACATCTATACCAAGAAATATCACTTCCAATAAGTATTTAATGTAATAAGTGTCCTTTATCCAATAGAATAAGAAAACTATCTAAATTCATATGAAGTACTTGAGAGAAACTTCCACATACCTGGTAGAAGTATTTAAATTATGACACAATTCAAAATAGTTTATGATTACACACCTACATCTTAGAGACTCTAAATATAGAAATATACACAATTTGTGAATAGGTCCCATATTGCAAGTCTTTTTCAAATTTCTCCTATTTTAAATGTCTATTTAAGCATAATATTAGTTGGTTTGAATTTTAGTTTGGTTAAATCAGATAAAACATAATTAAGATTGTCATAGGAAGAAAAAAAATAGCTAATATAGAAAACAATAAAACTAACCTAAGAAAATAAGAAGTTAATCTAAGAAATCAAAAAATCTACTCTAAGAAAGCATGAAATATACTCTATGAAAGCAAGAAATCTATCTTAAGAAAGCAAAAAATCTAATCTAATCCTTCCTCTACCATGACCTTTCATTAGTTGATGGTACTTTATGATGGCATATACATGAAGTAATTCTTTAGAAACTACCCCTTGATTAGATATGTGAGCTCATAGCCCTATAAGTCCTTTAGATGGAATGAATTATTGCCCAAGATATCTAAAATTTGATATGGTATAATCCACAATAGGGTAAATTTTTCATGTTATCCTTTTTTTCATGGGATTTATTCCAAAGAAATACCAAATCAAAGATCCTAAATGCCTTAACCTTTGTTTTCTTATCAAACCACCTCTTGACTACATCTTGGTGTTTATTAAATGTCTATAAGGCTTTAGTCTTTGCATCTTCCATTTCTACTATGTCTATAAAATGAGACTCTACTTTATAATTTGGTTCTATGTAGTCCTACAAGAACTAATAAGTTGGTAGCTTCAACATGATTGGGAATATTGGCTTGCATCTATACACCAATAGATAGGGTGAAGCTTTAAGGTCGTGATTGTATCTAGTTTAATCTACCCAAAGAGCATACTTAAATAGATTATCCCAATCCCTAGGATTATTCCCAACCAATTTCTTAATTACATCTATTAGGTTATTTCTCATTGATTCTGCCAATCCATTTTCGTAGGGGTAATGGTTAGAGGATGACCTAATAGTGATTTGATTATCATTTACCCATTTAGTAAATTATGTTGATATGAATGTTGCTCTATTGTCAAAAACTAGAGAAATGGGGGTGCCAAATCTCATGATGATGTGTTCTTTAAAGAAGTGAATGACATCATGTGATCTTCAATTATTTATGTCTATGGATTCAGTCCATCTAGTGCAATAGTTTGTAGTTGTGAGTACAAACTTATGGATTACTAAATAATTTGGGTTAATGACACCAATGAAGTCTAAAATTGTTACACTCTTAACCATTGGTTTGTCTAGGGATATGTGTGGCCAACTTGTGGCTTACATACCTATTTTATTTACTTGTTACATTTCTCTATATTCTTAGATAGGTCAGCTTATGGAATAACCTTGGCTAGGCAGACTATATATAAGAGGTAGTGGTTAGTATTTGTTAATAATGTTAAGTATTCTACTATTAGTGCATTTATGTGTAGTTTTCCCCCTCAAAGTGGCTTTGCTATATTATCTAGTATTTTATTTTGCTATTGATTATCACTGTGTGATCTCTCATATTTGCTTATTCTGCACAATATAAAATCATTCTGTGTGAATATCTAAGTAATTTCATTAGAAGTGGTATAAGAGCTTTGATTTGGCCAAGTTTCCTATGATGTTTTTTTTAGATCTGGCGAGGCATGTCTTCTAGGAATGATGAGAGAGAAAAAACATAACTTACAATCTAGGAAGAATTAAATTTTTCCATCAGTATAGTATTACTTGAAACACTTGAAAAAAATAATTAAAAAGAAAAAAAAGTCTAGGAATTTTTTTTCCCCTTGTACAATTGTATTCATTGGATTCATCTTGATGAGATGATCACAACTGTATATTTTGTTAGTAAAATTTTTTAGTATCAAAATTGTTACCCTAGTGTGAAAAGGCAATCATTGGATTCATCTTGACAAGGTGATTGCAATGGCACCATTTCTTGGTACACTTTTTTTGGGGTCAAAACCATCTTAGGGTTTATATATGGTAGGTATAGGTACTTAAGGAATAAAAGGGGGCAAGAAACTCCTAAGACTCCTACCAATGACATGGAATCTAGAACTTTAGATCTAGTGATTTATCAACTTTAAGTGGACATAAAGAACTTGGTGAGGCATGATGTCTTTGTTTCAGTCTAAGTTAATGTTTTAGGGATGCACAAAGAGATTAATGGGGTTCACAATGAATTACAACATATCACTACATAATTAGCCACCCTTACATCTCAATTTTAGCCCAAAAACCTTCCACTTCAGCATTTAAATCCTCCTCTTAATAACTCCAATGCTGGTATGAAACTAATTTTACCAAAAGTGGACATGTGTAATTTAAATGGTAAGGATCCTCTCACTTGGATTACCTAAATTGAGAATTTATTTGAGTTTCATCAAACCCCTAGTTCTCAGAAGGTGATAGTGGCATCCCTATATCTGGAACCTAAGTAATTCATTTGGTATCATTGGTTATGTGACCAAAAGAAAAAGAATGGTGATCCTATTACATAGATGTTTTTCACTGAGGAGTTATTAGCTCATTATTATAATAATATATCTAAGAATGATTTTAGACAATTATCCAAATTGAGGCAAATAAGAACTATGAAGGATTATATTCATTAGTTTTAGAATCTTTCTTTATGAGTGGAAGATATAATTAAGAAAAATTTGATTGATCTATTTTTGGGTGGCCTCAAAGATAGCATCCAATTTGAGGTTTTAATGTTTAAACCAACATCTATATCAAAATATATCCCTAAGGCACACATGATATAAGAAAAAGATATGGTCAAATGGAAAACTTTCACTACTGGTCATGATTTCAACTTTCTAGCACCATCATTTCCATAGCCCACCAGATTAACACAACAACAAATTAAGGATAAGTGAGCTAAAGGATTGTGTTATGTTTGTGATAGCAAATGGATCAAAGACCATCATTATGTTGAAAATAAGTTATTTTACATTAAATGTACCAATGATGATGAAGATGATGTAGAAATACATAATGAGGATGCAAAAGTTCCTAAAGGGGAATCTAAAGACTCTCAGCCTACTATTTCTTGTCACGCCCTTTTAGGTATTAGTAATCCATAAAATTTTAAGGTGATGAGTTTTCTTAAGACACAAAAGGTCACTATCTTGATTTATTCTAGGATCACACACAACTTCATCCATAGTAAGTTGGCTGCTCATTTGAATTGTTTCATTTATCTAGCTCTAAAATTTTAGGTTATGATTGCAGATGGTGGTATTGTCAGTTGCTTAGGGAAATGCCATATAATTAAATTGGCCATGGTATATTACTTATTATATTCTCCTATATTTTTCATTCCCATGGGTGGAGCTAGTATTATTCTGGGAGTCCAGTGGCTCACCACTTTGGGCACTATTAAGATGAATTTTCAAGAATTATTCATGCATTTTCATTCTAAATAAAGTACATTTGAACTAAGTGGATTAAAGGCTAAATATCCACAACTTGTTATCTCCCATCAAATGACAAAGATTATCCATAAGGGTGTTAAGGGGTTTGTAGCTCACTTGTTTTCTATGGAAGTATAGCCAACTCAATCATCTCCACCTCTTGATCTACAAAAAATAATTGATGCTCATTTTATTATATTTGGATACATGCCAAAAGGACTTCCACCTATATGCATGCATGATCATGCTATCACACTTATTATTGGTAGTACACCACCCAAAATTAGGCCATACAAATATCCCTATGCCCAAAAAATTGAAATTGAAAAGATGGTACAAGAGATGTTAGATGAAAAAATAATTCACCATAGCCAAAGTGAATACTCTTCATTTTCATGATGAAAAAGAAATATGACACCTAAAGGATGTGCCCTAACTATAGATATCTCAACAAGTACACTATCAAAGATAAGTTTCCAATTCATGTCATTGATGATTTTCTAGATGAATTGAATGGTGCTCTTTATTTTACCAAGTTAGATCTATGTTTTGGGTATCATCAAATCTAGATCCATAATGAAGACATACCCAGAACAACTTTCAAGACTCATAAGGGCCATTATGAGTTTTTGGTTATGCTTTTTGGTCTAACAAATACACCATCTAATTTTTAGAGTTTGATTAATACTATTTTTAAGCCATTTTTGAGGAAATTTTTTCTAATATTCTTTGATGATATCCTCATTTATAGTAAAAATTGGGAAGACCATTTGCAACATGTGAAATAGGTACTTTCCATTTTGGAGTAAAAACAATTATATGCTAAACCTTAAAAATGTAATTTTTGGGTTGGTTAGGTTGAATATTTGGGTCATCTAGAGTCTTATGAAGGAGTGAAAGTAGATCTTAAACAAATCCAAACAATGGTAGACTATCCAATTCTTAAGACACTCAAGCAACTTTGGGGATTTTTGGGGCTTACTAGTTATTATTGCAAGTTTGTCAAAAATTATGGTAGTATTATAGCCTCACTCACCTCTTTGTTAAAGAAATACTCCTTTTAGTAGACTGATGTAGCTACCTGAGCATTTGAATAATTAAAATTGGCTATGTGCACTACTCCAGTATTGGCCACCCCTAATTTCTCTAAGACTTTTGTGGTTGAATGTGATGCATTTGGGTATGGTATGGGTGTTATAATCATGCAATAAGGCAAACCACTTGTATTTGAAAGTAATAAAATAAAGGTTAAAAATAATCACAATCCCATCTATGAGAAGGAAATGATGGCCATTTTTCATGTAGTCAAATAATGGAGATCTTATTTTATGGGTCATCACTTTTAGGTAAAGACTAGTCATGATAGTCTCAAATATATTTTAGAACAAAGGTTGCCATCTGAAGAATAACGAAAATGGGTAACTAATATGTTAGGATATGATTTTTAAATAGCCTACAAAAAAGGCAAGGATGAATTAGTTGAGGCATTGCTATGTGCCATAACCATTTTGCCTATAGATTGGCTAGAGGAAGCACGATTAGAATGGGAACATGATAGTGCTACCCATGATTTGATTCAAAATATTCATCAAGGTTTAGGTGGATTTGAAAAAATCATATGGAAAAGTAATGCATTATGGTATAAATACATATTGTACCTATGTAATAATTCTCTTCTTAAATAAAAAATCCTTCAAGAAATTCATGCAACTCTAATTGGGGGTCATTCAAGATTTTTGAAAACCTATCACGGAATCAAGTAGGATTTTTTTTGGGAATGGATTAAGGGGGATGTCCATAAATATGTGGTTGAATGTATGATATGTCAATAAAAAAAAAGTGAAACCATCAAAACCCCATGTCTTTTACATCCTTTATCCATCCCTAGCCAACATTGGGAAGAGGTATCTATGGATTTCATTACAAGGTTACCAATATATGATGGTCAAAATGTTATCATGGGTGTTGTAGATTATCTCAATAAATATGCTCATTTTTTTTCATTATCCTAGACATTTTTTACTAGTACAATAGCTACTTCTTTTCTCAATATAGTTCAAAAACTGCATGGGATCCCTAAGATCATTGTCAGTGATAGAGATCCCATTTTTACTAGTAATGTTTGGACTGAGTTATTTACATGTTTGGAAACCCAATTGGCTCATATTTAATCTTATCATCCTTAATCTAATGGATAAATTGAGGCAGTAAAAAAATGTTTGGAAAGATATCTCTATTGTTTTATTTTTGATAAATAGGATAAATAAGTTCATTGGCTGCCACTTGTTGAATGGTGGTATAATACTTCTATTCATAGTTCTTCCAAAATATCTCCTTGTGTGGCAATATATGGATACCACCTCCATCCATCACTTCAACCTTAAAGTTCCATCTAAAATTTCATGTAGTTGAAGAACATATTCACCATCAATAGGAGGTCCTTGTAAGTTTGTGTGAAAATTTAGCTATAGCCTAGAATCACATGAAACAACAGGCATATCAACACAGAAGTGAGAGGAATTTTAACATTGGTGATTGGGTCTCTGATTGCTTGAAACCATATAAATATATTTCATTAAAGAAACAAAAAAAGGATAACAAGTTATCCCTTAAGTATTTTGGGCCTTATCAAGTCTTTAAAAAAATTGGCAGTGTGGCCTACAGGTTAGAATTTCCTTCATCGACTCACATACATCTAGTATTTCATGTATCATGCCTAAATCAAGTCATTAGACATAAAATTTCCATTCAAATAGAATTATTATAAATGGATGAGGAAGGTAGAGTTGTTCTTGATTTTGAGGAAATCCTTTAAAGGTGCACTAAATAGCTGCATTCTAGAGTAATTACAGAGTAATTGATTAAATGGGAGAATCTACCATATGAAGATGCCACTTGGGAGGATGAAACATTTGTGCAATAGCATCTAGAGTTGACAAAACATTGAGGACAATGTTATTTTGAAGGGGAGGGGCCTGTTACACCCTTAACCATTGGTGTGTCTAGGGATATGTGTGGTTGACTTATGGTTTACATACCTCTTTTATTTACTTATTACATTTCTCTATGTTCTTAGATAGGTTGGCCTATGCAATAACCTTGGCTAAGTAGACTATATAACATGTAGTGGTTAGTATTTATTCATTATGTTAAGTATTCTAATATTAGTGCATTAATGTGGAGGTTATCCCTTTGAAGTGGCTTTGCTATATTATCTAGTATTCTTTTCTACTATCAATTAGCACTATGTGATCTCTCATATTTTATTATTTTGCATAATATAAAATCATACTATGTGAATATCTAAGTAATTTCATTACAAAACCCCATTGGTCAAATGGCCTTCATTTAACAATAGGTTTTAAGAGCATTAATGCATGTATTTTTCTCCTAGCTAGAACTTGCCATTTATGGCATGTCCTTACATGAGCATGATCATCCTTGAAAACTATTGGGAAATAGTATCCAATTCTCAATATATTATCAATCATGGTATTCCTAGATGGATGACCACTACCTACATTATAATGTAAGTTCTCTAAAATTTCTTTAGCTTCCTCTATATCAATACACCTAAATTAAATTCCTTCATAGTTTCTTCTATATAGGACTCCCTTCTTGATCATGTAATGAACAACTTTGAGCCTCAACGCTCTCTTTTGTTCTTTGTTAAGTTTTGAGGAACAAGTAATTGTAATAAGATAGTGTATTATGTTAGTATACCATTCTCCCTTAGATTCTTAAGCTTGAAATACCACTTCAATAGTTATACATGGATCATGTTCAATCATAAATTAAATGATGCCTTGACACCGAATGATCTTTGCAAGCTTTATTTCTATATCAAACTCATGTAGCTTTGCCATCCACTTGCCTCTACATTCCCCTAATTTTTTTTGTGATAGGGTGAGCTTTACATAAGGATTAGGTATGATGGAAATAGTATTATTCCTCAAGATGTAGTGCCAAAATTTCTTCACTAATTTGATAAGAGTGAAGATTTTTTTATCAATTATAAAATCCCTGAGTTCTGCATCTTTTAGATTTGTGCTCTTAAATGCAATTGGATACTCAATCTCATCTTTATTCTATGTTATAAAAACAAAAATTATATGTTCTAAAGTAAATGATTACATGTAGATATCCTTCATGAAATATGGACTAGCATTGGAGCCTATGATATTACATATTTAATGTCTTGGAAATACTTTTGGGCATCAGTTATCCATTCTATTTTGGCATCCTATTTGAGAATTGAATTCAAGGGCCTAAAAATTTCTTCAAATCCTAAGATAAACTTCCTTATGAAGTTCATCTTCCCAAAAAATGACTTGAGCTCCTTTTTTCTATTTGGTGGTGCGATCTTAGAAATTCCCTAGATCCTATCTAGATAAATGGTGGTGCCACCTTTGGTGATGATGTGTCCCAAAATCTTGCCTTCAATTATTCCAAATATACTTTTTTTAAAGTTTAGGGAGATACTAGACCTTCTACATCTTTGGAATATTAACCATAGGTGGCCTATGTGGTCATTCCTATTCTTTAAAAACATAGTAAGATCATCCATATAAATGATTATGAATTTTCCTACTAGTCCTTTGAATGCATGATCCATGGCACATTAAAATGTGTCTCTTATGTTTATTAGGCCAAATGACATCCTCTTATATGCATAAGTTCTCCACTTCATAGTAAACATCATCTTGATCCTATCTTCTGATTATACCAGTACTTGATTATAGCCTAAAAATCCATTGAAGGACATCATTTTAGAACTACTTACTATTTATATCACCTCATACAAAGAAGGTAGGGGATAATTATCCTTTTTATAAGCCTTATTCATGTTACTCAAATCAACACATAATCTAATCTCACTATTCTTCTTTCTAACTAGGACCAAATTGGCCACTTAGGTAGAATGTCTAATTGGGAAGATGATCCTTTCACTTAATGGCTTCTCCACTTCTCTTTGAATGAGAGGCTCTAAAATAGGATTGACTAGTCTCTAACTCTATTTGAGTGGCTTATGATCTAGTTTTATATTAATTGTATGAGTGATGACCTAAGGGTTATAAACCTTTAACTATTAATAATTATAAGTAATGACATATTTGTATCGAGTGATTAAATCCTTCACTGTCTTTATTCTAGGGTATAATTGAAGAAAATGTTAACATAGTTTGGGTTGTGTTTAACCCATAAATTTTCATTTTTGAAGTTTGATTCATTGACCTTGGGTTGTCTAAGCTATTGAGATTGAAGTTATATGTCAAATGCTATTTACAAGGAGACCAACCCATCTATAATAAGGTTCTATTTAATATACATAATAACTTCCTTATTTAAATCCTCTTGATAGAGATGATTAACTTCCTTGTCATCGATGATTTGGAGCTCAAATTCCCCTAAATTAGCTAGAAACTGAATGATCTATTGATCATCATCAAAGACTTGAAATTTTTTCATGTTTTTAGGAATAGAGGGACAAGGAACTAATTTAATGGATAATATCTTTACCTTAGATTCTTGAAGAGGATCTAAATTATCAGTAGTAGTATCTAGTGAATATACAGCTTGATTTTACTCTCTAGGAATTTATATTATGTTGAAAGTTTCAAAGCTCTCAATCAGGTCCCATGCTCTATGTTTGTACCTTCTTAAATAATATAGATTGTAATGATATTTTTTTCTAACTTAGTTGACCACTAGATTTGAATCACCAAATACTAGTACCTTATTTACATTATTTTTAAGTGCAAATTGTAATCCCATAATTAAAGCTTCATAATCAGCCCTATTATTAGTACAAGGAAAATCTAATCTATATGATGCTAATAATTTCCTTCTTGATGGATCAATCATTTCAATCCCTATGCCTAATCCTTTTTTGGATTTAGCACCATCAAAAAGTAAAGTCCATATTTGATTTGGACCTTTAGACTCTAGCTCTTGTGCTATATTTTGCATAGTTAAAGTGTAAATACCAAGGATAGGAAATTCATATTTTACCTCTTCATTTTTGACATTATAATATATGATATGATATTTCATCCTTGGTTCCCTATCGATCTAGATTCAATTTGTAATGCCTCTCCATGGTAACCATATGTGAGAGAAGTCTATAGAAAGATATCCATTGAGCATTTTAGACTAGTCCCTACTCAACAATAGTTCATAGCCTTTAGGTATGTCCACTATGAGGATATCAATGGTCATCTGGACTCATGGTTTAGATGATACTTGAATATGTACATTTGTAAATTCTCTAACTATTGGTACCATTGTTTTATATAGTTGTGAAATTATTCTATTTGAAGGGCTTGGAGTTAAACCAAGATTTTGACATATGGAAGTAAGCATAATATTTGTTGAGGATCCAAAATCAACTAGATAGTTATGAATGTTTTTACCAAATGATCTTATAGTAAAACAAAGGGTGGAACTTCTTGCTTGATTTTATAAATGACATTGGTGTCAATAGCTTTTAATTTATTTATAGATGCCTTACTTCTTTCCATAGGGTTTTCCCTAGTAATAAACTTCCATAGTAGCTATTTCTATCTATTTATTTGAGCTAACTCAAGAAGAGTTACATTTGATTTGATCTTACTCATGTATTCAATAATGTTGTATTCTCCTTTGCTCTATTCTTCCTTATTATAAGGTTGATTGTTCCCTCTTGGGGGAGGTAGATTATTATGTTATTTGGAGGAATAAACATTGTTAGTGGTTACCTATTCCTTAGATTATAACCACCTCTCTAAAAATATTGGAAAGTGTGTAATTAATATATGTTTTCTTATGGTATGTTGTCATATTTTCTTAGAAAGGGAAACTCATGAATCTCAATGAACATGGTAGTGCTTGAAGAGCCAGGATTGTGATGGGATTTTGGTGGATTATGCATCTTGTCCTATTTTACTACTTTCATTTGAAATATTTGAAAAGATGCATAAAATTCCATGTATTTAATCTCATTGTGCTAAGAAGTGTTATGAATTTTACACCAATTGGTTAGATCTATTTCTACCATGTTAATTTTTGGAAATTTGCCAGGTTTCTCCATATTATTTATTGTCCTATTGAATGGTTTGTTATAACTCTAAAATCCAATATTCTAATTACCATTTGGGTTATTATCATTACCCATCTTTATTTTCATTCCTATGAAGTCATTATTCAACTTTTGAACCATCATTTGAATAGCCTCTAGCTCTACCTTTGTAAAGTCAGTGCCTCATATAATAGTAGCAGAGGATGTAGCCAATTGTTGATTATGTTGGTAACCATTGCCTTGTGTATGGTTATTCAAGAAAATATAATTAAGTGATGTTATCTATGTAAGAGGAGGTAGCATGTATAATTGGTTTTGATTGAATGCTAGAACATTCTTCTTTACATGTGGGATTGGATTCAACACTAAGAAATCATTATTGATGTTAGGTATACTAGGTACCTAAGGATTAAGCTACCTATAAGTATTGATGGCCTATTCATATGCCAATGCTAATTTGTTGGCTATGGTTACACTTCTCAGGAATAACACAATAATTGGATCAATTTTATTCTTGTACATTTCTAATGTTTCTTTTGGTTTATACCCTAGGCTTAACCAATTATACATATTTTGAAATCTTTTATTAGAAGCACAGATAGGCTTGTTAGGTTATTTATTCATATTGGTGAAATGTTGATATATCACACTGGGGCTAGTGACCTATCTAAATCATACAATAAAATATGATTGACATACATCCCAAGAAGTGATGGAATTTTTTATTAGATTTAAATACCAATCATAAGCAACATCCATTAGTGTAAAAGGGAATAGTCAACATGCCACATCCTTATTTATAACAATCATTAGTCTCAAAGTATATTTAAAAGATATGATATGTTCCTCTACTACTTTTTCTCTTGAAGGAGAGAAAGATGGTAGATACTTTTCAAGATTTATAAGTAAATCATGCATATCTCCTAGGATGATAATAGTAGATATAACTAACTAGGGTGTTTTAGAAATTGAATAATTAAAAGGTAAAGGGTTACTTAATGGAGGAGTCCTTGGTATATTATGGATATTCAGTATAACTCTAGGTCTCCTATGATTTGATAAGGGTGAGACTAGAAGTCCAACGTAGGAATTAGATCTAGTCATTCTCCTAAGTGACTCTAGTGTAATTATATGTATAAATTAACTTCTTTTGTTAGATATTTAAGACCTCCTTCTAGAAACAATGATCTATTGATGTGGTTTTATGCACACAATAGATAATGAGGTAGCCTCTAACATTTTAAGATCTCAATTGAGAAGAACTCCACTCTAGGGCATGAGTTACAGGTATGTGGTCTTAATAACTAGTTGATGGAATAATAGGTAGGGCATATAGACAAGGTTTTTTGTATGGAAGGTTCCTCTCTAAAAGGAAGTAAAAATCTATATGAGTTGGATGGGTGGTTGGTTGCTAATATAAAGTGGGTAGGTCTCAAAATAAACTTAAAAAGGAAGGATGGGTAAGGTAGAAAAGAGAGGTTATGTGGTCCTTAGGAATCACTTCCTTGGTTAGGTCCTAAGTAGATAAGTGATTTTAAAACCTATGCATGTTGCTAATAGTTGTTGTACACACATAGTTAGACATGGTTAAGGAGTGTAGCGGGGATACTAATATAGGAAATGTTGTCCATTTTGGATCACATATAAATCTTTGCTTATAGTTGGAGGAAGAAGCCTAACAAGGTCCTGATAAAGTAGAAGATTTAATGGTTTATAAGTGGGTCCAATAATTCAAAATTGAGGGATCCAAGTACATTCTCATATTTTATGAGCATTCAAGAGTATTGAATAGCTTTCCTAAATCTTGAGAATCCATTAGAACCTTGAAATATTTATCAAAGGATGAATTTGGCATGCTTAGAAGGACAAACTATCATTAAGACATCATGAAGAACTAGACTAGACCAATTCACTTGGAAATTTTATAAATATGATCAAAAAGCCTCACATGACCATTAGACCATGAAAAATCTATGTACTTAGTGCCAAGACCATTATCTACAAGTTTTATATCTTGATAAGTCTTTTATCTCAAGATTTAGGCCTTCAAAATTTAGGTTATCGAGTCTAAAGGGCCAGGCCATCCTACACGTCATATGGAAACACACTAGTTAGATTGTTTGTGCATTTAATATATTAACTCAAGAATCACTATTATACAAATGATTATACATCATGAAGCTCTTTGTGCTTAGATTATATCCTAAAATTTCCATGTCTGCATGAGCTTTCTATCTTAAGTCATGGAGTTTCAAAATTAAACCTATAGAGAAATACACTCATGTGAGTGTCAATTTTTAGATCCATAAATTAACCATTTGGGTTAAAAAATCCCTTAAATATATACTAAGTTGGATAAGATCTGATGGTGTGGGTTTATTGAGATGAGATCTAAGGTGCATGTTCACTAATAAGGAGGTGGGTCTGAGCTAGATCAATGATCAACACTACTTCATACCGTATGATCTAATAATGTGAGATGAGTCAAAAGGTCAAGGATATTGAGAGGCCACCACATTGTGTAAGTGTATAAAGTAGTAGAATGATAACAAATATTGAGTGTAAATGTGGGTCTACCAAGTGGTACTATCTTGGATATAGATTCATAAGTCAAAGATAGGATTGATGACTCTTGATTGATTATACAGATCAAGATCTATGATATGATATGATTCAATGGGTCAATAATATAAGGTGATATCAATATACAATTAAATAAATATGAGCTCTAGACTTTTGATTGGAGTTGAAATGAGAACTAATTTTTTAACCCAAGCAAATAGGTATTGTAGGGTCATCCTATCACCATTAGAGTTTGATCAAACACCTCTAAAGGGATACACTAATCTAGTCTAGACAAGAACTATAATTTTAAAGGATGTCATGAAGGCATACATGCAAAAATTGAAGATTTCATCACTAAGACTAACTACATGAAAAGGACCCTTCTTTTCATATTTGCATGCCATGGTGAACTAATGAAGAGTAGTTAGCACCAAGATGAAGCTATAATAGATTGATCTGATGGTTACAACTACATTGATGTTGAGAACCATCTTGAAACAACTTGATCCCATCATTTCAACTATCAAGGGGCATTAATGAGGGAATAATGTAACTTTGCAACCAATTAAAGTGACTTGGATCAATCAAAAGGTTTGAATAAGCACAATTTGCAAAAATAGTTGTAATTATGGTTCAATTGTTAGAACTAATTGATTCCCCTTATAGGGCCAAATTTCACTTTCTATTGCTTCCTATATTTTATAAATATAGCTTTTGAGCTATTGTTAAGGATCCCTCAGGTTGGTATGATTAGACTCTGTTAGAATTATATTGTGCACCTCTTGGAGTAATGAATAGAGCATTTTGTAATTATTTGCTAATTTGTATTTAGTTTTTTATGTTCGTGTGATATGAAAAGTGGTTGTTATCTTCCATTTATAGGTCCCATCTCAACCTAAGTGTTGTTAAATTTATTTATAGGTTATATAATGTGTCTTTGTATTGATCTCTCAAGGATATAGTGGACTAACAAATGTAAGTATCTCCAACTAGACCATATTTTCATTATTCCCAATCTTGAGTGCATAAAACTAAACTCTATATAAAATATTTTTGGATAAAAACTATAGTAATCATTGCATTAGCTTATTTCATAGTCTATTAGTGTGTTAAAGAGTTTGAGCTTAAGAGTGGATATGACAAATTCATGGTGCATCACCACATGTTTGAATAGTTTTTAGTTTATGTAATCTCTTAGCTTTTTTCACCCTAACTCATTTAGGTATTAGAAAGAAGGATCCAAACTATCATATCTGAGGAACTATCCTCAGTAAAAATCCTAGAGGTTTGATCTAGATATAGGCATCCCAAAACCTTAGATCATTCCCATGTTACTCTAGGTATGGGTCAGACTTGAACAAATCTAACTTATATTGGGTTCTATCTAGATAGATAATAGTTTTGGCATGCTCGGTGGGACCACCTATTTACATATTTTTCCATATTTGAGTAGGTAGAAAATTTTAGAGTCTCATTTTCAGATTTATATACTTTTCATGCCCCTAGGAGTGGTTACAAGATCCTCTGCAAAAGAGAATGAGATAAATTTATCTAAGATATATTTCTAATCAATAAAGAATAATAAAGCCTCTTAGTGAAATTCTACACCTACACCTCTTATTCTCCTTGTTGTAAAAAATCCTCCTATTCAACCCAACATTATTTAGCCAACCATTGCCATAAATACCATACCTTAGATGGTTGTTCCTAGAAGGTAAGCCTTTGGGCCTTTTAATGGTGGTATTCCTCTAAATCTTACTTAATGGGATGATATTATAGTCTCTAATTTGAAGGCTCTTCCTTATTTTACATGGAAAACCTAGTTACTCCTATAGAACATATTACAGGTATTGCTAACCTATGTTCAATGCATCACATGAGTTAAAGAAATGTAGAAATGAGGTTGTTAGCAATTTATCTCAGAGGGAAAGCACTTTAATGGTATAGAGGATTAGATCCTTCATAAATCAATAATTTGGATGAATTTTAAGAGGTACTTTGCAAACACTTTGAGGAAAATAGGGACCACCTCTCACTTATGAAACATCTTACAATAATCAAGAGATTCAATCATGAATTCATGGTGGATTTCAACTACAGGTTCCAAAAGACTTGGGATAGAATTCCTACAGTGATTAAGCCTACACCCAATTATAATTTTTATTATTATTTGAAATCTCTTAATTTATATGTGGCTACTATGATTCAATCCATGGGAGGGAACACTCTACCTAAATATTTTGAGGTAGTATCAAGGCTGAGAATTACCTTATACAAGCAGGCAAGTTATTTCCAAGGCCACCAATGCCTCTCTTTCTAGAGAACCATCCTCCTACTCTAGCTATTGCTCCAGTTCTAGATTCAACAATGTTTTATCATACATAAGGTGATAAAACTGAAAGATTAGGGAAGATAGAGAGTCTTCTTAAAACTCAAAACAACAAGTTGGTTGTAATGGAGAGGTAATAAGCTCCACCATATAGGTCATATCAAAATACTAATAAAAATTATCAATATAGTAGGCCATCTTATCAGTCTAATCAATAATTATAAGGGAAAAATCCTCATTCAAGGTAATACAATCCTAATGTTCTAAGCAATTCTAGAGCTATTATGCCAACTCAAAACAACTATGCTCAAGAATGGTAATGGAACAATCAATGGGATCAAGCAAATGACATGGTAATGGTGCCAATTGGTGAGATGATCTCACTTCAATCTTATATTGAATGGAGTTTAGCTCTTCCTTCACATAAAAACCAATAAAATAAGGAATCATCTATACAACATGGAGACATTCCTTCATTCACTCAAGTAGAAGTGCCAAATCAATAAGGAAGAGAGAATGGTAAGGCACCTTTTGAAATCACATTTGCACATAGCTAAAAATCAAAGATAAAATATGCCTAATGTTGATAATTTAGTTGTAATCCATACTAGATCCAAGAAAATGGTAATTAGTGAGGGTTAAAATCTTGATTAGGAAACCCCTTATCCTTTTCAACCATGCCAAAAGACCACCACTCATGAACTAACTCAAAATACATCAACTTAGTAGCTTAAAGATCCAAAGGGGTAGAATGTGAAAGGGCCTTACATCCCTTAGTTCACACAACATCTAGGAGCCTCTCTTGATCCTACATTATAGTCAAGGGTAGCCACTTCTCTACTCAATATTATGGATCATATGAATAAAACTATAGTATCAATTTCAATATGGTATACACTACTAATCCCAAGATAAAAGGAGTATCTGCAAGAGGATATTTCAAATCTCAATATCTCTAATGGACCACTTGAAAATGAAAGAGTAAGTTATTTTCTAAAAAAATTTAATCCATATGTTGAGCCTAAAGCTCCTAAGGTGACTAAGCCTCCTCCATTATATCTTTCAATTGTCATAAGAGATTGTCTTATCCATAATTATATAATTGATAGTGGAACTAGTACTTATGTCATGCATAAATCCATAGCTAACAAACTAGAGCTCAAGTATGAACCTCATGAAAAAAGAGTGTTATATTTAGATGGTTCTCCTAATAAGACTATGTACATCCTCAAATATCTTAATATTTTACTTGTTGCTTGCCCAAATTTGACCATTTCATAGGATATAGTTGTTGTTGATTTACCTCCATACTTTACACTATGCCTATCAAGAGATTTTATTGCTAAAATAAGAGGTTATATTTCTTTATATAAGTCCTACATGGTTTTTAAAACTAGATATGGAACCAAAGTCACTATAAGATCTAAGCCTATTTCTAGATTTCACCTAGAACCATATATGCCAAATATGTCTAATATGAATTGTAATATTACAAAGGAATATCAGGGTACTATTGATCAAGAAACTTCTAAGCCACTTGAAGGCATACTAGATATACTCTTAGATGAGTGGGTTGTTGATAATCATGGGTATGACCAATACTAAGGTATTCAATAAGCTAGTTTTGGTGTCTACTACATGCATGAAGAAGGTGACTCATTACCTAGTCTCACCAACTCAAAACAAGATCAAGAGGGAGTATGAAATATATACATTGATGGATCCAAATCAAGGAATGGGAGTAGAGCTGGTGTAGTGTTGGTTTCACTTCAAAATCAAAATTATTATTCTTCAGTTAGATTTTATTTAATTTGTACATAAAATAATACAAAATATGGAGCTCTTATTTATGGCCTTCAATGGGCTAGAAAAAGAGGTATTAGTATTTTATAGGTGAAAGGTGATAGTGAGTTGGTAATGCAACAAGTTAAAGGTTTAAGTGCAGAAATAAAACCCCTCCTAAATGCCTACAAACATAGAGTTTGGGACCTCATGGAATATTTCTTAGCATTTGATATCTGCTCCCTTCCTAGAGGAGCCAATCAACATGCAAATAGACTTGCTACCATAGGATCACAATATGATATAGTGGATGATCTCAGAGACAATAAATATCAGACTCAAATAAAGGTAGTATGTAGGCCTTTAGTTCCAAACAATGAGGTAAGATAGAAAGTCTTTGATAGTTATAAATAGATAGACTGTTCCTAAAAAATGAGGCAGAATTTTACTCAAAGAATCAAAATAAATTACAATGCCAATATGAAGATCATATTATGAAATTAAGATCCAAAAATATACCTAAAGTTTTGGTAACTTTTGAAAACATTTTCATTGATTATGATTAACTTAGAAAGGACAAGGCAAGCATCTCTTCTAAGGAAGAACATTATGAGCAAGTTCACATAGCTGAAGGTAAGCAACTCAAGTGGGGTAAAGTGAACACTAATTCTGAGAGAGTAGATTTCATTTCACTATGTAATGAGTACATATATTTATTTTCTTGGGAATACCATGATTTAAAAGGGTTTGACCCCAAATTAACACAACATACTATTGAGCTTGAACAAGATGTAAAATAAATAATATAGAAGTAAAGGCCTATGAACCACAAGGTTAAAATTCTCATGAGAAAGGAGATTAACAAACTAATTGATTTAAGTATAATATTTCCTATCAAGCACTCAACATGGGTATCAAACATTTTACCAGTGAGAAAGAAATAGAGAGATAAGAATATGTGTTGGTTTCAGAGATTTGAACAAAGTGTCACAAAAAGACCACTAGCCTCTTCTCTCCATGGATCAAATATTACAAAGAGTGTCAGGTTCATAAAGGTTCTCCTTATTATATGGTTACTTTGGTTATAAATAAATATTTTTGAAAGATAAAGATCAGTCTAATATAACTTTCACAACATAATGGGGTACTTATGCCTATCAAAAAATGCCTTTTGGTCTCTCTAAATCTAGAGCCACTTTTAAAAGGGTAAGGGATTTTGCCTTTTAAGGTATTTTAAGTGAAATTTTCTTAGTTTATCTTGATGAAATTACTATATTTTCAAAGGATCCTAATGATCATATAACACACTTGGGAGTTGTTTTCGATAGATGCAGACAATTTGGAGTTTCATTGAATCCAAAGAAGTGTATATTTTCAGAGCATGAGGGGAGACTACTTGGGCATGTAGTGTCCAAATAAGGTCTTTCTATTGATCTAGAGACAATATAATAAATATTTTATCTATCATTACCAAAACATAATAAAGGATTTCAAAGCTTCTTGGGCAAGATCAACTTCATTATAATATTTATTCACTAATTTACAAAATTGGTAATGCCACTCACCCAAATGCTGAAGAAACATCAAGAGTTCACTTGGAGTAAGGAGGGTAAGAGGAGCTTTGAATCCATTAAATAATAAATCATATAAGCTCCTAATTTACTTAATCTATATTTCACTAAGGATTTAATTATGTATGCTCTTTCTACATTTAGTACAATTTCAGCCATGCTTATGTAATAGAATAGTGAAGGATTATAGCAACCCATTGCTTTTTCAATCAAGATTTGGAAGAATATGAAGAGATGTATTATTTTTTTTTAAATCACGTGCTTGTTTTAATAAGGGATATGAATAAATTTAGACATTTGGTCTCAATAATAAGATTATACTAATGGTATCTGATTCTAGTGTAAATGATCTCATCCTCAACAAAGACTTAAGTGAAAAGAGAGATGGATGGGTCACTAAGTGCATGGAATATCATATTGAATTTTAAGTCAAAAATGTGATTTGAGTTAAAGGATCATGTGAAAATATTATATAATATTTTAAATAAGAGAAGGAAATGGTTTTGACACTTCAAGACACCCAATAGGAAGATGAAGCTACTCTTTCATCCAATTAGATCTAAGACATAACTAGATTCCTTCAAACAGTAAAATGTCTAATGGGATTAGATTTATTAAAGAGAAGAAACTTCAATCTTAAATTAGTACCATACCTTCTAATTTATGGAGTGATGTTCAAAAAGGACATTGGAGGTATGATTTTAAGGTGTGTTGAAGCCAATCAATTTGACAAGATTTTTGAACAATTTCATGATAGTCCTTATGAAAGCCATTTTTTAGCCAAGATAATAGTTGAAAAAAACATTAGATATGGTTACATTTAGCCTAATTTATTTAAGAATTCACATGCATGAGTTAGAAAGTGTGCAAAGTGTGCAATGTTTATAGGTAAATATAAACTAGTTGATATGCCATTGAAGCCTTTCACATTAAGTAGCCTTTCATGTAATGGGGTTTAGCCTTCATTGGCATGATACATCCTCTATTCGGTGTTGGTAATAAGTGGGTCTTGATAGCTATATAATATTTCACCAAGTGGGTGGAATTAGTGCCTTTGAAGGAGGAAAATGATAACTTTGTGCTTGAGTTATTTTGGAGTACATTCTACTATAATATCATATAATGATTTGGCATTAAATAGTGAAAAAGTATTTGAATCAGCTCTTGAGAAAGGTATTTATCTAACATATTCATCAAATTACTATCCATATGGTAATGGACTAGTTGAGTCCACTAACAAGAACCTATTTTGGATCATCAAAAGAACACTAAAGGATAATCAGAGATCTTGGCATACAAAGATGAAAAATCTTTATGCCCTGATAGGATCACCCCTAAGAAGGACATTAGTAATTCACATTATCTCTTAGTTTATGGGAGATAATCAAGGCTACCTATCTCACTGGAGCTCCTAGATTTGGAACATGGCCACTAGCTAGAGCTCCTAGAAAGTGATGTAATGGAGGTAAAGGTGAATGAACTAAGAGAATTAGAAGAGATAAGAGATGATGCCATGCAAACCATGTGGTCTAACTAGAAGCAAGTAAAGAATAATTTTGACAAATGATATTCATCAAGAACATTTTATTAAGGTGACATAGTCCTCAAATGGGATCAGGACCATGTAAAACTAGGAAAACATTCCAAGTTTGACATCCTTTAGAGTGGAATATCTATCATCACAAGTTACAAGGAAAGTAATGCCTTTGAGATTGCTAAATTTAATAGATAGATACTTTCCATCCCTATCAATGGGAGGTATCTTAAGTTCTACTATTAGTTTGACCTCATGCTCTTTATACATAAGTATGATAGGTCTATTTTCCTCCAAGTGATTTTGTAAATTATCTTTGTTTGTTGTTTCTTGGTCTATTTTATTTCTTTCTTGTTATTTGTTCCACATTTCTCTAAAGAAGTGTTTCCAAGAATAAAGTAGATTTTCTTTGTAAGTAACATTTCATTTATTTAGTCATCTTAAACAAGCCTAATTAAATTTTAGGTCCCTTGACTAGAAAATTGGCCAAGCCAACTAAGTCACCAAGAATGTTGGCCATTTTGGCCCACATATCAAGCTTTTATTATAGTTGAAGGAAGAATCCTAATAGGGTCCTAATAAAGTATAATATTCAATGGTTTAGAAATGGGTCTAAAAATTCAAATGGAGGGATCCAATCAAGTTTTAATAAGTATTGAGAAATCAAGAGTATGGATTAGGTTTCATAAATCTTAAGAATCCATTATAACCTTGACTTATTGATTAGAGGATGAATTTGGCAAGCTTGGTAGGCCATACCATCATCAGGACATCATGAAGAACTAGAATGGACCAGTTCACTTGGACATTTTATAAATATGCTCAAAAAACCTCATGTGACTATCAGACCATGCATGATCCATGTACTTAGTACTAAGACTATTATTTGTAAGTTTTATATCTTGATGAGTCTTCTATCTTGATATCTAAGCCTTCAAAGTTTTACTTGTCAAGTCTGAAAGGCCAAGCCATCCTACACATCACATGAAATCACACTAGTTAGATTGTTTATGCATTTAATATCTTCAATCAAGAAGCCACATGAGCCAAAGTATTATAGCACCATATATTTATTTATTCTTAGATCATATCTTAAAATTTCCATGTCTATGCAAGCTTTCTAGCTCAAGCTATGGAGTTTCAAAATTGAACCTACAGACTAAGATATCCACATAAGTGTCAAATTTGAGCTCCATAAAGTAACCATTTGGGTTCAAAAATACCTTAAAGAGATAACAAGTTGTATAATATCTGATGTTATAGGTTCATCAAGTTGAGATATATGTTGTATGTTTACTAATACAGAGGTGGGTTTGAGCTAGATCAATGATCAATACTACTTTGTACATTATGATATAATGGTGAAAGATGAGTTAAAATATCAAGGAGATCAAGAGGCCACCACATGGCATAAAAATTTAAAGAAACATACTAATAGTGGATCTTGAGTGCAAATGTAGGACTACCAAGTGGAACTAGCTTAGATGGATACTGATAAGTCAATGACAAGATCGATGGCTTTAACTCGATTGTATAGATCAAGATCTATGGTGTGATATGAGTCAATGGGTTAATAATCCAAGTTGATCTCAAAATCTAATTAAACAAAGATGAGCCCAATATTTTCAATGGGAGTCAAACTAAGAACCAATTTTTTGACCAAATAGGCATTATAGGTTCATCCCATCACCATTAGATCTTGATCAAATGCCATAAAAGGGACACACTGATCCAATCTAGACAAGAACTAGAATTTAAAAGGATGCCATGAAGGTATACATCACAACCCCTAGAACCAAATGCATGGAAAGGACCATTCTCTCCATCATTGCATGTCATGATGAACCAGTGAAGAGCAGTTACCACCAAAACAAATATCTAATAGATTGATCTGATGGTTGTAATTACATTGATTCTAAGAACCATCTCAAAACAACTTAGTCCCACTATTACAACTATTAGGGGACATCAATGAGGGAATAATATAATTGTGTAACCACTTGAAGTGACCTAGATCAATCAAAAAGTCTAAATGAGCATAATTTATAGAAATAGTTGTGACTATGGTTCAAATTTTTGAACTGATTGATTCCCTTTTTCAACACCAAAGTTACCTTTCTCTTACTTCCTTTCTTATAATAATACAACTTTTGATCTACTATTAAGGATCCCTTAGGCTGGTATGACTAAACTCTATCAAAATTATATTTTGCACCTCTTAGACTAATGAATAGAGCATTCTATAATTATTTGCTAATCTATATTTAGTTTTTTTTATTTGAGTGATATGAAAAAGTGGTTTTTATCTTCCCTTTGCATGTTCAAGCTCAACCTAATTTCTATTAACTTTATTTACAGGTTATATAATGTGTCTTAGCATTGATCTCTCAAGGATATAGTGGACTGTCGAATGTATGTGTCTCCAACTAGACCTTATTTTCATTTCTCCCTATCTTGAGTGCATAAAACTGACCTCTATATGAAATAATATTAAATAAAAACTATATTAATAATCCAATTAACTTATTTCATAGTCCATTAGTATTTTAAAGAGTCTGAGATTAAGAGTGGATATGAAAAATTCATGGTGTATCACCACATGTTAGAATAGTTTTCATTTTATGCAATCTCTTAACTCTTTTCACCCCAACTCATTTAGGTCTTGGAAAGCAAGTTCCAAAATATCATATTTGAGGAACTAGCATCACTAAAAACCTTACAGGTATGATCTAGATATAGGCATCTCATAGTCTTAGATCATTCCCATGTTAGTCTAGGTATGGGTTAGACTTGAACAAATCTGACCTCTATTAGGTGCTATGTGGATAGCTAACAGGAAACTCATAAGCCTCAATTTTTAGAATAGTAGTTGCACACCTTAATCAAGATAATATGGCTCATGCTAATGAGGTTTTTAAGTTAACTATTACATACATAGAATAAACTATATTAGAATAAAGCATTTCTACACACTCAAAATTATGAATCAATCAACTTAACTATCATAATAATGTATTTACCAATCATTCAATGGTTATTGCACATCTAAGACTAGCATATTAATTGAGACAATCAAGAACCCATTTGTATTTTTTATACACTAAGGATTATTGAATCATACAACCAAAGAAATAAAATCCAACTACACAAATAGTGGAAAGAAAATACCCAAACACATGAGTGGACAACTGAAATTGCTTTGCTCATGTATATTGAAAATTCTTTGACAAATCCAAACTATGGATTACAATTGTTTAAATAGACTTGGGGAAGGGATCACCTCATCCTCCAAGTTCATGTAAAATTCATTACATGTCATAATTAGAACTCGATTTCTAACTATGATCAAAACCATATAGAGTTTATCTCTAATTTGTTAAACATTTTAAGTTAGTATTTAAAAAATACCATGCAATGTGTGCATGTATACAAAATGAATTTAGGAAACTTTATAATATAATTATAACTTATAATAAAATTTAGAATATATAAAATATATATGCACTATTACCAAAATGTTCATACAAAAAATCTTAGCTCCTTCAAGGTAGCATTACATGAATAACTACATGGACCTTCGTCTATGTAGTGACAATGGTTTTAGTTGAAGAAACTATTGTTGTTGACATGGAACTAAAATTAGAAACTTAATCTTGCTTCTTTTTCACTTCAATCTCTTTTAAACACTTATGAGAAATGTTATACTGATTTAAAACTATTTCTAAGTTCAATAGAAGTGGTCTATGTAATCTACTGACTTGGACCAAGAGTTTTTCATGTTCTATTTTGGTCACTTATAAATTTTATCTTAAAGATCTCAATTTAGTGACCTTCTTCCTAGTGAAGCTTAACTCAACCTTTGTGTCCTCTAATGGAAATCCCTATAGACTTCGATTAAATTTATTCATAGCCTCTTAAATGAGTTGATCGAAGTAGATCTTACTGATCAAATTATCTATAGTGTCCTTTACCTTGGATAATTTCAAATCATTTAAGATTTGAAGAATGAGAGCCTCATGCTCTTGATACTTAGGGAGTAAATCCCTAGCAAACATCAACCATTCCTAAGATTATTTAATTGTAATGACTACCAAGTTGAGGGTATTAGATGCCTCTAGTGGTTTCATGAAGTCTAAGTGGCTATAAACCTTATTACTTGTATAAAAAATTAATATTTTCAATTTATTACCATCACTCTTCAAATAATTAAATAATTCCTAAGTTTTAGTAGCATGTGGGGCTAATTTAGCCTACATAAATTATAGAGCTTCTAATCAATTATAAAATTTGGAATTTGCCTCTTAAACCTTAACATCAATGTTGAATGGTATGTGCATAGTCTTCTATTATTCCTTCAAATATTCTAGCTCAACTTCTAACTCTTGTCTGGCCATGTCTATACCTTCATGGATTACCACCATGGTATCCTTTTGTTCTTAGGCCAAAGATATAAAATCTTCCACATAATGGGATAGCCACAACTTCCTATTATATCTCTTTGTGAGGGATAAAACCTCCTACCTCTCCTCGAAAATCAATTCCATACCTACATCATCTTCTAGCTTCCTCTTATTCACCCTTTGGATACTTTTAGATTATTCATAAAATAGATTTGTGATAGAGGAGAGCTCAATTATTTTAAAGTTGGGTGATTAAGAGGGTTTGGCCCTTAAGTCCATGGGCCATGGAGGAATAGTCAACTGATTAACATCTATCTCTTTCAAGGTTATGATTACAACCTTTTCTTTAGCCTCCTCAA
Organism: Torreya grandis; assembly: GCA_037957365.1. Lineage (NCBI taxonomy): Eukaryota > Viridiplantae > Streptophyta > Pinopsida > Cupressales > Taxaceae > Torreya > Torreya grandis. The sequence continues at coordinate 244,789 of JARHVA010003417.1, read as the reverse complement.
CTATCTATTGCTTCTTGGCTACTTTAACAATGGTGTTAGGTAAGGAAGGATAGATAATATTATACCAATCTAATATTCCAAACTAGGGGAGTGATGGACTATGATTATTTCTGGCTCTTCCATTTTTATCTTTCCCAAACTAGTGATAATGGTCTCTCATGATGGAGTAGTGGATGGCATGGGCAATGTGATTTGGGTGGATTTAACATGGATCTATGGGGAAGCCATAGTTGTTTCCACCTTCCTAAATTCCCTCTTATTTTTCATTAATCTACCAATGGTAGTTACAAAAGGAATACTAGAGGTAGCCATGATGGAGGTGGATGGTATGGGTGTGGAGAATGGATCAATAGTGGTGGATGAAGAAATAGTAGAAACATCCTTATCAACATTTGGGGTGAGTAAGGAGAAATTTAAGAAATAAGTTGTGGAAAATATATCATTATATGTGGAAGTGAGAGCTTCCACCTTAGGGGTTCTCAAAATAGAGGAAATATACATAACACCAAAAATAGGAAAAAAATTAGATAATAAAGAAGTGGTCTCAAGAACCTAGGTAACTATGGTGTCCTCCACAATTGATGTTTTTCCTTTGTTAGCTTCAATACTCAGAGCCTTAGCTACTTCTAGTTCTACTTCCTCATTAGAATCTTCTTCTTCTCCTCAAAGTCAATTGTTTCCTCCTCTCCTGCTTATTGGGACATTGTAGGTAGGCTTTGAGATTGTTCAACTATATGACTATCTATGGGAGTCTTGGGCTTCCTCTTATAGAAAATGGTATTCTTTAGCTATGATGAGGAGCCTTTTTGGAGTGATGTAGCTAATTTTTTTGAGAGTTGGCATTGATGTTTGGTTGTCATTGATGTCAAAGAGAGCTTGTGGTACTAGTACATTAATGACAAAGTGATTAAATTGATGGTTTGGAGAGAGTTTGACATAGTGAGGTAATTAATGGATAATATTAATGTTTGGTCAAGTTGTAGAGACCCTATGGGATGTTATGAGTGATTATAATTCTTATGGAAGTGAATGGAATTCATTAGAATAGTCATATGAATGTCTAAGCTCAAGTAGATCTTGATAGATAAAGTTTAGTGAGCATATTGATGATGTCATATCTCACATGTGTGAAGGTTTTAGGAGCATTTTTATACATGGATAGATTCCCTTATGTGAGGATATAATATGGTTCAAATTTTATGTCTAGACATGGAGCATAGAAAAATTTATTAAGGTTCAAAGTTGGCTTCTTAGACATAATTTACTAAGTTCCCATACTTAGCCAAATTTATGATATCAAAGATCTATGGTGAGTATTGAATCAAATAAAATATATAATGATGAGAAATTTATCTGACTAGACAAGGATCTAAAAAATCATGTGATCTTGTTAGTAGTGATCCAATGGTGTGCATGAAGTCAAAATTTCTAAAGATTATTAGAAGGCACACACTAGTGATATGTGTCTCAATCTTGTTAAGTTGATATAAGATCAATGACATGTGAGTGTTCATACATATGGAGATCTATGGAGTGCATTGAGTTAAATATTCAATGTGTGTAGAAGTCACATAGAGTTTCCAAGTGGTATAAGTTCATTAGAATACTAACTATAAGGTACACAAAGGGAATGTGGGGCTACTAAGTAACATGATCATGGAAGTAAGGATCTTAGATCAATAGTGAACATTTGATGTAGAACACTATTACACTTTCTTATACTTTTTAACCTTGTATAGTTTTGTAACATAGTAATTCTTAATTTAACCTTATATGATATGAAAAATATAGGACTATGTTGAGATGATTTCAATGAGCTTACATTCTAAACATGCCTTTATATAAACTCCACACTATTAGATAACTCTTTGTCCATGTATTCTCCTTAGCCTTTTATGACTCTCAATAATAGCAATTCCAAATTGACTCTTTATAAGGAAATAAAGCTAAATGATGATTTAGTTTACATAACTATCCTTATAAAAACTTATAACACTCTATTTCAACCTTTCTTATGCAATTTTTCATCCCCCATTTCTCTTTCATCATACAAACTCTTTTCAAGCCTTAAATCCCTACTATCCCTATTTAATGATATACTTCCTTGGTTTAGAATATATACAAACTTTCAAATTTGATGAAGACCATTCCTATAACCGATTTGAGCATTCTAACTCCACCATCATCCATTTGACCATACTTCACATGTATACCCTTTTTTCCACTAATCCAATCCTTAATTAGACCTATTTAGCCTTATGCCAAACCTTTAGTCCAATTTTATACAAAATATTGAAGGTACAAACATAAAACCACAATAATATATTAAATCTTGATTAAACAACCTTGATTAAAAATTTTAGGCCTTTTTGGCTGTTGAAATCTCTTTCTATAGTTAAAACCCTAATCTAGGGTTTCTAGGTCTCTACATAGACCTTAGAGGTCTAAAAATTTCATAAAATGAGTTTCATAAGGGACATAACCTTCAAACAAGATTTTTTAGGTATGTACATATGTTTAGGACTTCTTCCAATTACTTTCATAACCTAATTACACTGCACAACTCTGATACTTACAAAACTCAAAGAACTAGGTTCTCTCTAAGACTGGTAAACCTAAAGTACAAGTAACTCAAGGTTTCAAATGACCTTTATAGATTAAAAATGAGTTTTCATACCTTCCTCATGATTACCTCATTTATATCCATTCATTACAACAAGAAAATAGATATCAAATTTTCCTTAAAATCTCAAACACACCCCTACAGATAGGGTTCTACTATGTATTCTAAGTTATACAAATTCATAAGACTACACAGATTCTCAATTGAAAATATAAGGAATATTAATCATTTATAAACCATATATATATATATAATTCATCATGGTCTATTCCTCTCTCCATAGTAATAACTTACACAAAGTTTCATTACACTCAAGAATTCATAGAGCCTAAAAATATATCTTGTCTCAAAACTCTAAAGGGAATAATATGTTTCAATATAATTGTATACCTTTTTGAGTAGATAAAATGACTATTGTCACTTGGATTTTTACCCTTTCATGAGATGTTAAATCTCTTCTCATCCAAGTGGCAAAATGGAATCACCTCTAGGCTTATGTGTATCCTAAGGAATAAGGTAAATCTCCAGATAGGGCTAACTCCCTTGATGTACCACTTTGGATCACACAACAACTAAATTTGGAGTGAAAAGGGAGAGAGATAATTAAAAACAAACTATTATAATGGAGGTGATATAACAAATAGATTGATTACTTCCAACCATATATATATTACACTTGAAAAAGGGATAAACTAAACATACACTTCTCCAATCTTCATCTTCTCACAACAATGTTAAATTATAAGGTTATGAATGAATGTGAACAGCTAGTAGGAATAGACAAGAGGCCTATAAGGGAACTAATGAATATAAAAATTTTCTCAAATCTGGACATCTCCTAGAACACTTCACATGACCTACAGGAAGTTTTCCAACTATAAATAGATGATAGAGTGAAACAATCATGCTAAGGAAATAAGAGTTATCACTTATTAAAAATAAAAAATTCCAAATGAAAACACTAATAATAGCCATATAATAGGTAAAATTTATAAAAATTATTGATCAAAAGGTATACAAATGAGTAGGGACTCACCATCCTCAGGGGGATCATAAAGTGCAATGGCCAAAATGGATGGTTCTTATAGAACTTGAGAGAGAGAGAGAGAGGATAAGAGGGAAGTCCAAGTGTCACAAAGACACTTGTCAAGATGATAAAATTAGTTACTTGTGCATTAGAAGAGTATATGGGATGAACCATGCAATTTTATGAAGCAAAAGTGTCAATTCAAGGCATAAACTTCATGAAAAGTGGCATGAAACTCCCCTTGTTGGCTCAAAAAAATAACCTTCATTATTGGCCCTTTTTGAACGCATCATATAGATTAGGACTAGGTAAAATTATTGGTATTAAGTGTAAGGACATTAGGTATGCCTTTATATGTATTGGTTGTAGGCTTGGTTACCTAGAATCACCTATAAATGATCCATCATCATTTGTAATCTAAATAAATCTTCCTTAATGTACCCTACACACTTGTATTCCAAATTGGGATTATTTTTTCATTAAAATACATGAGAGTGAGTGTATGACACCTTTAAATACCCTCCATGTCCCTATAAGCATCAAGGACACCTTAAAATCACTTTCCCTTAGAGTTTTCACACTTCTCACTAGCTTATCCAATATGTCATTTTTGACTGGCTAAAATGAGGGCTATTGTTTTCACACTTAGGAGTTTTTATAGAGATTTAAATTTAAATTATAGGTTATCCAAATTCTATATATTCCTCCCAAAGTTGGTTTCATCTTCAAACTCATCTTAGAACCTACACAACATAAAAAATTATCAAAAGTACTCTTTTTCTCACCCCATCTATATAGGTCTGTACCAAAAAAATTATGGGAAGTATATTTAGTGAGTCCTCTACAAATTATAATAAGTTTAATGGCCAAAATATTACATTAGAATTCATCTCTAACTTCATTTATCCAATTAGGTCACTAGGAAGGGTTTTGGAGGGTTTTAAGCCTATCTAATCTCTTAAGGTTCATTCATAAAAGTTTGACATTAGAGTTTCCAAAAAATTCCAAAAATTCATAGTTAAATACATTTTTTAACATCCCTCAACTCCTTTTTCTCTCATGCAAATCCTCTAAAAATATATGAGCATCTAGACTTGCCCTATTGAGCTCCTACTCCACTTTCTTGCGTGTATGAGTTATCCTAGGGTCCAAATATGAATTTCCTTGGTTTTATATACCATAAAAAAACTTATATACAACTTTAATGATCCTATGAACATTTAACAATAGGATATAAATCATATTTCATGCTAGAAGTGTGATGGACTCCCCATTTGGGCACTAGGCCTAGTCATAATTACTAGGCATGTGTTGGTTCAAGACCCAAGATGACCTATTCATGACTTACCCTATATAATATATGCTTTAAAACTTTTTTAATGGTAATAAAAACATGATCCAAACAATTTTAATGTTCACTTATATCCAAAAGTGAGAATGAACTCTTGTTTGTATGATAGGCACGACCATGTTTGATGAGATTATCTACAACTCTTGATGGTTTTGTCCCTTATGTTGGTATCCTTCCATTTTTTTTTGGTTTAAAATATTTTCATATGTGTTTTAAAAAATTATAAACCTTCCTTCCATGTTGAAACAGATCTTCGTGAGTCATATCACCTCCTTTCCTCAACTTGTTAGGTTTATGCATAAGGGGAAGTACCCCCTGTCTGAGATAAAATAGGGGGTACTTCCCCTATTTTATTTGGAAAAATAAAAATTATAAGTATTTTATAAGATGGTTAGGAACTCTCACAAAAAAAATCATCTCATGTTATATGTATATCCCCTTCAAAAATGTGAAAGTCTAAGACAAACTTGCTAGAAACTAGCACTGTGCATGATTACTTCAAAATGACTATGTTTTGATCTATTTACAACCCTCTCTACTCAATATTCATCATGATAAATTAATTAGGGATTTTTAAAATTTGAATGTGATTTAACATTTATTCATCCATTTAAACTCTCACATATCATTTCATATACTTGCCTAGTCAAGGCTGAATACCAAACCTTGACTATGATTATGTTTCTTATTTCTAAACCCTAACATAGGTGTGCATATGCCTTAGCTGATATTTGTCATGGTATATGTGGAATCTCTTTTAGTTTTTAAAATAATTTCATCAAAATTCTATATTTATCTCTCACACTTTTAGGTTAAAAATCTTTTAGGAACAGTCAATACTAGTTGACTATGTACTTTGTCTTTCCTCTCAAGAATGACCCTTGTGAGTGCAATTTTATATGAATTAAGATTTAAAGTAAATATTTGGAACCTATAATTAATCATAAATATTCATTAACCATATGTATATACATATTTTATTTAGTTTTGTTCTCTATTCACATCAATAACACTAATTTACCTACTCCCTGTCTGCCTGCCTGTTGTAGGTGGATGTTTCAGGAACTGTGTATGGACTGAGGTGTGAATAGGGGTCTAAAAATAGTATCCTAACCTATTAAGTGGTAATTAGATAATATATATCACCTTTAAACATATATAATAACCTTCATTCATTAGAAATTTTAGAACTATCAATTTTGAGTGCAAGGTCATTGTTGAATCAAATTCTTGTAGACATCAATACTTGAATTTAGTGTCTAAATGACAACTTTTGGGACCTCCATAAACCAATATATATTTCTCATCATACCATAAAACTATTTAATGAAATTTTATATGATATATGTATCAAAACTCACCTATCTAGGTACTTCAAATTCCTTGGCAAAAAATTTTAAGATGTTCACAAAGAATCCCCTAACCTCTATTTTGACTTTTTATGGAAAGCTTCCATGAACCTATAATAACTATTTCAGAATATTATTTACATACTTGTTTAATCATATCTCACTTCAAACACATATTTTAGGATCCCTTAAACATATAATGACTCAAATAATGGTTTTACCACATGCCATAACACTTCAAAAAGGTATTATCATGCTCTGTGGTACCACCTATAGGTGGTCATTCTATAGTACATGTAGATTTAGCCTAGATAATGGTCATGGAATGAACCATATGCATTATCATTTGAATTCAGTGATCCAATATCTCTCTAAATATTTTAAAATGGATTCCTTATGCTTCAAAATTATAGGGACCACTATTAAAGTTCTCATCATACCATGACATCATCATGAAACCCCTTGAAGTGTACCTTGAAAGGTCAACAAGCAGAGAACATAACATTGTGAGTAGAATGTGTGGATCATGAGCATGTAACATGATTTTTCCTCCATTTTAAGGTTTCATATGGAGTCCTTCATATTATGGAAACCTCAAAGAATCCCAAAATACTCTTTTCAATGTGGATGTAGCTCTTGAGAACTCACGTAGGTGGTTGTCCAAGGCTGACTGCAAGTGTATGTATATCATTGACTATCATCAAGGTCCTTTTGTACTAATTTTTATGTATAATTTGACCTATTATGAAAAAAAACTTGATAAAAACCTTTTAGATTCTCCATTAATCTTCTATAAACATGATCAAAGTTCCAAAACATGGCTATAACTAAGTGGCAAGTAGAAAGCTAAATGTGAGTATGACAATGGACTGAGAGTTTGATCCAAATATATAATTATGAGGAAAAACATGGAAATGAGGTATTAAATATATAACTTATTAATTTGTAACATCATTTACCATTCACATAAAATTTATGCAAAATTCTAACATTCTTTAACAAGGCAGAAATGACTGTAACTTCACTCCTTCACTCCTCCCTACAAACTAAGATTGTTTGATCATCAAATAAAATACAAATATGAAACAAATAATGGATAATGTGAGACAAGATATTATACCTCCTTTGAAACCAATATCATCAAGTGGATTATACCGATATTGTTAAACCAAGGAAAAACTTGTAGGGTACATAGATTAGCAGACAATTTTTAAAGATCAACTTCATGAGGATGGTTAATGAATAAAAATACACCATTTTAAAAAATAATTAGATATAAATTAATGTATCTTAGTTTAAAACAACCTACCAAAAGCATTTTCCCTGAAACTTCTTGAGGTATCCATACCAAGCAAAAAACTAAATGTCACTTTTACTTGCCAAGAAGGGTGAAAAGGGACTAGAATTATTTTGAGAAATAAATTACTCTTTGAAAGAAAAAAATAATTTAATTGAGCATGGGTAATCTAAATATTAATCTACTAACCATTTCCCATGTGGTACACTTCCCAAGGAGGTCATATAAGTGCCAAAATCTTCTTTTCCTTCAAGAAAACTCCCCTTTCTTCTACATAATTTACCACCTTTAAGTATTTTTAGTTATTTAAGAATTATAAGGACTTATGGGACATGAAATAATGTTTTTTAACCTTCAAACTTCCCAATAAACTTATATAATTCATTAAATGCTCAATTTAGACCCTTAAAATGATTCAAAAGAACATGTTGGCTAATAAAATTGATGACCAAAGTTAATAAAACATTGAATGGAATAAAATAACATATAATACACTTTATGAACAAATTTTATACCCCATAAAACCTATAAAAACCATGTTTTTACCTATAGGTAGCCCAATTTTACTTAAAAGTTAAATTTGGTCAACAAATTAGTGACTCATAGGGGTAGCATGCCTACTATAATAAGTAGATCAGTAGCCTTATTAGTCCATTGGGCTTAAGAGTCATCTAAATTCTAAGACAAACAAGGAAAACTTTAACCATTGACCATAAATTTTTTTGGGTGAATATTTTATTACCAACAAAAAGGTAAAAAAATGGTACTTTCAACCAAAGTATGATGAGATAAAATCTCTCCTCAAGGAAAGGGGATGCTCACTTTTATTACTAATTAAAACAACCATTAATTATTTACATTTATTTACAATAATATTATCAAAGTGGGTGTTATCATATCATCTAATTCTCCTTTTTCAGAATTGATGTACACTTGCAAATGTATTCTATGGATCCTTTAATTCCTTACAACATAGCATAAACATATGAAATTACTTGTTGGAGCAAAAATATCTGATATTCAGATTAGTTAAACTTAAGAGTAACTAGAATAATACTAGCAATGTAATGCAGATAGATGGAATAAATCACAACCCAAAGTTTTCACCTTATTTCTAGTAAAGATCAAATCACCAAAGAAAAGAACTTGTAGACCAAAGTCTTCATAATTACTTTCAATAATTAACACAAACCCAATAATAATATTCAACTCAAAGACTTCAAAATTAGCTTCTTTGCACCTTCTAATTTATTTAATTCACACCATAATTTAATTTAATACACAAATAAATGTAATGGAAGAGATATAAGAACATTCCCCAAACATCACAATTTTATTCCAACACAAAGATTGAAAGACCACTTGCTTTCCAATATATTAATTGACAAAAGATTTATAATTTGAACTCAAAGTTTCAAAATTTTATCAATGCCACAATGTTTCTATTTTATATCTCTTGGTGATCCTTTTATGAAGAGCCTCATCTTATCTATAGAGAGGAGATATGATCAAAAATAGAAAAAAAATAAATACATTGACTTATTCATTGATAGAGTTCAATTTGACTTAGGATTGTGTACTTTTTCTATGTGTAAATTGCACTAAACAAAATTACATATAAAAAGTTACAAAAATAAACTAAGTGTCCTTATACATAGGAATTTATTCTTCTTTTTGTTTCTCTAGATATTCTTCATATCTTTTTATGGTGGCCTAGAACTCAATATTATCTATCCCTGATGTATTTCTAGAGATAGCAAGGACCCTTGTGATAAAGTCTGCTAGATTAGGTAACATGTCTTTAATATTATCCAAGATTCTTTGTAACTTATCCATTATGACTTTAAAATCAACCAATTACTCAATGGAATCAAGTGTGAATGTTCCTATTTAAGTCTTTGTTTGAATCAAGGATGTGAACTCTTGAATTATTGTTTCCATAGGAAGAATTTCTTGGGAGTCATCTTTAACTTGACAAGGAATTTCTTTAATATTATTTGTAAGGTTTAACATTTTATCATTGCACATATCTTTAGATTATTAGAGATATTTAATTATATTCTAAATAACTTCCTTCTTATTCTTCATTTCTTCTCTATACTCTATGAATACTTTCCTCCTTAGAATGATAATTTTCTCAACTAAGAGTTCCATCTTGAATTGGCATAGTTGAGTCCATGTATGAATATCCTTTTTAGTCAATTCCAAATCTTGAGCGAGTGTTTTAAATGTTTGATAAATTAACATTTTCACTTCATTCAAGATCTTCAAAATTTTAATGGCAGAATGCAACTGTTGAGTACCTTGTGTTATTACTAAGTTTTACCTACATAGCCAATACTCTTATAAAAGGGCTTCAGACTGACATGTAATTATCCCTCTTATGCATGTGTGTGGAATTATAACAATGTGAATGTATGATTTTTATCCTAGTAACCCTTGCTGCAAGTGATACAATATTATATTTTACCTTTTGAATACTTCATATATTTGATTAAGTGTTGTAGTACAATTTGATAGCTTGAAATAAATAGTACTTTATAGTTAAAGATTTGTTTTATCCAATTATTAAGTGTGTTAATTACACTATATACTTTATATGTATAGAAATTTTTTTAATTTTAATTATAACCTAGTAACATATGAAAATTTAATTGACCATAGGATGTGCAAGGAGGGCTAACAAAATTGACACAAAATTAAAGATATGGAAAAAGATAAAAAGATGATCCTAGATAGTTGCTTTGAATATAGACACTAAATTTAATGCTAGAGTTTAGGATGCACGCAAGTGTCTAATGGATAAAAACATACAGATAATAGGTAAAATAGGTAGGGATCCTTGGCATACGTTGGATGAAGATAAATTAACATAGCACATAAACCCAAGGTGTAGGTAAATCAAGTGAAATAAGATGGAATCGATGAGGTCCATGAGAAACATGTCCCTAGATGTATAATTATCAATGAAAAGATATATATATATATATATATCTTTTCATTGATAATTATACATCTAGGGACATGTTTCTCATGGACCTCATCGATTCCATCTTATTTCACTTGATTTACCTACACCTTGGGTTTATATATATATATATATATATATATATATATATATATATAAAGATAATAGGTACAATAGGTAGGGATCCATGGCATACATTGGATGAAGATAAAATAACATAGCATGTAGGCCCAAGGTGCAGGTAAATCAAGTGAAATAAGATGGAATCAAAGAGGTCCATGAGAAACTATGTCCTAGATGTATAATTATCAATGAAAATGAAAATGTGTGTGTGTGTGTGTGTGTGTGTGTGTGTGTGTGTGTGTGTGTGTGTGTGTGTGTGTGTGTGTGTGTGTGTGTGTGTGTGTGTGTGTGTGTGTGTGTGTGTGAAGAGACTATAAATATGTGTACTTGTACCAAAATGGATGTCTGCAGTGTTAAATAATTTTTAGCTAAAGAATTTATAAAATTGAAATATAAATACAATTTTAACTATTCATTTGTAAATTTATTATTTTGAAAAAACATAGATCTCTATGTGACCTAGAGGAGTGATGAGAGAGACCATGACACAAAGGTGAGGATCATGAGGTAAAAGACAAAATTTTCTATGAGTGTAGTCCAGGTATGGTATGTAAAATTTTTGAATTTTTATCATTTTAAATTGAAAAATAGGGTAGATTTGAAAAATGAAGTACTAGGGAAAATCCATGTATAAAACTTTTCCCTAAAAGTTTTAAAAAGAGAGTAGGAATTAAGATGACTAATGGGTAGGAGTTAGATAGGGTCATTAATTCTTAGGTAATTAATGACAAATGTGTGAAAAATCACCATAATAAATAAATGGGATCAACCTAGCTGATGTAGTTGTAATTTAGCAAGTTAAAGATAGTAGTCAATTGCATAGTATCAGGCTAGTCTAGTTTATCAGTATCTAGCTGACCATGTGTAAATGGGCTGATCTAGTATAATAGTGTATAGGTGGTTAACCACACACCTCTTGGATGATTTAATAATTTATTTAGGTGGTTAATGAATTCTTAATAAATGGTCCACCTTTTATTGAGTGGTCAATACATTACGTTTATCTAGCCAACTGCATATCGAGTGGTGGATGTAGTTACATTATCTTACCAACTTCATATAAAGTAGTTAATTTATTTTTATTTTAATAGTAACCAATGTAGTTATATACATGGTTTATTTAATAAAAAATGTATTCTTTGATAACATAGTTATGTGAATGATATAGTATAAAATGTTGATAAAATTATAGAATAGGTTGATAAAGTAGTTAATAAATGCATGTATTGTTAGTTTTTATAATGTAATTTGATGATTATCTAATATTGAGTATTGATACATGTTTTATTGTTTGATATTTTTTGGAGATTATGGAGACATTGGTGATTGATAAATGTAATGTGGTTACTATAATTCTTAGATAGATTGATAGATAATGATCATGCACAGTTGTTGATGTTGGGTTTTGGAGTTATTATGTAGATGTGTCATATTACCTTGAGTGTTGACTTAATCACCATGTTCTTAGGGACATGGGAGTGCCTAACCAACACTTTTAGGTGGGTGGTTGATAGGGATACCATCTAAGTGGGTATGACCTTGGAGGATGTCCATGTGATCTTAAGACTTATTATTATAGGTACTCTTATTATTTTTGATACTCTTGATATATATGCTAAGAGATGAGCCTTATATTTTTGATCAATTAGATCATATATAGATTTTAATGGTTTACAAGTATGTTTTCTTTATGTCTATGTCATCCATTTCAAATATATAAAAGGATATTATCATCCTTATGACATCTCATGTGATGTATCATAATTTAGACGGGAAGGTACCACTATATGTGGTGGCTTTGTGTCAGTCTATATTAGAGTAGGGTACTATATATTAATTGGGTTTTATGATTTGGGTGTAGTTGGTGCATGATATGTATAACATTCAATCATGAGGGTAGATGACTATGGGCCTTGTGATTTTATTGAGTACTTGTATTAATGAGAGATTTAATATGTATTGACTTATGGGTTTGTCCCATGTGATAGATGATAATTTACCTCATGTTTTGATATAATAGGACCATGTGATATGAGTTGTACCTCATGCCCCAGCATTTTAGACTATCACCTAAGGAGATATTATTTGGCAACCTATGCAGGTATTGTAATTAGTTATCCTTCTTGTCCAAGATTTTTTAGGGAATGGGCCATGTGTGTATCACATGTAATTATAAATGGTGGGTAGATCCATATAATTTTACTCACCAAGTTAGTTTGGGTTTTGACCTCCTATGACACCTATAGTAGTGCCTAGATGTTAGGCATGACATGATAAGAGCATAGGGGTAGCATAAATGCCAAAATTCCTATGGATGTGCCTATTATTTAACCATGCCAATTGAGACCTTGGGTACGATTAAGAAAATAGTATTAAAGAGAGGTAAGAGTGGTGGAGGAAGATATGTATATGAATATTATTACACCATAATATGATCTTTAGTTACCTCAAAGGCCACCATGAGGTATATACATAGACATGTGCAGGTGGAGAAAGAACCATAAACATAGGCAACAAAGCATGGAGATCCTATGGCATAGCCTATGGAGAGATGAACTATAGATTGGAAGATTCATAGTTTACCATGACATGATCATGTTCTCTATCCTAGTTTTGCATCACCCCAAGACATGCCCTAGTGGATGTACTCAGTGGGTGAGATGATGGAGATACTATTTTTGGTGAGTGATTTATTTTTGGATATGTAGCTAATGTTTATTGTGTTGTGGATAGGTACATATATATAATTATTTAGATATATGATTTTGAGAGATATGTATATATTTGTATGTGTGAGATATGATTTATATTTGGTTTATGTTTTATATATACTTCTAAAGATTTTAGATGTTTTTTGGTAGCGTAGGAAACACATCATGATATTTTAGATGATGTGTTATTTCATCATGATACTATTGATATGATTGATTATATTGTACCTTCTATGCTAGATTATTCAAGTTAGTTTTGATTGGTTAGTGAGGTAGTGTGAGAGATGTGGATACAAGTAGATACAACATAGGTGGAGTTGTCACCAAGAGTAAGAGATGGAGAGCTATAAGCATGGCATAACTAGATGATGATCAAACTAATCATTTGTCTACATATAGAGGGTTGGCATGTGTATAAGGCCAAGTGTCAAATTTATAGGGATATATTGGAGTCCTTCATACATGGATGGATTCACTATAGTGTAATATGTATAGGGGGTAATATTAGGGATCGATGGTTAGTGTATCTCATACACAAAATATGTAGGGTGAACCACAAATATAGATCTAATATTATATTATGCTTATATCATGTTGTTATATTGTATCAAACACTCTATCCATTGATATATATATATATATATATATATATATATATATATTTGTTATTATGACTCATGGATGTTATGGATGTATGTCTTTTATTTTTATCACTTGTGTTTTAATTTTTGATATATGTTATGATAAAATGTATGATGTGTTTTTTTATTTTTTTGTATCAAGTGTGAAAAAATACATGGTTAAAAATAATGATATAAAAAAATGTAAATTAAAATATACTATATCTCATGGAAAAAGAAAATGTAAAAAAACTATATCATGCTGGGAATCATGTAAAATGTTAAAAAAAGGATGTAAAACTAAATCAAGTTAAAAAACATGTAAAGCTTAAATAAATGACAAAAATAGAATGAAATGCAAAAAACACTAAAAGAAGTTGAGAAGCATGCAAACATAAATAAAGGAGAAAAATTTAAAGACACTAAATCAAGTTAGAAAACATATAAAATGTAACATCACTAATTTTAAAATGTGAGTCAAGTGAAAATACCAAGTGAAATGGTAAGTAGAGAGTTTAGAAATAATATAGTTATTTTGTGTTTATTAGTTATTTATAAATAATATAGTTATTTTGTGATTGAACATGGTATGAATCTTGAAGATAATTTGTGAGGAAATCATGGTCCTATCCAAGGTATTACACTAAAACTCACAAAATTTAAACTTATGTATGGTAAGGGAGTGTTGTGAGGAAGGCTTGGTCCTATCCAAGGTATTACATTGCAACTCACAAAAGGAGAACCAAAGGGGTATGATCAAATTAAAAAAAATATTCATCAAGGAGGAATATTATGAATGTTATCATGAAAGAGGGAGTGGAAGAAAACATGACATATGTGTTTGTAATAAACCTTAGTAGGCATGAGACATATTAAGTAGAATAAGTAGGTGCTAAGAATTTATTGGATGCAAAATTCAAAAGATATTTGTTCAAAATAAACACAAAATTTTGTAAGAAAATAAATGTAGTACTAAGATCATATCATGAAGGTTATATATATATATATATATATATATATATATATATATATATATATATATATATATATATATATATATATATATATATATATATAGGTCTACCTTCTTACAACATGTTCCCCATTCCTCAAGATCCTTTATAGAGATGTTGGTCTAATTTGAAGATTAAGTACTTGCATGAGAAAGTAGGAAACATGATAGAGATTTTGAGAACTCCCATCCCAATATATTATCCTATCACACCCCAATGGACCTTGCCTTTATCATGAGGCCAACTATGGAGTTTGAGATTTCATTAGGAATAGGAGATATGCTAAGATATGAATCACATATTTTGGTTTGATTTTGACTTTTGAATGTTTATTTTTACCTTTTTTATCATTGCCTTTTATTTAAATTATTTGTATTTTAAATTTTTATGTCTTTTTATATTCCTCCTCTATATGGATTTAGAATAACCAAACATGAGTGATAAAAGTGACAAATAAAGATAATATTTAGTCTTTGGTTACAAGATAAAAAATACCTAGAGATTTTTTCAACTTGATAAATATTTAGGATTTCCCATAAATAAGTATGCTATCTCAATACTAACCATATGAATTATTAGTATGAAATTAAAATAAGGGGGAAATGGAGATAAAATAGACATATGTATGTAGTGATACAATGATAAATATTCTTGGCAACTAATCATATGGTAAACATAAGATATTAAAGGGGTGTGGATTTAAACCACATCACAATAATAGCTATATTATTCAAATAAATGACATAACTTGTATAAAAAATAAACCATCCTAAATAAAATAAGGAAAAGTAAATGAAAATGAAATTAATCCCTGAAACATTTCCAAGTGATAAGTAAAAAATAAGATTAATAAATGTTCATAAATCAAATCCAACTCATATGAAATTGTAATAAATAATGTGATGAAACACCATGATATGGTTAAAATTATTGATAAATTTCATGGCAAACATCATCCATAACATTTGATACATCCTCGTGTAATTGCATTTTGACTTTAATCAAAGTCTCATCAATCTTGATAGAGAGTCATGAAAATAATTCTTAGTTCACTATCTTGATTGATAAAATGGGTATGTTATATGAATAATGATGCTTATGGGGTAGTTCCTACAAGGGATTATCAATAAAATTAACTGATGTTGAAATGTGATGAACATCCTTAAATATGTGATTAAATGTAGGTTGTAGAGAAGGATGATCCTTTGTCCATGAACATCTTGGAGTATGCAACTGAGCTTGTGAAGGTGCAGGCTATGGAAAATAATGAAAATTCTTATATAGTTATTGAAATATATTTGTATGATCTATATTAAATTGATTCTAAAGATATTAAACTTCCACATATTTAGTTATGTATTCCATAAGTATCTTAGGAGGAGGTAGGTTCTTGTTTGTAGATTGTGCCTTCTCTAGATGAAGTATATTAATGTATTGCCTAAGCTATCGATAATGATAATAAAAATGTGTGAATTTTCCATGAAAGTTATAAGAAAATATAGGATTAGACTTATAATTACATATATCTATGGTAGAATTAGATCGTTAGGATTACTACTAAATGTGTACACTCATTGGCCTAATGATTAACAATTATATGAGTCTCACAATATGGCTCATCTACCCATTATGTCATTAGAGGATAAAGCTTTTAAAAAGGTAATATTCCATCCCAAATAGGAAGATAAATCAAAATAATATTAATACTAAGTTGGGATGCTTCAAAATATGAGCTTAAGGTGGATTAGTGTAGTGTAGCTAACATATCTAGAGGAAGTAAGTTGGAAGGGTCAAACTATCTAGAAAAATAGTAAGGTACTATCGTAGCATGGTCAAGAATCATATTATGAAGAGGATTAATAGTGACTAGAGGAATATTTGTGTGTGTGTGTGTGTGTGTGTGTGTGTGTGAGATCTATCTCAGTCCTATGAATATGAGAAGAAAAGGAACTAGTATAAGGTACTATAGATGGATAACAAACAACATAAATAGAACTAAGAAAGAATCATATAAATAATAACCATCATTATAATCAAGAGCATGAAGATCAATAGTACATGCATCGATGATTTTATTATTAAAAAATGCATGGTGAGTGGAGTGTATATTTTTTGTTAGAGTGATAGAATTTTTGTATAATGGTTTTTGATGAGACCAAGGTCATAGAAAAGGAGGTAATTATGTGATTATGTGAGGAGAGAGATTGGAAGTTTTGATTTTTAGACTGATCTCATCTAGTTCATCACCATTTTAATTTAAGAGCTTAGGTGGTATGCTTCCTATTAATTTAGGGTGACCATTATAACCTCTAATTAGGATAATTAAAGTATTGTGATTAGTGAAATGGTATGATAGGTAAAGGTTCAAGGGTAGGTATTTTAAAAACACCTCATTCTTGGAATTATTCAAAATTACAAGGATTGGTATCCCTTTGAATATTACATAGCACCATTATAGGGAAACTTAACATATTGACATGTTGATGAGGTAACTGATCTCATGTAGTGTTTCCAAGGTTGACTCAATAAAATGTTATAATAAGTGGGAAGTTAAATATCATGACTCTAACATGCACCATGATAGGGGGAAATATGATAAGAAGCTAAACACACCCTAAAGGAGGAATTTGTCTTCTATCATATCCTTGACATGTAATTTGAATATATTTAAGATTATATTCAAAATATATAAGTGTTTTAATGAAATTAAGGGAATCCACACAAGTACCTCAACATTCATCTATTAAAGCACATTTAACATGGATATCTCATATTTGTATGCTAATAAACAATGGAGGATCATCTACACAAAGTAATATATCATCATGAATCATTGAAGAGATAGGGAATCTGAGTGAAAGAGAAATATCTACCATTGCATCATCATGGATAGACATTTCTTCACATTATTGAAGGATGTTATATTTAGACCCTAAAAAATAACTTCTTTCCCCACATGTGAGGGATGAGGGATATTCATTTTGAATTCCATTAACTAATTATGATGAGGAGGAGAATTTCTCATGAGTTATAAGAAATTGATTTGAGATGGGAGATGTGAAAGTTTGGCTATAGGATCCCATTTGTCATATATTATTAGAATTTTTTTTAATAAAGGTGCATAGTGTTGGAGTAAATCCTTTGAGGGTGTAGAGGAAGTGCATTGAAATTGATGTTGCTAAGGGGTATTCAATTGAGTTTTAGTTAATGTGGGTTGATTAATTTTATATGATTATGTTTTATTAGATTAATTGATTAAATCACTAATTACTTCTTGTGTTTGAGAGGAAAAAGTACTAATGATAGAATATTTTTGGATTTTTGAGTTAGGTGTCTTAGTTAGAGGAGTATAATTTATATCAATAGTATGTGAGTTACTGTCATGAGTTATAAGAAATTGATTTGAGATGGGAGATGTTAAATTTTGGATATAAGATCCCATTTGTCATATATTATTAGAATTTTTTTTTGAATAAAGGTGCATAGTGTTGGAGTAAATCCTTTGAGGGTGTAGAAGAAGTGCATTGAAATTGATGTTGGTAAGGGGTATTCAATTGAGTTTTAGTTAATGTGGGTTGGCTGATTGTATATGATTATGTTTTCCTAGATGAATTGATTAAATCACTAATTACTTCTTGTGTTTAAGAGGAAAAAGTACTAATGATAGAATATTTTTGGATTTTTGAGTTAGGTGTCTTAGTTAGAGGAGTATAGTTTATATCGATAGTATATGAGTTATTGTCTAACTTTATAGGTGGTTTTTATAGTTGTGGGTTTTTAGAGTTTATTTGAGTTGGTTTTGATTGCCCCAATCCCATGAGATGGTATGGGTAATAATCTTGAATTATATGAAACTTTGGTAAATTATTGTAATTAGAAGCTGGATAATGATGAATATAAGAAACTACTCTCCACATATTATTCATATTAACAACATTCTCATCATGCATGTTAGTATCCACAAAACTATTGATGTTATTGTTAGTGGGAGGTTGGTTATAATTAGATTTATGATTACGAAGGGGATCCTTGTAAATAGATAAATAAGCATTTAATTATTCAATGGATTTATTTTAGTTCTAGTTTCAAGAGCCTTAGTAATTACTTCATAAGCTTTTTTACATGTATGTATGACATATTCATGATCAAATTAGGTCCAAGAATCTAGTCCATAGCAAAGTTTCATAATTGGTGACAAGTTTCATGAGATTGGACCCAACTTGCATGATACCAACATAATTTATGTGGATCATACTAACATTTATTAGAGGAAGTAGGATCAAGATCTAATGGCAAAAGTTGAGGAAGACATTTTAAAATCTCTATTAAGGAAAGTGGTTTATCGATATTTACATTATTTATTTGAGAAAATGTAGAACTAAGATGAGAATTATTGGAAATTGGTGATGAAAGAAAAGTCTATGTGTGATTACTTAGAGTAATGGATTGAATGTTCTGAATGGAATCATAGGTATCTATAACACTATCATTAGTTGCATGTTTATTTTTATATTTCAAAATATTCTAGTTCCATGATAGAGGGTTTGAAGGCTTGAATTATCATATAAGGAAATATTGATGTTTACCTTAGTCTAGTGTTTTTTCTAAATATTTTGGAGAAAAACTTCATAAAATACTGTAATTTAGAGTGAAGTGCATTAGTGAATAAATTAAATAGATTATCATTAGACATGTTATGCTCATATTTTTTAGATAAGGATTTCCATTTTTTGATGAATATTTGTGTTGTTTTAGATTATAATTGTTTGAAATTGATAAAATGAACTTGGTTTTTTCAGGGAGATCATTAGTTTGGAATTATTGAACTAATATATTGACTAAGTCTTCCAAATTAATAATATAATGAGTTTAAAGTTGATTATACCAGTCTATAGCATCACCTAAAAAGGCTTTATCTAATATCTTGGAGGCAAAAAAGTTTTTGATTTTAACCCAATCCTTATATAGGTTTTTAAAAGTCTTCAAATGGAAGGTTGGATCAGTAGATATGTTATAAGTAATAGTGGGAACTATGCCACCTATGTAAATGTATGTAATATGAGGAACTAGAGGTTCATTTTATAAGTGTTTAATAGCCTTGTCAAGAAGTGGTAACTGTGATATAAGGTTACCATGTGAATCTATAATTAGGGGTGGGGGAATTAGGGATTTATACCCCTCATTGATTAGATTGAGGATGATTTTGGAAATGTATTATCTATATTTTCATTTGCATCATTTGATTTGCACTATTATTTTGATATGTATCCATTTGATTTAAAAATTTTAATAAAAATTGATTAGTGTTAACGGTATTTTGAATAGTGGAATTGGCATGGGATGAATTAGCATTATGCAATGTATTAATAATTTGAGATTCACTAGTAGCTTAAGATGCCATGGTAGTTATATGGATTTGAGTATTAATGTGGGTATTTTGAGTAGACCCATTAAAGGTCATGCATAACATGATTATATAAATGGTTGGCATGGAAGATGAATGAGGTGTGTAATATGATGTCTTACTAGTATAGTAAGTAAAGAGAGAGGATAAAGACATGGTATAAGTTGTAGGATTACTTACCCCAAATCTTGTAGAAAAGATAAGTGAAGGTGAATAGGATTCTCTAATGTGAGCCATCATCATGAGGTTATACATGATTATGGGATCTTTATCCTAATGTTGAGGGTTTTCCTTGATGAAGAGGAACATTTCATATGTATACTTAAGATCACTTGCATGCTCTACCATTTTTATCAATAGAAGATTAAGAGAAGTAGAATAGGGAGGATACCCATAGTTTTTGGTTCTATTAGTAACATGGATATTACTAAAATTAATATTATCTACCACATGATATGGTAGATGCATCTTAGAGGATTTATGAGGATTAGTAAGATTCATAATGTTAGTTTCATTTTGATGTGCATCTTCATCAAATAAATTTTGCATGATGACAAGCTTATTTAGACACTTAATAGGAAATTAAAGATCTACAAGCTAAAAATTAATGAAATTGAGTTGGTTGATCTAGTTGGAATAAAAAATAATATAAAAATCTAGAAATATAATAGGTTGTGTTGGTTGATCTAGTTGTAAAATAAGGTAAATATAATAGTTTGTAAACTAACTAGATCGAGTTAGTCGATCTAGTTAGAAAAACAAGAAAATAGAATAGTTTGTAAACTGACTAGATCAAGTCGGTCGATCTATTTAGAAATATAAGATGAAAAAAATTACTAGATTAATATGGTCAATATATTTATGCAGTCTTGATAAAAATTTAAAATGACTTAAGGTTGGATGATTTATTTTTAAATATAGAAATAAAGTTAAGCATATATGCAACTAGATAAAATAGGTTGATCTAGTTGAAACACACATCATAGAACTTGTATCAATACTAGTTAATACAGTCTATAATAAAACCTAAAATGGAAAATAATAAGCAAAAAGAAATTAATTTAGATTCTAGCTGATTATCTAAAAAGAATACTAGGAAGTTGTAATAAAGGTTGTATTTGATAATGTATCCTTCTAAAGATACTGGCTTGTTTGTGTAATAGTTTTGGTCCAATGTTTTAGAGCACTAATTATAGAGGAAGTGACACTCCCATAATCCATTAAACCTAGTTTCTAGGTTAAGATGGAAGTAACTTATCATTTATAACTAGTAATTGATGCAACAGATAATAAAAATAATGGTTAGATTGCTAAGGTTCAATATAAAGGGAAATCCTAGGTATTTACAAAATATTATGAGTTACATGAAAACTAAAGACCATGTTTAGATCTATACAATGGAAATCCCCTCACACCATGATATCTATAAAAGATAGATAAGGACCATAAATATAATATCATGTATCCCTTCATGCCAGTAGCTAAGTAGTTTTAAAACTAATGGTACATAGTTTCTAGTGAATGCCAAGTAAAATGAAAATAAAGATAAAAATCAATTTTTTCAAATACAAAATTTACAATTTTTGAAAGAAAAAAATAAGAATCTAGTTGAAAGTAAAATTAATTTCACTTACTATGAAATAAGTTTAATTTACTTTGCTTATACTATAGATTTTAAACATAAAAAATAATAAAAGGTAGGTCAATCTAGTTGGGAAAACAATACATGGAGTTGAGCTTGTCGACTCAATCTGTTGTAAAAATAGGCCCAAACAAACAAAATTGATCAAGTTAACTCAGTTTGATGGTAAAAAATAGGCAAATAACTAAATCAAAATGGAATATCTAGTTTATTATGTAATTACATTTTTATAAAGCTAAAAAATTGAGGAAGATAATATAGAATTTGAATTTTAAATAAAAGGTGGGAAATTAAATTTACTTAAATTTTGATAAAATAGAAATAGTAAGCTATTTAGACTAAACCTAAAGGATAGAATAATATTAACCAGGTCAATTTTATAGTTTTTATATAAATGCTAAATTTTTATTTTATTTGGTCATCCATGTGAGTTTTCATCCTATAAAGGCAAAAAATAAGGTTATTAAACATAATCGATTCAGTCGATCTAGTCTAAATAAAATTGAGAAAAAATAGGAAAATGAAACTAGATCAATTAGATTGATTTCATTATCTAAAAATTTAATATATAAATGAAAAAATTGATCTAGTTGATTTAGTTAGGCACAAAATGCAAAATAAATGACTAAATCAATCATTTTGATCCAATTTTTTGAAACTAAAAACCCTATGTATAAAGAACAAAATTGGATTGATAAAGTTGATGAAGTTGGAAATTTGTACATAGAATATGGAATTGGATTGATATTATTGTTTTAGTTTAAAAAATGAGTACAAAATATAAAACTAGATCAATAGGGTAGATGAAGATGGAAACCTATGCATAATAGATGGAGCTAGAATGATAGGCTCGATCTATTTCAAAAATTACACACAAAATATAAAACTAGATCAATAGGTTTAACTTGGCTATAAACCTACTCATATAATATAAAATTATATCAATATTCTCAATACAGTTGACTATAATTCTAAAATTAAAAAATTTAGGGGTTAGATTAACATCAGGGTCACTAGATTGTATGCACTAAATTAGGATAAATCTAAAACTTGTCCTATTTAGTGGATTCCAATCTCAGATAAGGTAATCTTACCAAATAATTCATTGCATAGATATTTATATCAATACATGACCAATTCAAATCCACTAAACCTAACTAAGGTATATCTTACCACATAAACCAAAGGAGAGGGTTCCAAAGCCTTTAGTCAAATGACATTATGTAATAACTCTAGATAGGCCTACAATACATAAAATCAATCTAATCTAATGCTCACTAGATCTTATGTTATAATGGGGGATAGTTAAACAAACAAAACAAAACATGTAAAGAGAAATCTACTCAGATCAATGTAGAGATAAACTATGTAAGGTGTATAACATTCATCATATTACTTTGTGCAATATCTATCTACCAATTGAAAGAGTAAAAGTTAGGAATACTTAGCTTTAATTGAACCTATCGTGGCTCATTCTCTCCATTGGCCAATGGTGATTTTAAATAAGTTATTTTGGCTTTGTAAATATCACACAATTTAAATCATATTTATGATTAAATATTCCTACTTTACATCCAAAACTTTTCCATGTGACAATCTTCTTTCCATCCAAGGCAAAACCCTAAGAAATAAATCCTCAAGTGTAGAAATAGTATAATTACAAGATGTAACAATGTGAAAATGAATGTTCCTCTCTATTGAATTGATTTAAAGATGTATTTATAGATAAGTATTAGGCATAACCCCTCTTAAGAATTTATTCGACAAGATATACTAGCTTGAACTTATTTTATGGGAATGATAGTCGTTAGGTCTCAAACTAAGTTAGTTGAGCTAACATAGTTTCATAACGTGCACTCAATCCCTAACAAGATCATCGAGGATGACATGGTAGTAAAATGAATAAAATGTGTGTATGATTAGTAGGGATATATTTATGAAGGTGAATTTATTATAAGAGTGGATAAAAGGGCTTTAATTTCTTAGGGATTTGGATAAAAGTGACTTGTAGTTATTTTAGGTAATGATATAGGGACCAACAATCTTGAGAAGAATCAAAGGTCTACCCACACTTTTTCTAGTACACCCTTTAAGGCATGCAATCAAAGATATTTAAAATATACAATCTCCTATTATATATAAAGCATCAATATATCTAATGTACCTAAGAGATAATTTATATGATTACCTAAGTCTCTAGCTTTGTTAGTTAAGAATATTTTGGAGTATCATCTCATATCTCTCCCTCCTTTTATAGAGGTTGATAAGATTAGACCTCTACCAAAAGGATATGATGTTTATGCATATTATAACTATCACCAAAGCCTTGGTAATTATATAAATATATCTTATTCCTTAAAACATAAGATCCAAGATCTCATTGATAACCAATCACTTACTTTTGATGATCCTCCAAATGATTTAGGTTCATAACCTAGTGACCATCAAAACTAGAAGATAATTAACAATCCATTATAAGATCATTCTAAGAAATATCTATAAATTAAAATGTAATATGATGTGTATCCTCCTCCATCACATTATGAACACCCATTATATTGTACTATTGGCACTTATACACACATATTACCTCCTATGGTTAAAATACCTTTTATTACATTTAATGATAGTGAAATTATGGAGGATGACTCATATCTTAATTCATTATTTATCTAATCATACCTTGATCATCAGTGTATACATATTTTTATGATTGATAACAATGCTAGTGAGAACATATGTATCATGACATTAATTAAACATTTATTATATACACATGATGATTTATACCCTTTGAAAAAAATATTTAGAGCATTTGATTAGACATCATAACATGTTATTTTTGAGGTTGATTTACCTCTACAAGTTGGCCTAGGACATATGGTTACTACCTTTTTATTTATACCATGTACGAGAGTCTTTGATATGTTATTGGGATGACCTTGGATACATAAACTTTGAATAATACCTTCCACAGTGCATGGGTGTATTAAATACATTTATACCATTAAGGTAGTCATAGTTTCTAGAATTCCATATGAACATCCATTTTAAAAAGATAAATTTAATCCAAGACAACTATTTGTAAAACCTACTTATTATTATGTTGGTTATTTATACTTCATTTATTCACATTGTTATTTCCTTGAGTGTGTTTTCTTGTTTGTTATTATCTTACATGTGGAACATTTGAATATGTTTATTTCTTATTAGCCCCTATGCCACTAAATGTTTCTTTTTTTTGGTGCATGTACATTTGAATATTTCATTCCATTAAATTTGTGTCATTCGAATATGCCCTTTGTTTATGGTATATGTAGACCCCTTTTGCATGACATTGAGTGCTCTTGTGTGTGCTCTTGAATTTTTTTTAGCTTGTATTATTATTTTATAGATGTTTCCATGATCCATATCATGCATCTTAGGGATGATTATGATCACATATTATGATATTTATTGATATATCTACTTAGATATGATAACCTTATATATTACATGATTCATACATAAATTATATAATTATATTATCCTTTTGAGGTAAGGTAACTACTTGACTCCATTCCTCTCACATCAAAAGTGGGAAATATTAGTGGGGTCATGTCATAAAGACATGACCTCCACACTTATACAATTATGATAATTTCTATATTTTCATTATAGTTTACATTATTTAGACATATACTTAGTTTAGAATCCTACACATTGCACCTATTTTTATAGATTTGGGATAAAGTTATTCAATTTTTTTACAGATATTATAAATACTTATAAAGAAAAGTATTTAAATTTATAGATACTTCAGATTTAGACACATTATATGCTCATATGCCATTAAATTACACCAAAAAATTCAAATAAATATGAAAATTTATTTACCAAGAAGCATTGATAGTTTACAAGCAACATTATTTTCACCAAGAAGCATTGTATAGATCCTTTACTATCTATAGTAGTTGGCTCCTTTTGATAGTTTGGTTGACATTAAATTCCCTCAATAGCCTAACACTACTTCCATTTTGTATGGTGAGTTGGTTATACCTCTTAATTTATAATTTATTATACTATCACTCAAGTTATGCTATTGAGATATAATGATCTCAATGGCCATGGCATAACTCACCCTTACACCATATTGGCAGCATAATTACATTCTAATCTCCATATTAAAATATTTTATTTTATATTTTTAACCACTTTCACATCCAATTATTCATAAGGAAACATCTTTACCAAGACAAATTACTAAGGAGAAACATAGTTTCATCAACACCTAGGTGTACTCCTTTATTCTATTTACATTTCAAGCATTTAAATTATTTCAAATTTCAAATTGTATGAACTAATTTATATTATAACATGCTATTGGTTATAGGTAATACACTATATAAAAACACTCAAAGTGGGCTCAAACAAATACAAAGTGTATAAAATAATAAATGCATCATGTCCATAAATCTATCTTGGATCAGATGGGATATAGCACACCTACACTTATGATTGGGGAGCATACAATTATTAAGAAGGAACATGACCAATGTGAGGATCTGCTAGACCCAATTAAGGGATTACTTTTCACAACACACCATGTGAGGTAGGTTTTCAAAGCCTAAAATCTAACATAATCACACAACAACCCTAAAAGAGTTCTATGATTTAATATTTCATTAATATAATAACAATAAAAGTAAATCTAATCTAGTGCACACCAAAGCTTGTGGCACACAGTGGGGGATAAAAAAATATAAATAACTAAATTAAACATGTATTAGAAGACATATAATCACATAAATGTATTCATAATCCTAATACATGGAAGAGAAGAATACAAATGCACTATCTATCTAGTCTTATAAATGAAGAATAAAGTTCGGAATGCTTAACTTTGAAGACAAACCCACTGAGCCTCAATCTCCCCCTTGGCCAAGGTGCTTCATAAGAGAATATCATGGTATTTAAGGATAAATAAGATAAATCAGATCTAGGAGACAAAACTTATTCAAGCATCTAAAAGATGAGATTAGAGATCTAAATAAAGTATTAAACCATAAAATTTTATTCCCCAAGTAGAATGGTCAATAGGTAGATGTTCATTTGTACTTCTTCACTTAATTATTCACTCTTAAAAATGGTGGTAAATGAACTTATATATATAGTAGTATATATTAACCTAAAAAAATTTGGTTATGTTGACTATGCTAGGTTGACCCAGTAGACCTGGCACATTTTTGGGTCTAACTCTCTAGGTCTATGCTAGGTCGGCCAAGAGGCTAACAAACCAAAGGAGAGAAAAAGTTCCTAAACTATGCTAGGTTGACCTGGTCAACCTAACACAACCAATAGGTTAAAAGGGTAATAAGGAAAGAAATGAAGGATAAAACAATTCAAGTGATAGGAATAGTAATAACTAAGAAGAATAATCTTAGATTCAATGGTTTTAAGAGGCTAGAGTGTAGACAACAAGTGTCAAAAGGAGCAATAATCTTATGAAGCATCAATGGTCTACCCACCCCTTTCTTGGTGTACCCCTTAAGGCATGCACTCAAAGGGATTGAGAATTGATAGGATCTTGAAAGAGATAAAGTGTTAGTAATCAATAGAAGTTAAAAATATTAATTGTATACATATGCCCCAGTCAAAGCTCATCACGTGTCATGTAAGTACAACACAAGATGCTGCTACAAAAGAAAACATGGTAATACACAATAGTGATGCTAAGTATGGTGTAGTAAGTATAAAATAAGATAAATGAAAAAACTATATTAAGAAACACATACATTTAACTTACCTTAGTGTTGTAGGTAAAGAAGTAAACTATAAGAAATGAAGGTGTCTAACGTAGAGTACACTAGGCAAACCTATAGAAGTTAGTAAAAAAAAAAGAAAAAAATTGAAATTTTTGGAAGATAGACATATGATAGTGTAGAATAATTTCTATTCCATCAAATTTCTAATGTATTTTTTGGTTTGAAAAATGGATGAGTAAAAACAAAGATAGAGGCAAAACAAGGAATCTTCTTGAAAATAAATGAAATATTTGAGTTGTTAAAAAATGTTGTTAAATAGGGAAAAAGAGATTTTTTTTTGCATTTTGAATTGTGAAAGAGAGGAAAGAGAGCTCTAAGACCAAAAAGGTCTAGATGAGGAGGATACTCAGAGGTGGCAATAGGTGCACTACAACTATGCAACTATGGATCTCAAACTAGTTTTTGAAATTTACATTGAATTAAGTGAAATTTTGATAAATTTGTTTTTAAGCATTTATATATGTCAAAATTGAACTAACTTAGATTCTAAGGGTATAAAATAGGAAGATGAGAAATAGTTTTAAAGGGTTTAGGAAGAAAGTGAGTAAAATGCACATGTTGGGAAAAACAAACTAGGTCAACACACATAATGTACTAGGTTAACCACATCAACCTAGTAGGATGAAATATGGTAGAATTCATATGGTCAACCTAGTAAGTATGGGTCAACCTAGTGTAATCTAGAGGCTAAAATATAGAATTGAATGATTAACTAGTCTGTAAGGGTCAGAATGAAAACTCAGTAGCAGGGAGGGTAAGATAAGAGGGTTGAATTAAAATTAGAAGTCAACTATGATAAAAAAAAAATAGGGAATTTTTGGTCAAACTAGGTTGACCAAGGAACTAGAATAATCACAAAAAAGAATGCAAAAAGCTGAAAGAGGGCTAGAATGGCCCAAAATGACCAAAGGAGAGCAAGAGGGACCAAGAAAGCTAGAAATAAGATAAAGTGAATAAAGTAATAATAATTATGATTTTTTTAATTAAATTTGTAAAAATGATATGTAAAGAATGTATTATGCTTATACATGACATGGAAGAGCTAATACATCCTTTTCTGTGTCTCGGTTATAGAGATGGTTGAGATTTTGGAGATTGGTGGATGTGTCTTAATTACCAAATTTATTAGTTAGATTGACAGATGGAGAGTGAACTAGATTGGTAGCCATAGGTCTAAGAGGTACATCTGAGATATACAAGATCCCCCTTAGTGTTGACCTATTAGTCATGTTCTTGGGATGCTAAGAATTATTAACTAACACCTTAAGATGGGAGCTGGATGGGGATGTGATAAGGGTGGGTATCATACTAGAGGATGTACATGCCATCCTTAGGCTACCCATAGTAGGATCACTAGTAACCATAGGAATATTAGATAGCTTAGAGGAGAGGAAAGCCTTAGCCATGTGGGTTATAATCTAAGAGATCATATTGAGAGGATGGAGGGTCGATATGGGTGATGTGTATATATCATATATTCTAGAACTCTAAAAGGTAGTGACAATCCTTGTGAGATAATGAGTGCTCTATCATAACTTACATGGCAATGTACTACTATTTATGGTAGCTTTAAGTATGATGATGCTAGAGGAGGGATTAATTTATGACTAGGCTCTATCATTGAGGTCCAAATCATATATGATTTATTTTAGATGTTGGTTAGAGGGCATAAGATTATGAGATTGATCATACTACTAAAAATATGGATATATGAGATATTTCCCATGTATCAACCAATTGGATTTCCCCATGTGGTTGATGATGGGTTACCTTAGGTGTGAAGATGGAGAGTGGACTAGGTAGCATGGGTCATGCCCCACATGTTAGTGCTACATTTAGTGAGACATACATACATCATGTGGTAGCCATATGGGCACATAGTAGCTATATGGGTGATCTGACACATAGTTTCACCAACACTAGATAAGATAGAGGTGGTTAGACACTATACATGGTGGAGAGAGCCATATCTAGTGGCATGGGTGTAGGATAGATGGACCTACCTCATTTGGTGACACTGATACTGATTCTTGACTAGTGGGCTCAACATGTGAGGGAACCATGAGGGAAGAGGGGACTCAGACCAATAATAGTGAGGATAATACTGAGGCCATGTATAGAATGACCATGGACTAGTTAGGCATGATAAGTGGTAGAGGAAGAAGCATATGAGGCAAAGATACCAGATGTACCACTACTATCCCTACACTACGATGATTAGTGGCCATTAAGGATAAGGTGGTGATGGAGGTAGGAGAGATTGGAGACTATAGACATCATAGATGATCCCATAGATGAGATAGAGGAGATGATAAAGAGCCCACTCAGATGGAGGATGAGATGGAATGAGCCATGACATCCAAGTTCAAGCTAAGGAGGTGAACTACCAAGGAAGTACTAAGAGGCCACATAGATGGGGATACTATGTTAGGTGATCATGAAAATGATGATATAATAGGAGTTGAGACATAGACAAGTGTGAATATGGTTGAATTATTTCTTAATTTTTTATTTTGATAGTGGAGATATATAGATAGATATTATGAGATATGATAGTGATCTAATATCCATCTGGTGTGATTTTATAGGTGTACCTAAGGATGAGGAGGATAAATAGGAGTCTTTGGTTAGGGGATCACTCCATAAAATCCTAGATGAGACTCTAAACCCATAAAACTCCATGATAATGGAGGATCTAAGAGTACCATCAACCCCAACTCAGGAAAGCTAGTTTAGATTAGCTGGCAAGGTAGTGAGGTAGATATAGGTACAAAGAGAGAGGGTGAAAACACTAGCAGAGATGGGTATGGGTAATAGACAATACTATCAAGCCCTAGTAGATACTATAGCTATGCATTTAGATATAGTTGCATAGATTATGTAGGCATATACATTGATGTATACTTAGTTAACATAGGCACATATCGTAACCCAGTTTGAGTTGGTGTAGGCACAGGTGTAAATAGCAAACCTATAGCGACAAGTAGAGGGATTGAGATATCATAATACATCATTATAACACACTATTTAAAGGATTTAGAATGAGGCCTTAGTAGGTAGTGTGGCTAGGCCATGAGATAGATAGGATGGAACCTAGCCCTAGTGTTAAAGCTTTGTATATGTTGTATCAAACTCATGGTATATATATGATATATTATTTTTCACTTATTAGTGTTGGTTGTTTATGTTGTATTTATGATGGTTGTCTTTTTGGATGATTTTGGATATATTTATTTATAGCACATGTATTTAGATTTGTTTTATATGCTATAAGAAATATATGCAGTGTGGTTTCTTTTCTAGCATTATGCAGTACACATGCATGGTTAAAAAGAAACAGGTGAAAAAAGGATTTGGAAAAATATAATCAATCAAATAAATTCACTACACACTAGTTCATGTTTGTAAATGTGTAATAAAAAAATGACTAGGTATAAAGATACAATAAAATGGAAAACAAGATGGTAAAAGGGGATTTGTTTTTAAACCAATGTAAAAGATTTTTACACCAAATTAAAACAAGTAAAATCATACTAAATATAACATTGGGAAGTATGACAAATAATGTAATAAAATGGAAGGTATGTAAAAGGGCACAAATGGTAATAAAAATAAATCAAAATTAAGTCAATAGATTATACTATTTCATGATGGGAAGTATAAAAGAAAAACAAAATTTGCAAAAATTTGGTCTTAAATTTTTCATACTAATTCGAGCTAGAAAGTATTAGAAATTTACGAAATAGTTATAATCTTACATGCACTCAGAAAATAAGAAAATAAGAGGTGAAATAAAAATGAAGTAAGCATAAAACATAATAATTATCAAGTTAGGAAGTATGTGTAACATCATAATCAATCGAATCTTATCTCATATTTGACACATAATTTTGAATGGTAACTTGATTATTGGAAAATTTTGTGAGGGTTGGGTCTTATCCATAGTCTTACACTACAACTCACAAAATAAAAACCCAAGTGGTACCAAATCAATATTGGCAAGCAAAAGGATAAGTAATGGTAAATCCAAGATGTGGGTAATAGGATTGAAAAAATGGCAATTTGTGAGGGATGTTGGGTCCTATCCATAGTCTTACAAAGCAACTCACAAGTAAAATCCCATGGGGAGTGATTATCAAGAAAAAAATATTTCCCAAGAGGAAATATGAATTAAAAGGAATGAAAAAGGGAGTGTAAAAAAAAAACTTAGGCATCTTATGAGAAGACCTTAGGAGGTAAGAGGCATACTAAGGACATGAAAAGACACCAAGTGACTAGTGGTCATCTATGTATAAAGGAAACCCAATTAATATAGACATAAAGCTTTGTATGAAAATAGATGTGCTACTAAGATAAAATAATGATGGTAAACTAGTTTAATGAAAATTAAACTGGACCTACCTTCCCATGACATGTTCCTCACTCAGGACCCCTTACAGAGCCATTAGTCTACTACAAAGATTGGGTACTTATGTGAGAACATAGGTATCACTAACAGATTTTTTTATCATCCTCTTATAATATATTAGCCTATTATAACCCAAAGGACCTCAGATATATTGCGAGTCCAACTGTGGAGTTTGAGCTTTGACTAGAAGAAGGAGATGTACTTTGACTCACATCTTTTAGTGTGATTAGACTTTTAAGAATATTCAATATTTTTTTATTTTGATATAATTACCTTTTGTTTAAATGATTTATATTTTAACTTTATTTTACAAGATTATTTAATATTCCCCATCCATATTTATTTTTAATGACCAATCATGAGAGAGATAGTGATACATAGAAATGAGCTGTAGGCTAAGGATAAAGGAAGTATTGACCAAATTTAACCTCAAGGTCAAATTTGGACCATTATAGGTTTAAAAAATTGTTTTTTATAATTTTTATGGGTCTATTAATTTTTAATATGGTATTTTATAATCCATTTGATGTTATTTAATGCCTTTTAATCCTTAGTCACAATCTAATAAGTTTATTTATCATTTTGGGTCATTTAGTGGGCTTTTAGGGGTCATAAATGCAAATGGAATAGTTACTAAGGTGTAAAAGTGTGCTATTTTACTTTAAACTTCCAATATTTCATATTTAATATCAAAATTTTCAATTAAATTATAATATTGTAGGTTATCTAACTAAAATTCAAGAAAGTAACTGAAAAGGGTGACTTTGGCACTTGTATGGCCTGTGAGGGAAGGTGAAACATGGGATAAGGTCATATAAAATCTATTAATATTAAATAGTTTAATCAAAATTATTTAAATTCATTATAAGTTTCATTTTTGAGAAAAAAACTATTCTACTCCTTCATTGCCTTTCTAGACACACAGAAGTGACCAATAGGTTTTTGCTTAGTACAGCCAATAAAAGAGGTTACAGGTAAAATTATTTTGGGAGGTGGTATTAAACTTAGAGAGATAAATTTAAATAATAATAGTGTAATTATTGGTCAACCATGATTTATTAAACATCTCTAATAAGTTGACTATGTTTTTCTACTCACTATTTCCTACACCTTATAGGTTTTGCTCCATTTTGGATAGGTCTATACAAACTAGTTGGTGAGATTGAATATATATTATGTTGGATAGATTATAAAATTATATTAATTATTTTTTTAATGTTTCATGGTTTTTTTATTGGAAACTTTTTTCATGCTATAGGAAGGTGTCATTATTGTGAAGCTTCTATCAAGTTCTTCCTTGTTTTAGAATATTGGTCTTCTACAGAAGTATCATGTGAATATAATATGGTGTTATATAGGTATAAAATCCATAATATCACCTATTTACATCTTTTTTTTCACCATATCATGCTTTGGGAAACTTTCAATCTTGTCATTCCTCATAGTTAACTCTTCACTCAATCCCACTTATAGTCACATGTATGGAGCTTGTTTAGTTTGTTCATGAAATGGAAATGAGGATGTATCATTTTTTTAAAGTCATTAGGATTTTTTCTAGGTTATTAAGGGTGATTTACATCATTTTTGTATAATTTTTCTTCAATTTCAATATTAGGTCTTTATAAAGAAAGCTTAAGGACATAATGGACCTAAAACCCTACTAAACCCTTGGAAGAGAACAGATGGAGAAAACAAGCTTGGAGAGATATCTAGTTTGGATAAAATGATAATTAAAGTTATTTGAGGTTGTATATTAATCTTTATGGATCCTTCTCATCAATTTTTGTGCTACCCTACCTATATAAACATGGTACATAATGGATTTATTTGACTATTTTATGCATTATGTAGGTTAAGGAGACATTCAAGAGATGAAATAATTTTTTGGAGTAATATATATAATTTTAATAACTCACTATGTTTATTTAATGCCTTTAAAAAACTCCTAATTATTCAAACAATAGCTCTCATCTTAGCCAGTCAAAATTGACATACTGAACATAATGGTGAGAAGTGTGAAAACTTTAAATGGATGTCCTTTTAAGGTGTGATCGATACCTCTAAGTACATTGAGGGTATTTAAAAGTTTAATTAACTCAATTTTATTTATTTTCATGGGAAAAAATGCTTTTTTCAATCCAAGTGTGAAATGTGTGTGGAAGAGGAGTTTTCTTAGACTACAGATGGTGATGGCTCATTTCTAGAAGTTTTCAAATGACTAGGACTATAAAAAATGAATGGAGAGGTATGTATAAAATCCTTACATCTAATTAAAATAATTATAATTTTCCATATTCAATTATGTGATGTTCAAATAAGGATAAATCATGAAGGTAATGTTTGGAGCCAACATAAGGAATTTCAAGCCACTTTCGAAGAGTTTCATGCCTTATTTGGACACTTGTACTTATTAAAATTACATGGTACATTTAACATCTCTTTATAATACATATTTAACTTATTTTATTATATTTAAAAGTTTCCAAGTGATATTTGGACTTCCCTTGTCTTGCCCCTCTCCCAAATGCTATAAGTAGTGACTTTTTTGGCTCTTTTGAGAAACCTCCATTGGTTAATGGTGAAAACCTAGCCAATTTTATATTCAAATGTATATTTAAGAAATATAAAATTGAATATTCCTACTTAAATTATATACAATTGAATCTTGTTTTAATCTTGTAGGTCTTGTCTAGTAAAAGATGATCTTTTCTAGCATGTTATCCTTGATTTTTCACCAAGTGTGCAGAAGAGTATTGTTATATGTCTTTATATGTGTTCTATTTTAGTGTATAAGTTTTTTAGTAGTGGTTCATGATTGTATTATCCCATATAATCATTCATTACCTTATTAAGCATCAAAATACCTCTTGAACCTAGCATATGAAACATTGATATAACAATCTATCTTGAGTTTTGAGTTATGTGTGAAAGAAGGTTTGATTTTATCTTAGTATAACTTCAATCAATAAGAGGAAATTAAATATTGTTGCATCACCATTTATCTTTTTTCATTTTTCTTCTTAACCTTTTTCATGCAAAGTTGATAAGTGAATGAGTGTTTCAAAGAGTGCATCAAGGGAACTATCCCTTCTAGAGATTCATCTCATAATTTGATTACCCACATCAAGTGATATTTTTACATTGTGCCACTTGGATGAGGATATCTGAGACATATCCTCAAGGGGTGTAAATCCAAGTGATAACAAGAAGCTAAGTATCCTAAGACAAAAGATTAACTAGAACACTTAGGCTTGATAATGAACTGAGCATGTGATCTCAAGTCTCAATCGTGTATATGCTTAGTTTGTGGAAAAAGGAAGAAGGGAAAAAGGAGGCCCAAAGGAAGACCAGTGAAATGAAATAGTAATGATAAATAGTACTTGTGAACTGATGACATGGTAATAAGAGATAGTAATGAAAGGGAAGAGGGTAAATATAACCAAGTCACCATGACAACTATCTATGAAAAATAAAGATAAGAAAGAAAAAAATCATGAAAATAGATGAAAAAAGTTTTGATAAAAACTCTAAAGGAAAAAATATATAAATATTTCTCATTGTTTTAGAGTTTTTATATGAAATGCAAAATTAATAACATAAGCTAACTATAGTATAACAAGAATGAGAGATATGATATATGATAAGAAATAATTTGACACGGTGTCAAATGATATAATCAAATAGTAATAAGATTGGGTCACACATCTACACTAAAAAAAAATGAGAAAGCAACATGTATGTGCTCATAAATACTGGTAAATTTGTCTACACACATTATCCAATAGATCAGATATGTCTCTATGAATTTGTAATCAAATTGATACTAAAGTCTCATCAATATTTAGTTAATACTAGGTAAATACTTCATTTCTAATTTCCTTAACTAAAAAATTATGAATTCTCAAATGATCATGTTGAGGAAGAAATTTAGGCAAAGTCTAGTTAGGAGAATGCGTAGAAATATGATTTATAAGAGAAGAAGGAATCATAGGTTTAAAGGGATCCATGGGTGAAGGACTCATAGGTGGATAAGGATCCACAAGTGAGGGAAGGTCCACAGGTGAAGGAATCATAGGTGGAGGCATAAAAGGTGGTGAAGGGACCACAATAAGAGATGGAACCACTAGAGGCAGAATCATGGTATAAGGAGGAGCTTTCTTGTGAGAATGACCTATTTGAGGAATGGTAGAAAGTCCAAGGATGGATACAAGGTAATCTTTAAGATGTTATTAGAGAATGCAATAATGATTAGTGTGATGCATGCCACATAGGTACCATAGACAATATACCTCACCATACTTAGGTAAATATTCAAGAAGTACCTTTGAGGAGGTATACCTCACCATGTTTGATGATGAGGAAGAAAGATGCAAGGTATCAAGGTATTGTCACAACTTACAAAAATGGGTAGAAGAGTGATTATCTATCCCATGAAAGGAATAGATATGCTTGTGAGTGGTTTTAGGAGAACTCATAGAATGAGGTGAAATGAGAATGGAAAGATCTAAATGGGACTCATCAACCCATTTGGTGGGGAAAAGAGCCATCTTAGATATAAAAATTAAACCATCATCAAGGGAAGGTGTTGATGGGGAAGGAGTGGAACTAGGCTTGATAGGAGGATCACTAGGATGAGAATTAGGAAGAGAATCAACAATAGATGAGAATAAATAGGCTCAAATAGATTGGAAAAAGGAATAGGCTTAACTATAGCTGGCCCTATTAAAAGAGGGGCATAATTTATAGAAGGTCTAAGGAGGACTACCCTAGGTATGGTAAAGTGATAAGGTTCAGTCATAGCATAATGCAAGAGCATGGTCCTAAGTGTCTCCTTAGAAACTTTAAGTATCTAAACCATCTCTACCCTATGATAAAGAGGAAAAATGTAATAATTAGGAACTAAAAATGAAAGAGAATGATTAGATACACAAAAAAAACTTAAGTAAAGAAGAGTGATAATGAACAATCATAGCATCCTGGGCCTAGACAAGACCACCTAAAAGAGGATCATCTAAATAATATCCATCATCATAATTTGGAGTATGAATATCAATGACATAGGCTAGGATGACCTTGTCATTAGGGGAATCTTGGTGTATAAAGTGCCTAGTCTTGGTTAAGACTATGGGAATGTCATCACTAGAAGGCTTACGAGAATGAGGTTGCTAGGAAGTAGGGAATTATAAGATGATATGAGGTGAGATATCAAAAATTTTGATCTTTATTTTAATTTTTTTAGGCTCATTATCATTGAAGTCTAAATGGTTGGGAGGAATATTTCCAATGAGCTTAGGATGCCCAATGTAACCTTTAGTTGAGTTGATAGGAAATTTTAGATGCTGTGAATCACAAAATAGAACACTAGGCAAAGGTTCAAGAGTAGGAAGTTTAAAGACACCATGATCTTGGAATTATTTAAAATTCTAAGGGTTAGTGTCTCCTTGAATCCTATAAATGGATCTATTGTGAGGAAATTTTATGCATTGGCAAGTGGAAGATGTGATAGCTCATATACGATGAGTCCACAACCTACCAAGTAAGATGTTATATGAAAGGATGAATTTTAATATCATCACTTTCATATGAAAAATTATAGGTGGGATGGTAATGGGAAGTGACACACACCCTAAGGGAGGCATTTTAATTCTATTTTATCCTTGGTATGTGTTGCATGTAGACTTAATATTACATTTGAAATACCCAAGGGTTTTACTAAAATCAAGGGAAGTGACATAGGTTCTATAACCCTCATAAATCAAGGCTTACTTAACTTGGATATCACCTATTTAGATGCTGATAAATAATGGAAGATCATTTTAATGACATAGAATCTCATCCAAAATCATAGATGTGATAGGAAATCATAAATAAAGAGAAGTGTTTATATTTTCATCAACATTAATGGAAATCTCTTCACATTATTGTAAGATACTATCCTCAGATCCAAATAAATTAGCCTTCCATCTTGTTATAGGAGGGCAAGGGATATTCATATAAAATAAGAGTTTCATGAGGAATTTTCTATGATGTGTAGACGTCCTCATGAGTTTGAGGAAAGGTATTTGAGATGGAACATTAGTAAGTTCTATAATGGGATCCCACTAATCATAACCCATATAGAGATTTTTAGATATAGGTGAATAATTATTAATAAGGTATTTAGATGGTGGATTTGAAGAGCATCAAAACTTATGTTGATAAGAATGAGAAGGTTGAATAGAAGCCTATAAGTCATTTGGTGATGAAGAAGCACTTTTTGTAGATTGATCTTGAAGTTTAGAAGAAAAAGTGCTAATAGAAATTGGATTGTTAATAGTATTATAAGATGGTGGGAGAGAATTAGAAATGGTATGAGGTGTGTCATACAAGGGATAATCATAAATTAGACTATCAAAATAAATAAGATCTTCCTTCCCCAACTCATTTAAATGAGATGGAGAATAATCCTGGATAGCATGATATGTCTTACAGGAAAGAGGAGTGTAGATATGTTGTGAATCAATGAAAGACACCACTCTTCACATATTGGTCATGAAAACCACATTCTCTTCAAAATTTTGTTTAATAAGACTTTCTATGTTATTGGTGGAAGAATTAGCATTATCTTGACCTTCTTGGATTGGTTGATGATTAGGCAAGGGGTTTTTATAGATATCTAAATGAGTTTTTTCTTGATTTAAGGCTTGAGTTTGATCATTTGATTTATATTTTTTGAAAGTAATCTCATAGTCTTGTTGACACTTAAAAATAATAAAATCATGATCAAAAATTGGACAAAGAATAAAGTCCATGTCTAAATTGCAAAGCGATCTACAAGTCTCGTGATAGTGACCCCAACTAGCATGAAACCAAAAAAAACTTATTAGGATCATACCATGATTTCATAGGTTGAGTAGGATCAAGCTCTCATGGAAGAGGCATGGGTATACATTTAAGTAATTTAGTCAAGGACAAAGGTTTATAGATATTAATTTTGTTTGTGGAGAAATGAGGATTAGTGTATTATTGAGAAAGATTTGGTTCTGAAAAAGGGGTAGGAATGACAAAATATATATTATGAATGGTGTCATAGAAACTCATAATACCATCATTGGTAATATTATGGTTTTTATTCTTTAATAATAGGTGAGGTCCCATGAAAGGTTGGGGTGGCTTTAATTGATACATGAGGAAATATTGTCTTTTGGGTTGATCAATATCTTCCTCCAAGGTGTGTAGAGAAAGGGTACATACTCAATATTTTAATTTAAGAAATAAAGCATTTGTAAATAGATGAAAGAGATTGGCATCTGCCATGTTATGTTCACATTTATTTGACAAAGTCTTCCATCACTTAACAAAGTCTTGGGAAGTTTCATTTTCATTTTTTTTGTAATTGATGAAATGGGCCAAAGTGTTCTCATGAAGATCACTAATTTGAAATTCTTAAACTAAAACATTTACTAAGTCTTCCAAACTAGTGATAGATTGTGTTCTAAGTTGATTGTGCCAATCCAAAGCATCACCCATGAGGGTTTTGGCTAAGAGTTTGGTATAATCAAAGGTATTTAACTTTACCTAATCCTTAAAAGGATTTACAAATTTCTTGAGGTGAATATTAGGATCGGTTGATCCATTGTAAAAAATTATAGGTGTTTACATCCAATGTCAATGTTAGCAATTTGGGTGGTAAGAGGTTCATTTTGTAAATTCTTGATGACTTTGTTGACTAATGGAGGTTGAGGAATGATATTACCTTGAGAATATCAAAGAGGATAAGGAGGGAAACTTTAATTTTGTGTGCCCAAAGTCATTAGTTGAGGATTAGATTCAATATTAAGAAGGTGGTTTGCATTCTCATCATTTGATTTGTATTATGATCTTGGAATGCATTCATTTGATTGAGAGTTTTAACAAATAGTTTATGAGTTTTATTAGTGTTATAAGAAGTAGTATTGGTGTTTGTGCTTATGTTAGTGTCTTGGGTACCACTATTAGAGTTGATATGAGCTTGAGAAGAGCTATGAGAATTTTAAACACTAGTGTAAAAATTTGCTTGTGAAGAAAAATATGGACTAGTAAATGGTTGAGAAGAAGTAATAGATTCATGAGTACCTTGGGTAGTATATTATAAACTAGTGGAAGGATTAAGGATAGTGGATCTTCTAAGAGGCCCACTAGATATAAAACCTACCATGTTAGTTGAGATACTAGGCATGGAGGTATAATAAGTTAAGGAAGAAGTTGTCATGGAATAAGAAAGAGTTAAGATTGAAGGAATAGATTGAGAAGCAAAGAAATTAGTACTCCAAATCTAGTTGAGAAAGTGGGAGTAGGATAATTAGGTTCTTCAACTTGATGGCTAACCATAAGGTTATAGATGGTGGAAGGATCCTTCCCTCTATGTTGAGGGAATTATGTGATAAAAAAAAAATTTAGGAGTATACTCTAACTCAAGCTGATCTTATAAGAGAATAGGAGGGTTTTAATGCAAATGGGTATGAGGAGGGGTCCCATAGTCCATCATGTATGTTGAAATATGAACATTACTAGTGTTTATGAAAGGAACCCTACTTTGTCTATGAAAGACCCTATTAGGATTAGCGAATTTAATTATGTTTATTGAATAAATATTATTATTATTACCAAATAAAAATTCCATGATGAAATGAAAAAATAAGCAAGATGAGAAATCAAATAATTAGAAAGTGACTAGAATAGTACTAGGTCAACCTCATCGACCTAGTGTAAAATAAGGACTGTAAAACTATACAAGGTCCATAGTATCAACCCAATTTAGTGAATAGTGACTAGCATAAAGAGGAAAAGATGTTATAAATAGTACTAGGTCAACTAGGTTGACTTAGCACAATATACAAGGGATGAAAAAGATACTAGGTCGATAGGGTCGATATAACACAACAGAGAGGGAAGAAGATAAAACTGATAACAAGCCATGAATTGAAGCAAGATAATTTCAATTAATTTAAGAAAGTAGTAATTAATAAAAGGGAAACAAATAGTCAATTAAATTGACACTAGTTAATCCAATTAATGCACATAAAGTAAAATATTTCACCAATGTCAGTTAATGCAAGCTTTTACACACACAATTGATCAAAGAGCAAGCAAATAACTTGAAAGTAAAGCTAGCTACTTGGTCAACCTAGAATGCTTATTCAATTATTAAGAATTATTTTAAGTGTAAAGGGGGATTATATATAAGAAAGGTACTAGATAGTGATCTATGGATGGTTTTAGGTAAGTTTAGGATGAAAGGGACTATAGTGGTAATGATACAAGCTTTTTATTGGGGCTTACCCCCTCACTTCACATACTAAAACAATAAGGGTAATGAGTGCTTAGCCAAAATATACCATTAACCATGATTTATAATTGACCATAGCATTAAGTCAGATTCCCCCTTGGTGATGCAATCGAAGTAGGTAGACCTGGGTAGTCAAATGTTTAAATGATTGTTGATGTTTATGTGGTTTATCATGTGTGCATAAAATAGAAATAGTGAAACTAAGTGATTAATTTAAAAACACCAAATTAGACTATGTGATTTAATCTGAGAATTTAAACAACTAAAATTAAATATATGATTAACATATATGGTTAATTCCAACTTTGTAATAAGAT
Organism: Torreya grandis; assembly: GCA_037957365.1. NCBI lineage: Eukaryota > Viridiplantae > Streptophyta > Pinopsida > Cupressales > Taxaceae > Torreya > Torreya grandis. Next base: position 202,825 of record JARHVA010003417.1, on the reverse strand, counting down.
ATAATTGAGAAACTATATGGACAATCATACATAATAGGGTCTACAGGGTCAAACCTATACTGTGGAAGCAAATTTTGAAAATGAACTAGGTTGGTTAGGTTGACCTAGTTATTTTATTAAATAAAGAACATAAAAATAGGCCCATAAGGTTAACCTATTTGATTATGTGGAGGTATTTTTTAAGACTACAAACTATGAAAAGAAAATATAGAAAAATAAAGATATAGAATAATAAAAACTCACCTGAATGGTTTATAGATAAAAAAGGAGAATATTTTTTATCAATAACCTTGGATAAAAATATCAAAAACCTAAAAATTGGGTCAAGTTGGTCAAAAAAATAATACATGAACTTGCTAAAAAAGTGATGAAAATGCACTTGGTTGACCTAGTCAACCTAGTAGGCTAAATAAGAACTTTGAAAACTTGAAAAAAATACACTAGGTTGAGATGGTCAATCCAGTTGTCTAAAAAGAATTTTTGAAAATTCTAAAACCTATACTGGGGTGATCTGGTTGAGCCAATTACCTATTCTTGCAAACCTACACATGAGATAAATAATTGGGTCAATAGGGTCAATCCAACATAGTAAAGACATGGTAAAAATAATGATTAATAGAAATGAAATAAGTGAAAGAAATCTTGTAAGGGTTTGATTCACATCAATTTCACTAGAATGTATGTAATAAAAAATACATCACATTCATAAATCAATCTTGGATTGGATGGGATAGATAAAACCTACACTTTTGATTGGGGAGAATACAATTGTTAAGTGGGAACATGACCAATGTAAGGATCCACTAGACCTGATTAGGGGATCACTTGTCACAACACATTATGTGAGGTAGGGTTCCAAAGCCTATAGTCTAACATAATCGTACAACAACCCTAAAAGATTCCTATGATTTAATATTTCACTAATCTAATAATAAGAAAATTAAATCCAATCTAGTGCACACCAAATCTTGTGGCATAAAGTTGGGGTTAGAAACAAAACAACTAAACTAAACATGTATTAGAAGACATATACTCATGTCAATGTATACAAAATCTTAATACATGGAAGAGAATAATACAAATGAACTATTTATCCACTCTTACAAAGGAGGAATAAATTTAGGAATACTTACCTTTGAAGATAAACCAACTAAGCCTCAATCTCCCCCTTGGCCAAGGTGCTTCGCAAGAGATTATCATGGTATGTAAGGATGAATAAGATAAATTAGATCTAGGCTACACAACTTATCCAAGCATCTAAAAGACTTATCCACAAGACAATATTGATGCTCCGAAGAAAGTATTAAAACATAAATCTTTATTCCCCAATTAAAATGGTCAATAGACTTATTTAGGAAGATTCAAAAAATGATTCCAAACCAAAAATATGTTTTAAAATCAGGCAACAAAAATTGGTTACATTATGCCAAACAAAAAATTCCATATAACTTGTTATCTATATAATGTAGTTATAAAATTATAGTAATTTTAATGAATTTTTTTCCTTTCTTCTTTTACCACTTTGATGTGTATTTTTTCATCCAAAATTAGTAATTTAAAGAATTTTCCAACCATACCCACCAATAGTTTAAATGGTAGTAATATTCCCTTCCTACCAAATGAAACTCCAAATGAATATAACATAACCTCCAATTATCCATTATTATACATGTAAGTATACAAGTTTACAACCCTGATCAACCTACATGCAAATTGGTGACATATTAAAACCCCATCATTTCCATGTAACTAAAACCATTGATTACTCTTAGTACTTATAGAACCATCCACAATGAAACTTTAATCTATGGTTTGGGTTTCAAATAAATTCAAACCAACCACATCATAACCATGGTAATGAAACATGTACCCAATATGTTGGGTTGTTTATGATCCATGGTAGTTAATTTAATTTTTAAAATAATTTATTTATTAGCTTAATTTATTTTTGGTTTCTCAAGTTAGTTGAAACCTATTATTTGGTTGTAAAACTAATTAATGTAAAACTATAAAATTTTAAATTAGTTCATGTATAGAACAATGCTAATATTGATTAAATTTTGAGTGATATTTCTCCTTGCCCTATTTTTATCAATGATATCAGAGCCACTTTGTAATGGAGGAAGTGATGAATGTACATGCATAATGAGAGGTATTCTAACATGGATAATTCTATTGTGGCCAACACACCCACTTTTTATACAAAATATGGGACACTTATTTTAATTTGTAAATCTATGTTCCCAAACCTTATATCTCACTCTAACCAATCTCCATCAAGAGAGAGTCCTCAAATTCTCAATTTACCTTGGTCTTCCAAATCATCTAGTTTATTTTTAGTGGATGATTGATCCATGCAGGCATCCCCCATGACCTTTAAAAATTTAACATAATTGAGTCCTGATAGCATTCTAAACTAAACCAGGCATTCTTTTACTTAAAATATTTAATTCTCTAACTTTTTTGTAGGTTAGTTTTGCTATAAGGTTCCAAGAGTTTTAGTCTCCCATATTATCTGACTCTGAGAGTCCTACAAGGCACCTTATGGAATATAGTTATCATCTAGGTAAGTGTTATATTCATCATGTTCCTTTTCATTTTATTTAGTCTATTTTTCATGGTTTTCTATAGGAAGTAGTGGAATAAAAGGAAACCATGTGAGTAGTTTTTAGTGAAATAAGAATGTATTTAAACACAACCAATCAAGGCACTTGAATGTCAGACATGTTAATCTCCTGATACTAATAGAAATATTATATCCTAGGAGATCGTAATGTAATAATAAATCTCTACGTGTCCCATTGTTAGAGCATGTCAGTGTCAAGATAATTAGGGTGCCTAATATTAGAGTGGTTAGTCTCTTAGTACTAATAGAGATATTAGATTCTAGGATATCTTAACCCAATAAGAGAGTGTCATGTGCCCTAATGTCAAATTGGTCAGTCTCCTAATACCAACAAGGATGTTAAGACCTAGGAGAGCTCAACCAAATGGAAAATTTTCACATTTCCCAAAAGATATAATTGCCAAGATCCAACTAATGAAGGTGTCCTAGTATTATAAGTGTTCATCTCTTAAACCTAATAGAGATGTTAGGGCCTGGGAGATCTTGACACAATAATGAAGTTCCATGCAACCTATCATTAGGCTTATCATTATCTTAGACCTAACATAGGTGTTAAGTTTTGGGAGAGCTAAACTTATCACATTAGGTCATGTGGCATTTCTATATGACATTGGCAAGGAAGATCCAAATAAGAATTATAATGGTTTAAATGAACTATAGTTGGAGTCATAAGGCTAATAATAAGATGTCACATGTCTTCCAACTAACATTATTTTTCTCTAAATCATACAAAGGTGAGGTGTTAGGCCACACCTAGGTGTTTATTGTTATAGCATGAGATAATGAGTAAAGGACATGTGGTAAAAAGTAAGAGTAGGTCTAAGTCATTGAATTGAAAGTGAAAAGTAAATTATTGATGGGATTAATAGGCCAAGTTAAAGACACCCTATTACAAATTTTCTTAGTACTAAGAAAAGTGGTAGAGACTCAAGCAAGTTAAAAAATGCATATTTAGAAGACCCAAGCCTATTTGGAAATAATTTCTCTAGTAGAGAGAAATCTAAGAATATGGAAGTCATAGTAAATAAGGGCATATTATCATAGATGAATCTTATACCCACTTTAGACATAAGATTATACTATACATACACCAAGATCATGAAGGAAATAATTGAATAATGGATAAGCCTAGAACTAACTATGGTGAAGCCCTTGGAAGAAGGTAGGAAGAAGATATAAGCCTACTTTAAGTAGGTTAATAGATTAGTACTTTTCTACTTTGATGGCACTCAGATGGACAAGGGTAAATTTAGATTTCACTTGGGTCATTTTGATAAGGTTATGTGGAAGAAGGTGGCTAGGGAAAATAATGATGGATCTCAAGTTAGGATTGAAATCTCAACCCAATCCACCATGAGAATTAGATAGGTGGTATAATTAAAATGGCTACACTAGCCACACTTAAAGCCTTCCATTTATTGGTGGCTCAATTAGAAATCATTTTTAAGGAGCTTATAACGAATTTATCCATGTTTGATTGAGAATTTGACTTAGTGGTAATAGTGTTGGTAGTTAGGGAAGCAGAGTCCAAGTAATTAAGAGGTAGTTCATCTTAAAATCCTCCACAATCAGTTAGGTTGTGCACTAAAGGATATTTTAGAGTGAGTGGAGGGGGATTTCAATTTTTTTGATATATTTGTATAATTTTGGAGTGGCCATCATGGCTCAAGATATGAATCTTGTACTACTAATAGGTGAGCTCCATCCTCATCTATAAATATGTAACTATATTTTATTTTGGTGGTCGGCATTCTTTACTCCCAAAATGTTGTTATAATTAAGCCAAGATTTTACCTACTTATTCCTTCATCCTTTTAGATTGTATATGTCTACCATTATTTATATCTTTATAAATTAACTTTTTTTTAATGAAATTAATCTTTAGATTTATATAGAACTAATTGTTTATTTGACAAAATATCAATCATTTCTAGTTTTGAATGAATGTTAGTGCTAAGAAAATCAAACTTAAGATCCATCACTCAATTAATGTAGTGGTTATAATGTGCTTTATTATTCTAACCCATTTATAAACCTTTATCATTTACTCCACAATATTTATAATATGTGTGTTAACCTATATGTTATCTTTGAATAATCCATGTGTTACATATTATAGGTCTTTTTTGAATATTGATTTTGGTGAAGGGTTTGTAAATCAAGTAACCTCTCTTATTTCTCAGACCTTTCCTATTGTGTAATAACAAGTCAAAACATTTGGTGAAGCTTGGTACATGGTGGTATAACTATGGTATGGAATTAAGTTTGGTTATTAAATCTATAATACCTTTTAGGCCTAAAAACACTCTTTCATGACCTATTTTACCCTTCTTTTGATGTTTATTTTATAACTAAAACATTTCACCTGCTTTAGAAACCTTTGAAGGGTGGCCCAGATATCAAGAAACAACTAAGCATTTATTCAACTAAAAAATTTACTTATGTGCAATAATATATTTTTGAATACTTCATAGTAATAATCATGGCTCTTTTAGTAATAAAGGTTAACCTACTTGGTCTTTGGATTGAACTAACATCAATCCTAAAATTAACAAGGGAATATTTTATCCCATGTGTTATCTCTTGCTTTCCCTTTAAAGACACTTAATCCCATGGGTGCCTTCATAGGCATTAAGGATCTTAGGCATGATAATAATTGGTTTTAGAAGGAGAGCCTCTTACATATTTGATGGTCTAATTTGTTTATGTTGGTTATTATTATTGATGTTAACTTAACTATTGTTTATTTTTGAATCACCCTAGAGCTTGCAACACCTATCACCAAAGTGATGTCTCATTATGATATAATAATTATCTATAGATTATAATTCCTTAAGAGACCCAAACTTGGTAGACTTGGACCTAGACCAAAAGTTGATTCCACTAGTTTGTCTTGTCAGTCTCAATAAAATAGACCACTTAGAATGAATCTCCATATAGCCTAGTTATCTAGGACATCCATTAATGTCCCTAAATTTATCCATGACATAACCAAAAACCCAAATAGGTATCTTCCATAATTTACTCCTAGTTCAAGCTAAATTATAGAAGAACATGTGACCTCTTACAAGACTGCCCTAAGTATTTTAAATGTAGAACACAAGGATGTGGCATGTAGGTTCTTCTACTTTATGTTGATGGATTCAACCTATGATGGGTTATTTAACCTCTATGAGAAATCAATCCCTAGATAGGATAATTTTAGGATAACCTTCTTTACCTAGTTTGGGTGAGTTATCGATCCCAATATCCTATACCAGTAGTTTACTTGCATCAAATGGGAACCTGATTATCCCATAATTTTTTTAATGATAGGTTTTAAAATATGTATAACTTGGTAATTTTTCTATACTAACTTAATTCCTATTTGGCACTAGAAATTTACATAAATTCCTTAGACCCATAAATGACTATGTTTCTAAAATGAGACCTGACAATATTAGACCTACCCATAGGTTATGTCAAAACCATAAAGGTGGATAGGCAACTGAATTCCCAAGGTTAAATTATGGCCACCATTCCTAATGAGCTACCACATATGCATGTTTGAATTTTTTTTCAATGCCAACTAGAATATTCCTATGCTTCAATCACTACCCATTACAAACCAACTCCCTTTGAGTCATGTTGTACCAAACTAGCACCTAGGTTTTCTTAAACTAGTAAAACATGAAATATATCCTTAGTTGAAACACTAGGTGACATTGGTAGTGGCTAATAGTACGTCAACCATACCTTAAGAGTTCACTAAAAATGATATGGATGCCATCTACCTAATGGTATAAAATTTGATTAATGACTTCACAATTTTACAAAGACAAATGGGAAACTCCAATGATGAAATATCAAATAATAAATTCTCCTACAAAAGAAAAAAATAAAAATTACAATCATTCTCATAATCATCTATAACCCTCACCTGATATGCTACCTAAAGTTAGTACTATTAAATAGCCTTGCCTAATTGGTACCAAGTGCATAACATAGCCACCCATGAAGAATTTCATTGTATTAGGCTATATAGTACCTTTGAGATATTCTAGATTGAAATGGAAGAGTATGAGTGGTTCTTAATCACTTGGATTCCTCAAACTTGAGAAGGCCCCCTAATATGCACATGGTTCTAAAAACTATGGATTTTCCCAACCAAAATTAAAATAGCCTAGAAGAGAGTATTATTGATATCCAAGCATTCCAACATTTCCAAAGGTGAAATTATGCTTAAGGAACCAACAACCACAACAACCTCTTACTACCTTAACACCTCCAAATAACAATGCAACCCCACTAAACCTCAATGTTAGAAATGAACCTCCATATCCAAAACACTTTAAACTAAAATATTATGTAGAGACTCCACCAATTTAAAAAAAGGGAGGCTATAATATAGTAAAGTACATGAAGAAAATTGAATCCAACATCACCCTTCATGAACTCACTCAGATCATAAAGTAACACAACCTGTTACTCAAGTCCCTAACTAAAAAACTAGAGTATCCTACCTAGATTAGGTAGAAGGTGTCATACACTTATTTTCTCATTCATAAGAATAAGATAGGGGTTACACATTTCCTCCTAACCATAAAGTTATTTAGAAATAATGTACACAATTATTTAGTTGACTTAGGATCCTCCACTAAAGTAATTCCAATTGATGTTTGTGAGAAGTTAGGGTTGGTTCTTATCAAGTTAGATAAAGTGGTAGTTAAACTAGATGAGTCAGAAGTCAAAGTGGTGGGTGAGATTTTAAATGTCTATATGAAACTAGAATTTGAACATCAGATTCAACAATTCATAGACATCTAGGTGGTGGAGATTACCAAAGCCCATGGAATGCTCCTTAGTAAGGACTAGTCTAAAATGTTAAATGGGTACATGGACATTGAATTTTATCATATGTGGTTACCTTATAATGGTGAAGCCAATTAGATCCATGTAGATAGATAACTTTGTATAAAACACATGATCACTAAATATAATGTGGTCAACAGAAAGTGACCACAAATCTTGCTAAGGATAAAGCTTATAATGAGCCATACTTGTCAGGCCCCTAGTCCTTATACTTATATGGGGATCATTTTAAATAAGGTAGTGGAGTAGGTGTTCTATAAATGTATCCTTGAGGAATGAGATACATAACTTTCTATAGACTAAAATTCCCCTATATAAATAACCTAGTGGCGTATGAGGCCTTGATACTGGGGTTATAGTTTGTGTTGAATCATAAAACGTAAAAACTAAGGGTGTTTAGTCACTCTAAGTTCATGGTCAACCAGATTAAGAGTAAATTCAAATTAAAGTTATCTTACATTAGAAGGTAGAAACATAGGGATTAGGACCTAATTGATATGTTTAGTGCATTGAATGTCATGTCTATCCCTAGGTAAGAAAACCAAGTCACTAACTCATTGGCATCCATGGCCACATACCTAACTCCCCTAGATGACACTAATTTTTAGGAGTTATCTATGTAATTATTCCCTTGTCCATCATTTATAGACAATGTAATGAATTTCTAAGTCTTCAAGGATGATTAGAAGATCATCTAATTCTTAAAAAACATTGGGATATTTAAGGCCTAGGTACTCAATGAAGCATAAAAAGATAATGTTAAATCTAAACTTGATAAGGACTAGATCTTAAAAATTCATAGAAACTAAAACTCAAAAGTGATGATAGCTTTAGAGAGGGATTTTTATACCTTGGACCCTATAACCAAAATGAATAAACCCAAGATTAAAGACTAAAAATGTCAAATCATCAACCTTAGCTCTATGGAAGAGTCTCAGACCATTAATGTGGGTCCTTATTACATTAAATTTGAACTTGAACAACTTTAAAAAATGATACTTAGATATAAGGATGTGAACACATGGGACTATGGAGACCTCAAAGTCTCTGATCCAAGGGTGATTACTCACACCATCCTAATCAAACCAAACCAAAAACATTTTAGGCAAAGATAGAGACCTATGAACCTGATCATAAAATTATTGATACACAAAGAGGTCTATAAGTTTTATATACGTGGATAATATTCCCATTTTCCACTATATATGGGTAGCCAACTTAGTACCCATGTGGAAGAATAATGGGGAAATTGATATTTGTGTAAACTTCTAAAACTTGAACCCAACATCAAAAAAAAATAACTATCCATTACTTTCACTCAATTAAGTGACCCAAATAGTGAGTAGATCTCAGATGATATCATTTTTAGATATATTCTCAAGATACAATAAAGTCCTAGTCAATTAAGAATATCAGGGCAAAACTACATTTAACACCAAATGGGTTACATTCACCTAAAAAAATGCCATTTGGACTAATCAATGTGGAATAAACATTTTAGAGGGTGATGGATTTTGATTTTGAAGTTTTAATTGGTAAGTGAATAATATTTTATATATATGACTTGACCTTGTTTTTAAAATACAATATAGATCACATATGCCACTTGCATAAGGTATTTGAAAGATGTGAGAGGTATATCATTTCTCTAAACCTAAAGAAAATAATTTTTGGTATAACTGAAGGTAAGATTCTCTATCGTATCATCACATGTGAAGGTATTACTATCGATATGGAAAGGGATGATGTGATTTCTAAGTTGCCTCTATTTAATATCAAAAAAGAATTAAAATCCTTCTTTGTGAAAATTAACTTTGTTTGTAAATTCATTTATGGATTTGAAAAATTATAAAACCCTTAAATGCTATGTTGAAACAAGATGCAAAATTGGAATGGAAAACAAAGTCAAAGAAGGATTTCCAAAACATAAAATATGATATCATGTAATCCTCAATGTTGATTATCCTAAACTACATGTAAGACTTCTAAATTTACCCTTTTGCTTCTGAGCACACCATAGTTGCCTTCCTCATATAAAGATTGGGTGGAGAGGAACATCTTGTTGCCTTTATGAGCATTGATCTCATAACTAATATATTCCACTCTCAAAAAACATGCCTATGAATTGGTGAAGGTTATGAATAAATTCAAACACTATATACTAAAAAATAAGGTGCATGCCATAGTCTTATACCCCACCATCATGTAAATTTTGGGGTACAATTAACTAGGTGAGCATAGAGGTAGATGGATGAAAAAAATTTAGGAATAGGAATTATAAATTAAACCTACTAAGTTGGTTAGAGGATAGGGAATTAATAATATAATTATGGAAATTGACCCAAGGATCATAATGTACAAATTATATTATGTTTTATTACCATAATGAGACTGGTACACCCCAATAATACACTATTTACTCTATGATAACAAACCCCCTAGGATAAATCGAAATAGAAAAGGGCCTTTAGGTTGAAACCATCATAGTATATGTTAAAGAATTGAGTTATCTTCAGAAAGAATCATGAAGGATTTTACCTTAGATGCTTTCTAAGAAAAGAGGCTAACAAGATAATGGCCAATTTGTATGAGATGTTGGGAGTGGGTCATCCTAAAATGAATGCAATGGCTCATAAAATACTTCATGTAAGCTTTTACTAGATTACATTGTTTAAATATTTCCATGCCCATGTCTAGACATGCCATCAGTGCTAAACCTTCACTAAAAGATAAATTCATGCAACAATGCCCCTTTATCTAGTTATAGAGATGAAACCATTTTCCCAATGGGGGTTAGACTTCATGGGGGTCATAAACCCTATTTTTTAATAGGCCATAAGTTTTTTCTCATGGTTCTATATTATTACACTAAGTGGAATGAATAAGTGGCTATGAAAAAAATCACTATCACTAAAGCCATTAAGTTCATGGAAAATAACATAACCGCCCAGTTTGGAATCCCTATCTCACTAGTGTGTGATAATGGCCCTATATTTCAATCTATAGAATTTAATGAATGGGATTATGACAAAGGAATCAAACTAAGATTATCCTAAAATTTCTAACCACAAGGGAATGGGTTGGTGTAATCAACTAGTAATAACCTAATAAATGCCATCAATATATCTATAAGAGATAAACCCTAGGAGTGGCATTCACTACTTAAAATTTGCTTTATGGGTTGATCACACTAGGCATTAAAAAGAACTCAAGAAATTTCCATTCCTAATAGTCTATGGACTTGAGCCAATCCTCTTAATGACACTCAAATTACCTACATATAATTTCATGCATCAATATATGGAGCAAGATGATAAAGTAAACTCTAGACTCTTGGATATTGTCTAGCTAGAGGAATCCCAAGATGAAGCCTTACTCAAATTTAGTAAACATAAAGACACTATCAAATAGTGGTTTGACAAAATGGCTAAGATAAATAAAGTCTTTTTGGATCTCTGGCCTAGTATTAATATGGGATAAATCTCATAAAAAGAAGTGACAACATGCCAAATTCTACCCCCTCTAGATTGGCCCCTAATAGATAGCTAAGTTACTTGACCATAAGACTTTTCACCTTAAGGACTTATAAGGTAGAGAAATCCCATTATTGGTTAATCAATAATTCCTAGATCATTATTTCTAGGCTACTCTTTCCAATGTGATTTTAGAATAATATAGGTGAAGGAGGTAATGTATATATTAGGATAGTTTTCTTTAGTTGTGTGTTTACTGTTATTTCATTTTATTATAGTTTTACAATGTTCCTATAGTGTTTACCCCCTACTAACCTTGTCCTGATATGGATCTCAAATCAAATCAAGGGAGTAATCCCAATTAGAAAGGTCCTTTAGAGAACTCAAGATGAGTAACCACTTTTAATGGTAATGAAATCCTATGAAGTGCATGTAAGCACTAGAATACCAAAGGTGAGATTTAATATTAAACAAGTCAAAGGTTTTAAAAGAGTTGTTACACCTTAAATTTTAGAGGCCAATAATTTTAAACTAAATAGGTGAATTTTATAATATCCTCATGTCTTAATATAAGCCATCAAAACTACACCTAATAAGAAAATCCTAAAAAGTGAGATCACTAAACCAATTCGAGATTGGTTATGTATTTAAAGTTGTCCAAATATCCCATCACCCATGGTTTGGTCCCAAACCCTTAATGGATATAATTTCCAAATCTATCCATTATAAAAACTTAAATGAAGCTCATAAAAACATACAAAATCTAAATTTTGAGTCTTCCTTAAAAGGGTTATTCATGCAACCTCCATCACAGGTTTTCTAGTCTTGCTAAAAGTAGAGAAAATCCTTGAATGGGACTATAAGTATCTCTATTTTGGATATATACACCTATATGATACAATAGTAATTAAAATACCATTCCCTCCACGTCATTCAACTAATAATTATCCCTTTAGGATATTTAATTCCTAGTTTGACTTGACTTATTTGAGTGAGACCTAAAATTGAATCAATTGAATAAGTATCACCTCATACACACTAAGGGTTTTCCTTGGGAATGATTCCTAGTATGCCACTTTATGTATAAGAATATAGTTCCTTATTTTTATGATATGTTTAAATATTTATTTATAGTCTATGTTTTGTGTAGGAATGAAGGGTAATAGCTTGGGTTCTAAGTGCTTAAACACCACTTTCCCCATGGAAGTCATAATGTTTTATGGAAAACAGACCCATTTTATTATAAGAAATGGAGGACCCCCATTTTATTTTTAAACTCTAAGTTCTTGGACCTTTTATCCCATTCAAACCAAGATTTATTGAGATACTCCTCAAATTCCCAATTTACCTTGATCTTCTGAAGAATCTAATTTATTTTTAGTGGTCAATTGATCCATGTGGGTGGCCCACATGAATTATGAAACATTAACACAACTAAGCCTTGATAGTATTCCAAAATGAACCAAGTGCTCTTTTACTTTAAACATTTAATGTTATAACTTTTGTATAGGTTTATTTTCATTATAAGGTTCATAGAGTCTCATTCTCCTAGATTATCAGACTCTCAGAGTACTCTATGGCACCTTATGGAATCCATTTAGAAAATAGGTAAGTGTTATATTCATCATGTTCCTTTTGTTTTACTTAGTCTCTTTTTCATGTTTTTCTAAAAGAAGTGATAAAATAAAAGGGATCCACATAAATATATGTTAGTGAAGTTAGAATGTGTACAAATACAACCAATTAGGGCACCTCAGTGTTAGATGTGTTAGACTCCCACTATTGATAGAGATGTTAGATCCCAAGAGATATTGATGCAATAATAAAGAGCCACATGAACCATGGTTAAAACATGTCAAGGCTATGCCAATTAGGGCACTTGATATCTGAGTGGTTAGTCTCCTAGTATTGATAGAGATGTTAGAGTCTGGGAGAGCCTGACCCAATAAGAGAGTGCCACATGCCCTAATGTTATAATGATCAATATTATGTCACTAAAAAATATGTTAGGACCCAAGAAAGCCTAACCAAATGGAAACTTCCCATGTTCCCTAAAAGATAAATTTACTAAGATCTAACCAATGACACATGTGTCTAGTAAGAAGGTGGTGGTCATAGAAAATAAGGGTATGTTCCTAGAGCTGAAGATTATTCCCACTTCAGACCTAAGATTGTACTAGACATAGTAAGGAACATGAGGTAGATAATTCAATAATAATTAGCCCTAACACTAAATATGGTGAATCCCCTCAAATAAGGTAAGAATAATATGTTGACCTACTTCAAGGAGGTCAATATCTTGATGTTATTCCACCTGAATGGCACTCCACTAGATAGGGGAAATTTAGAATCTATATGTAATCATAAATACATCATGTCTATAAATTAATCCTAACTCAAAGAAGATATCAAACTGACACTTTTGATTGAGGATACATTAGATAATTAGGAACATGACCAATATGGGGATATATTACCATAATAAGCAATCCTAAGGAGGGTTCCAAAGCCGCTAGTAAATAATAATCATGCAATAACCCTACTCATATTCTATGTTTTCATATTTCACTAAACTAATAACAAGAAAAGCAATGTTTAATCTAGTGCTCACCAAAGCTTGTGGCACAAAGTGGGGGTATTAAATAATAAAAGTAAACATGCATAAGAGACATATAATCATGTTAATGTATATGTAATCCTAATGTGTGGAAGATAAGTAAAAATGCATGTTTATATACTCTTAAAAATGAGGAACAAAGTTAGGAATAATTAATTTTAAATATGAACCCATCGAGCCTCAAACTCTCCCTTGGCCAAGGTGATTTTCAAGAGGTTATTGTGGTATGTAAGGATGACAAAGATAAATTAGATATAAGATACATAGCCTATAAAATCATCCAAAAGACATATCCACAAGATAAGATCTATATCTCTAAAGAAAGTATGAAACCCTAAGCTTTCTCTTCCAGTAGAATGGTGGATAAGCATATGCACAATATCTCTTACTTCTTATTCTCTTCTTTAAATAATGGTGAAATGATCTTATATATATAGGCATATTTAACCCTAAGCCCTTCAAAAAACTTTTTTAGACAAGGTTGACTAGGTCGACCTAGTATAGTTATGGACAAATATTCACTAGGTCACAAGCTAGGTTGGCCAAGAGCCAACCTAGACCCTAAATGAATTTTACCCAAAATAATATAGGGTCAACCTAGTCAACTTAGTATAGTGAATAGTTGAAAGGGGGTTAAGGCTAGGAAAATGGGGATAAAATATGGAAAATGATTGAGTAGTGTTTATTAGAGAAGAACAAGCTTAGGGATATGGTTTTTAGGAGACAAGTGTATAGATAACAAGTGGTAAAATGGACAATAAACCTATGAAGTGCCAATAGTCTACCGACACCTTTCTATGTGAACCCATTAAGGTGCATACTTAGAGAGATTGAGATTAAACATATTCCTACAAGATAAAGAGAATTAGTAAGTGATAAAAGTTTGAAAATATTATGTGTATACATATGCCCCACTCGAAGCTCATCACGTGTCATATGAGTGCAACATGGGATGGTACTTTGGGAATAAAACATGATAACACATAATGATGATGCTTAGTAAAATGTAGTAAGAATAAAATAAGAAAAATGAAAGGATAGAATCAAAAAACATATACTTTTATATACCTAGTGTTATAGATAAAGAAGGGGACTATGAGAGAAGTCAAGGCATCCAAATGTGAATAGCATTAGGCAAACCTATAGAGATTATTGGAAAAAATAATGAAAAAACAAAAAAAATGGAATATAGGCATATAGTAGTGGAAAATATTCTATACAACGTCACAATTCTAGAACATTTTATGGTTCAAAATATGGGTAGTAAAAACAAAGATATGATCGAAACAAGGAAACTGATGGTAAATAGTTGAAAGGTAAAGATTTGTGAAAAGTAAGTTTAAATAGGGTGAAAGGCAAGTCATTTTTTATTTTTTGAATTGTCTTGAGAGAAATACAGCTCTTAGAGACCAAATGAAAGGAAATAGCGAAAAAATGGCAAGGATATGATAGCTGAGATGATATGGATGCCCAATGGTAGTAGAAGGTGTAACACAAGTAGGAAACTAATAATTTTAAGGTTTTTTTTGATTATTTTATTAAAATTAAGTGTTTTATATAAATTTGTAATTTAGATTAATTATAAAAACTAAAATTAACTTTAGATAGTTTCTAAGGGTACTAGAGGCCAAAATGGGAAATAGGTTAAAGGGAATCATATTAATAACTATTGAAGGAATTAATTACAAGCAAGGAAAGGGGTCATTAGTTAGAACCAACAAGGTCAACCTAGTCGACCTAGTAGACTAAAAATTTAAATTCCATACCATTGACTTAGTAGGTGTAGGATGACTTAGTTTCTTTTACAACCTATTGACTTAGTACCTTACTATCGACTTAGTGATAAGGGAAGAAAGTAAAGGGTAAACTTAGTTTGTTAATTTAACATAGTTAAAATGAGGACAATTTAGTCAACCTAATGTTTTTCTAAGTGATCAGAATAGTATGAAAATGCATGAAATAGGCCAAAATAGTTTTTAAAAGGCCTAAAATGCTCAGATGAGTACTGAAATGGCTAAGTAGGCTAAAAATAGGTCAAATTTCTTGAAAATGGATAGATTAAGAAAAATTAGGCTTTTTTTGTTTAAAATCTAAAAATAATGTATTTAATTATAAGTTACATAGATATATAATACATATTTTATTATTTTATGGTTACATGGGCATCTAAGATTTTGGTGATTAGTGGATATAGCATGACTCCCAAACCTTTTAAAGTGATTGATAGTGGAGGACTGATCTATATTGGTTACACTATGTCTAGGAGGGATTATGGATATGTTTTGAGTACCATTTAGTGTTAATATGATATTCATGATCTTGGGATCTTAGGATCAATTGACTAACACTTTTAGATGGGAGGTGTATGGGGATACTATCAAGGTGGGTATCACCCTAGAGGATGTCCATGTGATTCTTAGACTTTTGATAAGAGGTACACCCCTGATCATAAGGGTAATAGATAGATAAGAGGAGAGGTGAGACTTATCCCTATGGGAGATGATCTCAAATAAAATATATCTCAGGCTAAGAGTTAGCCTCTTTAATGTGTATACAACTTATATTCTAGATATATAGAAGGGAGTTATAGGATTTATGATATCATGGGTGTTGTGTCATAAGTCAAATGGTAAGGTACTACTATATGAGATAGCCTTATGCTAGTCTATTTTAGAGTAGGGGAAACTATATGATCTAGGTTCTATCATCTAGGTCTAGCTCATGCACAATATGTATGGGATGTTGTCCAAAGGTTAGAAGACCATGGGGTTGGTTATTTTTCTAAGTTCCTAGATATATGAGAGGTTCTCTATATACTGACCAGTTGGGTTACCTTATATGGTCGATGATTGGTTGCCTTGAGTGTAGAGGTGGTGACAAGATCAGGTAGAATGGGCCATGCCCCATGTACTAGTGTTATAGATAGTCATGTGAGAAGATATCATGTGGTAGCTATATGGGCACATTGCTATAATATGGCTGAGTTGGAGTATAATGGCACAATATTAACTTGGGTATAGATTATAATCCATTACACCGTATGGATAGAGATGCATCTAGTAGCACATGTACCAGGATAGTTAGGATTCCGTCACATATTATATCTAATAGTGGTTCCCATATTTTTGGATAGACATGTGAGAGATCTAAGGAGGAGAGGAGTAGGACCACCAATTACTAGACCATATATTAGAATATGATGTGAGAGACTATGGATAGGTCAATCATGAAGGGAAGCAAATAAAGAGGAGACAAATGTGGATAAATGAGTGACAAATGTGCCATAGCTAGTAGCATAGTATGAAGAGTGGTGACCATATAAATAGCACCATCAATGAATACATCAACATTGTGAGAGAGTAGAGAAGGAATTCATCTTAGATAACCCATCAGGTGGCCCAAGATAGAGTTGTTTGATAGAGGAATCACTTAGACATAACCTGAGATGGGTGTGGGTGGTGATCCTAGGGTTTGAATTGGTTGGATTAAATCCCATAGATGAGTTACTAAGAGGATGTGTTGATGGAAAGATTGTGCTTGATGATCATGCAGATGGGGAGATGGTTGTAAAAGATACTCAGACAAGTAAAAATTGGTTAAAATTTGCTTAAGTTTTTTGAGATAAATTATAGATAAATATATTTTTTAGATATATCTATGATATAATATGTATTTGGTTTTAATTTTGTAGATATTATGGAGGATAAGACCATATGGGGATCCATGGTGAGGGGAGTACTCCATGATATCTTTGATGAGGTGCTAAGGTTATATGACCCTACTACACTGGATGATCCAATGATACTAATTTTCCCAGCTCAAGTGAACTAGTTTAGGCTAGTAAGAGAGGAAGCAAGATGAGTATGAGCATGCAAGGATGAGTGATCACCACTATTAGGGGTGTGAGTGGGATGCATAGGCATGGTAAGATTTGGCTCAGGAGAGATCCATGCATATGGATACTATGACCTAGATAGGATAAGTACAAGCCTAAATAGCCAACCTATAGGAACAAGTGATAGGTTTGATATTTAGGATAGACTCTTTACAACATACTATTTAGAGCGGGCTATCTCAGGCATCTATGGGAAGCATGGCAAGGCCACGAGATAGATAAGATAAATCCTAGCCTTAGAGTTTGAGTGATGTACATTTGTACTTTGTATCAAAAACACATGATATATATATATATATATGTATATATATATATGTATATATATATATATATATGTATATATATATGTATCTTATTTTAGATTATTGGATGTTGATCTTATGTGCTTGTATTATGGTTATGGTTTTGGATGCATAGATATATTTATTTATAGAACATGTATTTATCTTTTGTTGTATATGATATAGGAAATATATGTGTTGTGGTTACTTTTCTAGCATTATGTAGGACACATGCATGGTTAAAAATAAACATGCAAAAAAAGGACCTGGCTAAGTATAATCAATCAAAGATCAAATGTACTACACACTAGTTCATGATGGTAAATGTGTAATAAAAAATAAAATAAGTATAATAAACCAAATAATGGTAATTATGAGGACATTTTTTTTTAAGACTAGGGGAACTATTGGCACCAAATTAAAACAAGTAAAATCACACTAAATCACATTGGGAAGTATGAAAGTAATGTAATAAAGTGGAAAACATGTAAAATAAAAATGGTATAAAAATAAATTAATTAAGTCAATCAATCATACTAGATCACATTGGGAAGTATAAAAGAGAAACAAAATTGGAAAAATTGGTGTTAAATTGATCACACTAATTCAAGTTGAGAAGTTTGAAAATATTAAAAAATGGTTGGATTCTTACATGAAATTAAAAAATGAGAAGATATAAGTGAAAGAGTAATGAATAAATCATAAAACACACTAAATCAAGATGAAAATCATGTCAATGATGTGTAACTTCATGATCAATCAAATCTTATCTCATATTTGACACATGTAATTTTGGTGTGACTTAGATTATTAGAAAATTTTGTGAGGAAGGCCAGGTCCTAACCATAATCTTACAATGCATCTCAAAAATGGAATCACCAATGAGGTGAAATACATGTGAAAATATATTAAAAGATGATGTTGGGACTATTAATGTGAAATACTGGTAATTTATGAGGAAGGCTAGATCTTATCCATGGTCTTACAATGTAACTCAAAAATGGAATCCCTAGGGGAGTGATCAATGAACAAAGTAATATTTATCAAGGGGAAATATGAGGAATGTAGGGAGTGAAAAAGTGAGTGTAAAATCATGACTTAGGTGTCTTATGAAAATATTTTAGGAGACATGAGGCATACTAAGGACATGAGAAGACAAAGTGATTAGTGACCATCAATTTATAAAGAAAACCTATTCGTTATAGACATAAAGATGTGTAGGCAAATAAGTGTGCTACTAAATTCAAATCATTAAGGTAGATTGGTAGAATAAAATTAAAATGCACCTACCTTCCCATGATGTGTTCCATGTTATTTAGGACCCCTTATAGAGCTGTCGATCTATTATGAAGATTAGGTACTTACATGAGAAAGTAGGTAGTGCTAAAATATTTTTTATTATCCTTTTCTAATATAATAACCTATTTTACCCTAATGGACCTCAACTTTATTGTGAGGCAAATTATGGATTTTGATCTTTGACTAGAAGAAGGATATGTGCTTTGAATCACATCTTTTAGTGTGATTTGACTTTTGAGAATTTTGAATGTTTTGCCTTTTGTTAAATGATTTAGATTTTGCATAGTTCTTATGAATTTTAAGATTCTTCCTCCCTATGGACTTGGAATTAAAATTCATGAGAAATAGAATCATACACATGAAATGATATTTAGGCTTAGGCTAAAGGAAGCTAAGTATCCAAAGACAATAATAATTAGGACACTTAGGCTTAACAATAAACCAACATGTTATCTCAAGTCTCAACCATGTACATGCTTAGTTTATGAAAGTGAATAAAGGGGAAGAAAGGAAATCCAAAGTGGATTGGTAAAAGAATATTATAATGAGAGGAATTATTTTATAACTAATCACTTAGTAGAGAAAATGACTAAAAGGGAACAAGGTTTGTATAACCAAGTCACAATAATAAATATCTATGTGTATAGAGATAAGAAGGCAAACAATCATGAAAAGAGAATGAGGTAATTTTAAGAAACAAACTCAAGAAGAAAAACAAAGGTAAAAAGAAGAAATCTATAAGCAAACATAGATGACATTATAAATAGTATAAAGTGTGATATTAAAGTCACCATGTAAAATATATAAGAATTTGACACAATGTCAAGTAATATAACAAATAGATGAAGATAAATTTGGAGCACACATCCAATCAAAATGAAAATGTGAGAACACCATGCATGTGTTCATAAGTACTGATAGTTTTTCCCACACAAATTATCCAAAACATCTGATAAGTCTTTATGAATTTGGATAAAAATTGTTGCTAATGTCTCATCTATCTTTAATGAAAACTGGGAAAATACTTCACATCTAATATCCTCAATATAAAAGGTAGGAATGTTTGATGGATCATGATGAGGAGGTATTTCAGACAAGGATGTGTAGGAATGAAATCTATAGGTGATGAAGGGATCATTGGTGGGGAAAGATCCAAAGGTGAGGGACTCATAGGTGGAGAAGGATCCACAGGTAAGGAAAGATCCATAGGTGAAGGATTCACATGTGGAGGAAGATCCAAGGTTGAAGGATTCATAGGTAGAGGAACAAGAGGTGAATAAAGAACCATATGAGGAGGTAGAACCATAAGATTTGTAAATATGGGGGAAGAAATGGGAGCCTTCTTATGGGAATGACCTATGGGAGGAATGGTAGAAGGCATGGGAATAGTTAAAAGGTGATCTTTAAGATGTTGTTGAAGGATGAAGAAATGATCAGTGTGATGGGTGACACATTGGTGCCAAAGACAATATACGTATCCATACTTAGGAATATACTTAAGTATTACCTTCAGGGGAGGTATGGCTTTGTCTAAGGATTAAGGGGTAGTAGGATATAAAGTATCAATATATTAACACAACTTGTGATAATGCATGGATTAATAGTTATTTGTGTCATGGAAGCAATAGATATGCGTGTGAATAGGCTTAGTATGGGTACTCATAAGATGAGGTGTAAAATAAGTAGAAATATATTGGCAAGGATGATCAACCCATTTGGTAGGGAAAGGAGCTAGTGGTGGGAAAGGAAGCAAACCATCACTGAGAGAAGGTGGTGCTGGTGGAAAGATAGGGAAAATATTGACAACATGAGTGATAGGATTAAAAGTAGGAATAGTCTTAGATAAAAAGGGTGTTAAATTGGGATTTGAACTAGGCTCTACTAAGGGAGGGTTGGGGTCTAAAAAAGGTTGAAATAAGGTTTCATGCATCTCAAGGATAATCAAGCTACAAGGGTCATGATACTTTAAAAAGTGATAGGGCCCAATCATAGCATGATCCATAAGCATACTCCTATGACGTTATTCCAAAAATAGAGGTGTTTGCACCATGTATATCCTATGATAAAGAGGAATAATGATAAAATTAGGAATAATATATGATGGAACACATAAAAATTGATAGGGCCCAATCATAACATGATCCATAAGCATACTCCTATCAGGTTATTCCAAAACTAGAGGTGTTTACACCATGTCTATCCTATGATAAAGAGAAATAATGCTAAAATTAGGAATAATATATGATGGAACACATAAGAAATAATAAAATACTAAATCAAAGAGTAATGATAACATATAATCTCAGCATCATATGCTTGAACAAAACCACCTAAAAATGGATCATCTAAGGTATAACCATCATTGTAATTAAGCATATGAAGATCAATGATACAAGTAGGGATGACATTATCATTCGATGAGGTGTAATGAATTGAATTTCAAGTCTTAGTTAAGATAATGGGGATGTCATCACAAGGTGGTTGACTAGAATGAGGTTGAAAAGAAGAAAAAATATGAGATGAGATTAGGTGAGAGATCAGAAGTTTAAATATTGAGATTGATCTCATTG
The DNA here is from genome assembly GCA_037957365.1 of Torreya grandis. Classification (NCBI taxonomy): domain Eukaryota; kingdom Viridiplantae; phylum Streptophyta; class Pinopsida; order Cupressales; family Taxaceae; genus Torreya; species Torreya grandis. The sequence goes on along the minus strand of JARHVA010003417.1, from coordinate 181,213 downwards.
GGCTTATTGTCATCAAAATTTAAGAGATTAGGGGGAATATTACTAATAAGTTTGGGATGACCATTGTAACCTCAAGTGTAATTTATGGGAAAGCTGAACCATTAAGACTCATAAAATGGAACACTTGGTAAGGGTTCAAGGATATAAACATTTAATACACCCCGGTCTTGGAATTATTCAAAATTTTAAGGGTTAATATCACCCTGAATCCTATAAATAGCTCCATTATGAGGAAATTTAATGCATTAATAGGCACAAGAATTAAATTTTATCATATATGAGTCCATATCCTACCAAATATAATGTTTTAAGATGGAGGAAAGTTAAATATCATCACCTTTAAATGAATAGTGATAGGTGGGATGATAATGGGGAGACACATATTGTATACACATAATATTTTTAACCTTTATCAAATATTGATGATTTACATCCTATAAGAACCCATCAAGACTCAATCTCTCTAAGTGTACACCCTAAAGGGTGAACTAAGGAAAGGGTGGGAATACCATTAGTGCTTTGAAGGATTATTGTCCCTTATTGCCACATTATTACCAAAAAAACTAGTTCCTAAAATCATTCCCTAAGTTATTACTCCTCCTTTGCACACTCCTCTAGTATTTTTACACTTTCTATCCCTCTTTTCCTCACCTTAAGTCCATTTTAATAGTTGACTATATTAAGTTGATTGGGTTGACCCTGTATAGTTTTGGGTAATTTTCACTTAGGAACTAGTTTGGCTCTTGGCTGACCTAGTTCATGACCTAGTGAATAATTCTCTAAAATTATGCTAGGTTAACCCTATAAATTGAGATTTTTGGAAGGTTTCAGGGTCAAATCCACCTATATATACAATATAATTTCATTATTACTTCATATGAAATCAATATTTACTATTCACTTATGTTTATTTATAATATACTCTTCCACCATTCTACTTGAGGAGTATTATCTTAGGATTTCTACTTGGAGAATCTAGTCTTGTGGATAAGTCTTGGATGATTTGATCTTACTTAGTGATAATTATAAACCAAATAAACTATTTTAATCCCCTTTTTCTAAGGGAGAGATTGAGTCTTGATGGGTTCATCATTTAGGTAAGTATTCTCTAACTTTATTCCACTCTTTAGTAGGTATAAGTAACATAAGTATTGGCTTCAAATAATATTACTCTTCTTATTTCATGTATTAGAGTCTTACTCATACATATCTTAATTGAAATTCTCCTATACATGTTTTGATTATATACTAACCCCTTATATTGTGCCATAATCTTTGGTGAACACTAGATTAGATTTACTTTACTTTTTTTTAGTTTAGTGAGATATTAAAACATAGGACCCCATTAGGGTTATTTCATGATTGTGATTGACTGAAGGCTTTGGAACCCTCCCTAGCATGGTGTATTATGTTAATTTATCCCCTAATCAGGTCTAGTGGATACCCATATTGGTCAAGTTCCTACTTAAAAAATGTATCCCCAATTAGAAGTCTATGGTATGATCTATCTTCTTCGAGTTAGGATTGATTTATAGACATGATGCATTTTTCATTACATACATTTTGGTGAACCTAATGTGAACCTAACCCTTGTATGTTTTCATTTCACTTATTTCATTATTTTATCTTTTTTATTATCATATATTTATAATATTAGGTCTACTATATTGACACAGTTCTAACTTCTATGCATAGGTTTAACATATAGCCACATTAATACAACTATGTTCTATATGTGTAAGCTTTTTACTAGGTTCAAGATACTTGGTAGACCTATTAGACCTTGTACATTTTTAGGTATCTAGTCCACCATACTAGGTTGACCTAGTCAACCCTGTACATTTCCAAGTTTGTAATAAATAGGATCTACAAAGCTAGGTCAACCCATTCTACATAGTTAATAGAATTTTCAAGTACAAATCAAGGTTATTCAACATCAATCTCATATTTATTTGCATCTTCCAACCCACCAAGGCTCATTTATATCCTTGTTTATAATTTATATCATTTGTTTTAATTCTATTTTTCATAGTTTACAATCTTTAAAACTACCCTTGTATAGTCCACTAGGTCAACCCTATTGACATAGTTTTGTATTTTGTGTTCTACCTAGAAAGCTAGGTTAACTTAGTCAATGTATTTATTTTTTAGAGCCTTGATTTCAAAGTACAAAGGTGAAACTATCAACCCTATTCTTTATTCTCTACATACACTATTAACTTAATTGACATTATACTATGTTTTAAAGTTGGAATTAACCCTTATATGCTAGTAAATAGATCACACTTTCATTTCTTATTACTTTTATGATTATAATAGATCACATAGTATAATTAGTTGGTTTTAAATATACTATTTATTTTCACTATTTTCTCTTTTATACACACACTACCAAATCACAAAATCTCAAAAAGCATTTTAACAATTGTCTACCCAAGGCCAACCCACTTGGATTTCATCATCAAGGGGGAAGTTGACTTGGGTTTCTATCCATGTATAAACATGTGGTTAATGGTATATTTTGGCTATGCACCCAAAACCCTTTATACTAATGTGTGTGAAGTGAGGTGGTAGGCCCCAATACTTCTAATATAGATCCCTTTTAGCCTAAACATCTTGAAAACATCCTTAGAGCGCTTTCTAGTTCCTTGCTTACAACCAACTTCCTATCACATCTAAAATTATATTCTAATAATTTAACAATATTCAGGCTGACCTCTTAGTTATATTTTACTTTCCAAGTTGACTACTTGCTCTTTGTTCAATTATATGTTGTATTGTAAAAAATTGCATTAGCGAGTGTTGGTGAAAGGTTTTGTGATGTGTGCCTCAAATATATTAAGCTCTTTGATCCAATTAATTATGTGTTTGATTTCATTTCTTTATTTACTAAAGTACTTGTAAAAAATTTCTTGTTTCAATACATAGTCATTTTTGTCGACACAGTCTCTTACAAACTATTTATTTTTTCCCTACTTATTATACTAGGTCAACCCTATCAACTCTATATAATTTATAGCCTCTATTTTTTGTACTAAGTCAAACTTGTTGACTCTCTATAGTTTTCAGACTATATTTTCTCTACTAAGTCGACCCAATTGACTATGTACCTTTTTTTCTTTCTCTATTTGCCAATCTAGTCTTTATTTTTTATTTTTTTAGCATTTTGTTAATTTCTCTCAAGTCATCATCATGTCCCTTATCAAAATCTTATTAGACAACCTAAATCCATTTATACACTATATGGGATTCTCTTTGCTTCTTATCTTTTCCTATATTTTCTTTAACTTTTTAACTTTTGGGGCATCTTACGATGCCCATCCACACATTAATATATCCTTTGGGACATCTTAAGATTCCCACCCACATATCATTTTAGAATTTGAGGCATCTTAAAATACCCATCCCTACATCCAATTACTCTTTGGGGTATCTTGTGATGTCCACTATTATTCTACCTAGTATGCTACCAAACTAATTCAACTTCAAGAAACCTTTCAAGACATAAGCTTGTCTCTCACATGCTCATATTTGATATAGATGTTAATGTAAGATCCTTTCCTTATTTTCATTATTTCTATCCATATCTATCTTACACTTTTGTTAGGTTACTTATACCAGTTTCTCCCTCTATAGTAGTTTTTTCTTATTACAAACATTTGTTCCTTCTTGTTTGGTCTTTTGGCTTCCCCTTTCTTTCATGAGTTATATTTTAAAATTGTGGATAGGACCTAGTCTTCCTCATGATGTACCATAGTCTTATTTATTTTTCATATTCATTTTACACATTTTTTACATCCCTTAGATTTCTCTTTTGTGAGTTATATAGTAAAACCATGGATAAGACATATCCTTCCTCACAAATACCATCTTTTCTCTTATATCATTTATTTTTTCATGATTTTTTACACCCTCATGGGTTTCTCTTTTGTGAGTTAAAGTGTAAGACCATGGATAGGACCTACCCTTCCTCATAAAATTACAATCCTATCAATCCTTTTCTAGAATGTGTTTTACAATAGTTACAAGTTTTTTATCCTTGTTCTCAAATTTAACTTTTGCTTCTTTTGATAGATGGAAATTGAACAAAAATCTATGTTAGCACGTTTTCATAAATTTACCACATTCTTATGATAAGTAATCATGATTTACTTTCATTGTATCCCTTTTTACCCTTTATCACATTTTTTGTGATTTGAAACAATTCAAATTATTCCATGTGTCATCCCTCTTGATTTCCTTTTATTTCACTCCTCATTAGATAAAGCAAGGTTAAATTCAAGATAGCACTGTTATTTCACCTAAAATTATGAGACACTTAAGTCCCATTCTCTTTTAAATTCTCTTTCTTAGAAACCAAGTCCTAAGTATTCCAATGAAAGTCATCTTTATCACCCATGTTTGTTTTTCCAGACCTATATAGAGGAGGAATAAAAAAATCCATCAAGAAAGTTAAAGTCCAAATCGTTTGAAAAAAAATGAAATGATATACAAAAGGTAACATACAAATCTTAAAAGTCAAAATCACACCAAAAGGTGTGATTCCAAGCACATCTCTTATCTCTAATCAAATATTGAACTCCATAATTAGCCTCACATATATCTAAGGTACATTGGGGTGCAATATGCCAACAAATTAGAATAGGAAGATTCAACAAACTCTATGGTGATACCTACTCTCTCATGTAATTACCAAGTCTTCATATTAGATTGATAGATATGTAAGGGGTCCTAAGGAATGGGGAACAAGTAGGAATGTATGTATAATTTAATTTTTCATGCATATAACCTTCATGGGATGATCTAAATACTTCACTTATTGACCTAAGACTTGTGTGGCCAAGAGAATTTATTTAGAGTCCTTAAGATTGACAGTGCTCTTGTTTTGACAAACCTAATTTGAATGTCTTAAATTTGATAAAGAGTTCCTCTACCTTAGTTTTTTATCAATTCTCCCCTCCACCTATTTTATTTCCCCCTTGATGGGAAAATTATGATTCTAAACCTATTTTCCATTATTCTATATTCCCTTATTCTTCACCTCTAAAAAACATGCTAGCACTACTTTTATTCATTTTTATCTATCCTTAGAGTGAAACTTGAGTAACTATGGATTAAATTCTTTATACAATAAAATTAAATTCTTAGAGTTATTTTTATTCTTTTTACCATTTGTCATTATTGTAATATGCTTCTATTATGGACACCTAAGTCTGTACCTTTTTCCATTGTTGATAGAGATAAGGCTTGTTAATTCTCACTGGATAATGTTGTTTTCCCTTTTTACTCAACCTTTTCCATTATTGAGTGAGATAAGGATTTTTACTACTCACTCATCAATGTTGTTTTACCATTTTGATTCTAATTTTACATCAATGTTTGATTACCATCCATTTTGATATGTATCCTTAGTTTAAATTGGTTAGTCTACCTTTCTTAATTGAGGTTTACTTGTTTGAACTTTTTGGTCTTTAGTAACCTTATATTTTTGATTACCTAATTTACTATTGTTTTTGACTTGATCATTTGGTCTAACATAACACTTGTCACCCCACCTTACCAAATTCCCAAGTATATCCCATCTACATAGCACTAGTTATCTTGGCTTTTCTATGTTTGTTTGTTTTTTATCTTTAGTTTTATATTCTTAGGTTTTTCAAAATCATTCTCTACACCTTACATAATCATAAATAACAACACAATAGACAACCATATAGTGATAAGGTTAAGTCAAGGTACACATCACATTTACTTTTTAGTCATTTACTATTTAGTTAATTCCCTTTTAGTCATTTACTTTTCATTTATTTCCTTTTTATTCATTTAATTATAGTTATTGTATGCTTTGAAATATTTCAACTTTTTTTAGCATCAATGTTATGTGTTCTTATGTTCTTTCTCAAATCATCATTTGTTATTTCACCTTCATGACATGTGATGAGACTCGAGTGGGGTATATGTATACACATAATATTTTAAACTTTTATCAAATATTGATACTTTATATCTTGTAAGAACCTATCAAGACTCAATATATCTAAGTAAATACCCTAAGGGGTGCACTATGAAAAGGATAGGTAGACCATTGGTACTTCATAGGATTGTTATCACTTATTTCTACATTATTACCAAAATAATTAGCTCCTAAAACCATTCCCTAAGATATTAATTCTCTTTTGCACACTCATCCTATATTTTCCCACTCTCTATCCCTATTTTCCTCACCTTAAGTCCCTTTTAACATTTAGATATATTAGGTTGACTAGGTCGACCCTGTACAATTTTGGGTAATTTTCTCTTAGGAACTAGTTTAGCTCTTGGTCGACCTAACTCATGACCTAGTGAATAATTGTCCAATATTATGCTAGGGTGACTACATTGACCTTGTTGGCCAATATTTTTAGATGAGTTTAGGGTTTAATTTTCCTATATATATAATATCATTTTGTCATTATTTCATATACAATCAAAATTTATTATTTGATTGTAGTTCTTTATAATTTGCTCTTCCACCATTCTACTTAAGGAGTCTTAGCTTAGGGTTTCTAATTAGAGAATATAGTCTTATGGATAAATCTTAGATTATTTGTAATTTATTAGTGATCCTTACAAACCACAAAAACATCTTATGAAACCCATTTGTCCAAGGGAGAGATTGACTTTTGATAGGTTCATCATTCGGGTAAGTATTCTCTAATGTTGTTCCTCTCTTTAGTAAATAAAAGTAGTATAAATATTGGATTAAAATAATATTACTCTTATTATCCCATGTATTAGGGTCTTACTAATACATATCTTAGTTTATATTCAACTATACATGTTTTGATTGTTTACTAACCACTCATATTATTCCATAAGCTTTGGTGAGCACTAGATTATCTTTACTTTACTTATTATTAGTTTTGTGAGATATCAAAACACAAGACCCCCTTAGGGTTATTACATGATTATGATTTACTGGAGGATTTGGAGCACTCCATATCATGGTGTATTATGGTAAAATATACCCTAATTAGGTCAATTAGATCCCCATATTGGTCATGTTCTCTCTTGACAAATGTGTCCCCAATTAGAAGTATATGGTATGATCTATCTTTTCTGAGTTAGGATTGATTTATAGACATGATGAATTTATGATTGCATACACACACAACCTAAATGAGATATTTGTCATTGGTCATAGCCTTGACATGTGATGCATGTGGATTTGAGATTGCATCTAGAATATCCAAGGGTTTTGATAAAATTAAGGGAGGTAACACAAGTTTCATAACCCTCATCAGTCAAGGCAAACTTGACTTGGATATCACCAATTTAGACACTATCAAATACAAGAGGATCATTCACACAAAGAATAATCTCATCAAGAATCATGGAAGTGATGAAAAATTTGAGGGAAAGAGAAGTATCAATTGTTTCATCAATATGGATGGACATCTCTTCACATTGTTTTAATATTATATCTTTGAACCCAGATAAGGTTATTTCACATCCTACTAGGGGAGGATGAGGGATGTTCATTTTGAACAAAATATGCATAAGAAAATTTTGATGATGTGAATAGGTTCTCATAAGTTTAATAAATGTAATTTGGGATGGGAAATTAGTAAGTTTTGTGATAATATCCCACTCATCATAACCCATAAGAAGATTGTTAGAAATAGGTGCATAGTGTTGAAAGAGGTCTTTGGAAGGAGGAGCTTAAGTACATTAGAATTTATGTTGATAAGAGATAGAAGGTTTAGTGAGAGGAAAATGTTATATATTATGTTGATAAGATGAATCAATTGATGTAGGTTCATTTTAAGAATTACTAGAAGAAGTATTGATAAAAGCTTGAGTGTCATTGGTTTGAGGTAAAGAAGATGGAGGGATGGATGAAATAATATGGGAAGTGTTATCTAAGGGAGGAGTTGGAATTGGTTCATCAAAATTTATAAGTTCATCTTTCCCCAACTCTTTTAATTGAGTTAGAGAAGAATATTAGATAATATGAAATATGAAAGATAATGGAGGTATGTAGATAGGTTGGGGATCAATGAAAGAAACCAACCTTAGCATATTGGTCATATTAACCACATTCTTTTCTAGAGTTTGGTCAATAACACTATCTACATGATTGTTGTAAGGGGTGGGATTGTCTTGGTCAGCTTAGTAAATTGGAAGAGGATCTTTATAGATGGCCAAATGAGCATTAACTTCATTTAAATATTGAGATTTAATATTTGTTTCATGGGATTTGAAATCAATGTCATAGGCTTGTTGTCATTTTTAAATGATAGAATCATGGTCAAAATTAATACCAATAATAAAATATCCAAATTATGAAGCTACCTATAGGTCTAATGAGAATAACCCCAAGTAGAATGAAACCAACAAAATTTATTGGGATCATAGCAAGATTTCATAGGATGAGTGAGATCAAGTTCTCTTGGAAGAGGCCTAGGTAGACATTTTAGTAATTTGAATGAGGATAAATATTTGTGAACATTTATGTTATTAGGTGAAGATAAGTGAGGATTGGTGTATTTTTGAGAAGGGGGATCTAGTGACAAAGATTGGTTAGGAATAATAACTTGAATAGTGTGAATGGTGTCATAAGAGTTTGTGACACCATCATTGTTAACATTATGATTATTGTTTTAGATTAATAAATGAGTACCCATATAAGGTTGGGGTGGATTGAATTGATGTATAATAAAATATTAACATCTAGCTTGGTCAATAGCCTCCGTCAAAGTATATGGAAAGAGAGTCTAGACCTGATATTATAACTTGGGAAAAAGAGCATTGGTAAAGAGATGGAAAAGGATATCACCAACCATGTTGTGTTCACATTTATTGTACAATGTTTACCACCTTTTAACAAAATCTTAGGTAGTTTCATTTTCAAGTTGGTTATAATTGGTAAAATGGGCCAAGGTATTCTTAGTAAGATCACTATTTTGGAACTCATAGACTAGAGCATTTACTAAATCTTCCAAACTAGTAATAGAGTGAGTTTTAAATTGATTATACTAATCTAAAGCATTACCCATGAAATTTTTGGCTAATATTTTGGTAGTAGTAAAAGTGTTTAATTTTACCCAATCTTTATATAGATTTACAATTTTTTTAGATGAAGAGCAGGATTAGTTAACCCATTATAATAAATGGTAGGGGTGATACCTCCTATGTCAATATTAACAATTTGAGATGTAAGAAGCTCATTTTGAAGATGCTTGTTTGTATTTTTGACAAGAGGAGGTTGAGGGATAATATTACCATGGTAATTCCAAAGAGGATGTGGGTGAAAATTTTGATTATGTGTGCCCCATAGCATTAGTTGAGGGTGGGTATGAAGATGGATTAGGTGGTTTTGTATTTGAATCATTTGATTTGCATTATTAGCTTGAAAAGAATTCATTTGATTAAGAGTTTGTAATAAAAGATGGTGGGTTTGAGTTGCATTATTGGTATTGTTTGAAGAATTACAATTGGAAGTAGTGGCTTGGGGTACCACTAAGGGTGTTAGTAGGAGCTTGAGAAGAGATGTTAGAATGTGAAGCACTAGTGCTAAAATTTGCTTGTGTGGAAAAATATGGACTAGTGAAGGGATAAGAAGAGGAATAACTAGAATCATGATTACCATGAGTAGTAAAAGATGTAATAGTGTAAGGATTAAGGAGAGTGGATATTGGAAGAGGCCAACTAGATGTATAACTTGACATGTTAGTGGAGATACTAGGCATAGAGGTGAGGAAATCAAAGAAGATGAAGTTATGGTATGAGAAAGGGTTAATATAAAATGGAGAGGTTGAGAATAAAAGAAGATAGTATCCCCAAATCTATGTGAGAAGTGGGAGAAGGTGAATGAGGTTCTTTAACTTAACCAATAATCATGAGATAGTAAATGGTAGAAAGATCTTTTATTTGATGTTGAGAAAATTTAGAGATAAATAAGAGAATTTTAGGGGTATAATCTAATTTGAGTTGATCTTCAAGTGAGAAGATAGGATTAAAAATTAAAGCAAAATGAGGAAGGGTCCTCTATTTTTTTGTAAGAGTGGCTTTATTAAAATTACTCTCATCCAGGAGAGGATCCCTAATGTAATTATTGGAGACCCTATGAGGGTTGATAAGACTTATCATATTCATTAAATTCAACTTGGTGTTGTATTCAATATAGGAAGTTCATAATGAGGGGAAAGGCTTAGATAAGGCAAATGTGATTTAAAATAAAGAAAATAAGAAGAAGAAAATAAGAGTATAAAGTTGACTGGGTTGACCTAATACTGAAAATAAGGTTTGAAAACTAAGAAATAGGGATATAGAATTGACAAGGTTGACCTGGTATTGTAACCTAGGATATAAAATAGGAAAAAAAGATAAAAAGATAAAAAGATGCTAAGTTCAACTTAGTAATGTATCTTGGGAGGTAGAAAATAATACTATGTCGATAGGGATGACCTAGTATAATAGACAAGTAAAATAGACAGTCTGTAAGAGACTATGTCAAATAAAATGATCATGTATTGTAATAAGAAAAAAATTGAAAGTAATTTTGAGATAAATAAGTGAAAATAAACACACAATAAATTTGGTTAAGATGATCCAATTGAGGCACACAACACAAAGCCTTGCACCAATATTAGTCAATACAAGTTTTTTCAACATAATATACAATTGAGCAAAGAGCAAGTAGTCAACGTGGAAAGTAAATTCTAACTAGGTGGTCATCATAAATGTTGTTAGATTATTATAATATGATTTTAAGTGTGATATGAATTTGTTTTTTAGTAAGGAAATAAAAATAAATCTATGGATGGTTTCAAGATGTTTAGGTTGAAAGGGATCTATGTTGGCAATGGTACTGGATTGGTATTGGGGCCTACCCCCTCACTTCACACACCAAAGTGATAAGGTCATTGGGTGATTTTAAAATATTTACCATTAACCACATGTTTATAGTTGGTCCAAAAACCAAGTCAACTTTACCCTTGGTGATGAAATCCAAGTAGGTAGGCCTTGGGTCGATAATTGTTTAAATTAGTTTTAAGATTATGTGATTTGGTAGTGTGTGCAAGAAAATAGAAAATAATGAAACTAAATGGTATATTTTAAAACCACCTAATTATAATATGTGATCTATTCGAAGAATACAAGTAACTGAAAGTGAAAGTATGAAGTAATTACTAGCTTATAAGTGTTACTTCTAACTTCGAAAGATAGTACAATATTTGTTTAGATGACAGTGTATACAAAGATTATATTATAGAGTCGACAATTTCACTAATATATTGTTGAAGTAAGAGTCTATTAATAATTATGTCAAAATTTTTAGACTTGGTATTCTATATATAAGAAAGAATACAAAACTAGGTCGACAAAGTGGACCTAGTTTGTTGTATAGGGGCAGTTTTAAAGACTACAAATTGTGAAAAATAGAACTATAATGAATTAAAAAATTGATAGAGAAAGAAAGAAAACTTAGTGGATTGAAGGATGTAGAGGAATGTGAGATTTTTATTGAATTTTCTTCATTTTTACTTGTAAATTATACCAACTATGTTGACTAGATCAACCTAGTTTTATAGTTCCCTATTTGTTGAAACTTATGAAAAATAATATGCTAGCAGTGTTGACCTAGTATGGTTTATAGAAGTATAGAAGTGTACTATGTCAACTAAATCAACATAGTAGCCTTTTTTGAGGTGAAAACATATATTATGTCAACTTATTTGACCTAGTAGTCTATATCTAATGAAGACCTACACAAACAAAATAAAGTTGTATTGATGTGATTATGTGTTAAACCTGTGCATAGAATTTAGAAACTATATCATCACTATCAACCTAGTATCGTAGATATAGAAAAATAATAAATAAAATGATAAAATAATGAAAAATGTGAAATAAAACCTACAATGGTAATATTCATGTTGGGTTCACTAGAATGTATGCAATGAAAAATGTATCATATATATAAATCAATACCAACTCAAAGAAGATAGATCAAACTTACACTTATGATTGGGGATACATTAGATAATCAAGAACACGACCAATATGAGGATATTATAGACCTAATTAGGGGATATCATACCATAATAAATAATGATAGGGAGGGTTTAAAAGCCTCCAATCAAGCATAATCATGTATTAACCCTAGCTAGGTCCTATATTTTCATATTTCACTAAACTAATAACAAGTAAAGCAAAGTCTAATCTAGTGCTCACCAAATATTGTGGCACAAAATGGGGGTAATAAAAAATAAAATTAAATATTCATAAGAGACATATACTTACATAAATTTATAGGGAATCCTAATGAATGGAATATAAGTACAAATTCATATCTATCTACTCCTAAAAAGAAGGAATAAGGTTAGGAATACTTACCTTTGAAGATGAACCCATCGAACCTCAATCTCTCCCTTAGACAAGGAGATTTGCACTAGGTTGTTATGTAATGTAAGGATGACAAGGATAAATAAACTCTAGGCTACATAACCTATCAATGCATATAAAAGACTTCTCCATAAGACAATATTTATATCTCTAAAGAATGTATGAAACCCTAAGCTTGTTCCTCAAGTAGAATGGTGGATAAGAAAATGTGCAATAGATATTACTTCTTCTCTTATTTAAATAATGGTGAAATTTTCTTGTATATATAGGTGGATTTAACCCTAATCCCTTCCAAAAAATTTGGCTAAGAGGTTTGACCCAGTGGGCCTAGTGTAGTTATGGACAAAAATTCACTAGGTTACAGACTAGGTCAGCCAAGAGCCAACCTAAACCCTAAATGAATTTTACCCAAAATATTACAAGGTCAAACCAATATACTGAGTAAAATGAAGATTAAAAAGGGGGTTAAGGCTAGGAAAAGGGGAATAAAAGGTATAAAATGACTGAGGAGTGTGAAATAGAGAAGAACAAGCTTAGGGATAAGGTTTCTAGGAGACAAGTGTGTAGATAACAAGTGGCAAAATTGACAATAATCATATAAAGCACTAATGGTATAACCACCCCTTTCTCAGTGCACCCTTTAAGGTGTACACTTAGAAATATTGAGAATCAATAGGTTCCTAAAAGATAAAGAGCATCGGTAAGTGATACAAGTTTGAAAATAGTATGTGTATATAGAGTGCACCTGGGTCACTTTGAGTAGGTTATGTAGAAAAAGGTGGCCATGGAAAATAAAGATGGATCATAGGTTATGCTCAAACTCTCTACCTAATCCACTATGAGCATTATCTAGGTGTCATAAGTCCAAGTGGATATGTCAGATACACTTCAAGTCTACCAAATGTTAGTAATCCAATTAGAGGTCATTTTTAAGGAGAATCCAATGAATTTAACCAAGATGGACCAATAATTTAACTTAATGGTAGTAGCGTTGGTGGCTAGGGAAGAAAAGATGAAGTAATTACGAGGTAGTTCATCCATAACTCCACACATCAGTCCTTAAGGGATATTTTGAAGTGAGTGGAGGGTGGTTTCCATTTTTTGAATTTGATATAGTTATAACAATTAAGAGTGGCCATCATGGCCTAGGATGGGAATCTCATGCTACTAGAAGTTGAGACCCATCCTCATCTATAAATATGTAATTAGATTATATTTTGGTGGTTAACATTTTTTAGTCCTAAAATGTTGTTGGAATTAAGCCAAAATTTCACTTGATTCTTCTTTCATCCTTTTGGATTTTAGATGTTTACCGTAACCAATATCTTTGTAAATGAACTTATTTTTAATGAATGCAATATTTAGCTTTCTAAAAAAATCATCATCTATTTATCAACATATTAATTGTTTCCATTTTTAAATGAGTCTTAATGCTAAGAAAATTGAACTTAATCTCCATCATTCAATGCATATGGTGGTTATAATGTGATTTTATATTCTAATCCATTTATAAACCATTTTGGTTTGCTCATATTTATAATTTATGTTAATCTATAGGTTATCTTTGAATAATCCATGTGTTATTTATTATGGATGTTTTTTGAATATTGATTTTGGTGAAGGTTTATAAATCAAGTAGTCTCTCGTGTTTCCTAGAACCTTTCCTATTGTGTAATACCAAGTTATAACCTTTAATCAATCTTGGCACATGGTGTTAAAACTATGGTAGGGAATATAGTTTAGTATTTGAAGAATTAATACCTTTCAAGACTCAAAACACTCTTTCCTACCCTACTTTACCCTCCTCTTGATGCTTATTTTATAACTCAAACATTTCCTATACTTTATAAATATTTGAAGTGTAGCCCAGATAAAAACTAATGACTAAGAGTTACCTCAACTAACAACTCACCCTAGGTGTAATAACATATATTTTAAATCCCTATTTGTATCAATTATGGCTCTTTGAGTGATAAAGATTAACCTTATCAATCCTTAGATTTAACCAGCATCAATCCTAAAATTAATTGGGTGATATTTTATCTCATGCATGTCTCATGTTTTCCCCTTAGAGATACTCAATCCCATTAGTGCCTTTGGGAGAATTAAGGATCTCGAGAACTATAACAAATTCTTTCCATAAATAATATTGAGATGATAGATGTGTTGCCTTTATGGCATAAGTGAGATACACTACCCTTCATGCATTAAATTGTAAGGATCAATAAAAATAGAATTTAAATTCATATTAAATGCCTTGAGTGTTTTTATGGCCTCCAAATAGTGATTTTTTAGTGAAGCACATAGTTTTTTTAAAATAATAATATAGGCTTAAATTGATATAACCCTATCAATATAGTGAATGGTGACTGGTAATGTTTTTTTAATTATCAAGGTGCAGTATTAGAGGAAATTAATATAGTGAAATTTTTTCTATGTATGGTGATGACCTAACAATCATTCAACATTAAAAAACTTCTTGAGAAAATTATTTTATTTTATATACATAATTTTGATTGGAAGTTGCAAATTTGATGTCTGGACTCTTTACATTACTTTCATTAAATTTACATAGTGGTTAAAGTAAATATGGCTCATAAACTTATAAAATACATCATTTTTTAGAGTTAAACGGCCTAATAAAGACTAAATATTTATGTTTTGATTTACATGTGGGTTTCACTAGGGAAGCAAAATGCATTCCTCTTTTATGCAAGGTGAAAATATTTTGTAAAAATTTTTAGAGCGTGTAATTTTTTTTATTTTCTCACATATAGTAAGTTAAATATATATTAAATATATTCCCTATTTATATTCAAATTCATTAAATACCAGTTGGTTAGTAATGTTTGTGTTAGTTACTTGTGAAGGAGAGATTTAGGGTTCCAAACCTTTGCAAATAAATTGTTTTTTTAACATATTTTATTGAAAACAATGAAAGCAAAAGAATATGTAAGGGTGTAATAGGAGATATAAGGCATAATATTCATTTTACAAGTCCCAAAATCATAATATTGTAAAATGAAAGCTATTTGGTGGGTCAAGGCCAAACCCTGATAGCATTTATTTTTTTACTTGATTATATTGATAACACCATGGTGAAAATTGTGGGATTAATATCTAAAAATGGATACTTAACACCTAAAACTACAAGGAATGAAACATGAACATGGAAAATATAGTTGTTTTTTAAAATTTGTGGGAAATAATGGAAAAAGACACTATCACACCCACTAAAGCTACAAAATTTCTTGAGTATAAAAAATGAGATAAGAGTGCCCTTAATTTATTAAAATCATCATGTTTTTCATAGGAGATTATTCATATTTAATGTATTGAAACTAAATCATGGAAATAATTAAAATATCTATATGACAAATAACCTACCTATAAAAATATTGATCTCTTAATGAAGTTGATTAATAATAAGCTTATCACTGAAGAAGTATGTGAATATCTATCTCACATGAAAATATAAAATAAGATTATTATATTAAAGTGTGGTAAAATTGATGATGGCATGCTCATATCCATAGCTCTAAATGGCCTTCATTATTCTTACACCATTTTTTGTTGAAATTTTGTAGCTTAGTGATAAGCTCAATAGTGCAACATTTGACTTTATTTATGAGTTGTTAAATCAACATGGGCAATAGTTTATGAAGAAGAGGGGTTAACCTACTAAAGAATCCCACTATACAAAATCTAGGTTACATTATAGATATCATCACCATGTATAGAGGTAGTTTCATAATCACTCTCTAAAATATTTTCTAAGACATTCTCTGAGACACTCTCCACATCATTCTAAATAGTATCCTTAGAATTCTCACTAACACACTCCAATATGTTTTAAATTTAAACATCACCATAGGATCTCTTCTCACTCTAGTGGTTATTCTAGTTATTTAATTTCTTCTATATCTTTTTAATACAAGAAAGATCCTAGATATTTAAAATGTGGTGGTATCAAACATTTTGGAGATGTATATATTTATTGATGACCTTTATCTCCACACAAAAAGAGATTTGAAGCTAATTATGTGTATATTTATAGTGGTAGATCTTCTTATCACTCTACTTAGTCAAGTTATTCTAATACTTCCTTTAATCAAGAGGTATCCTATATATCCAAGGTATATGTATATATGAACCTAGTAGCCTATTTTTAGTGATTAGTGATTCACATATCTTGTGTAAGCTATTAAGCTCAAGATCAAGATCTATTTTAGTAGCATTTTTTGGCTTATGTTTTTACTTTCTTCTCGTTTTGTATTTGTATACCTTATAGTCATTACATGGAGTGACATAATTGTGTAATTTTATTTCTTTCATTTTATAGTTTCTCATCTCTCACCTAATAGGGGGAGAAGATATAGTATTGGTAGGCTTCCATTAGTTATCAATGATAGTATGAGTTAATAAGGGTTGCTCGCACCTTCAATATTCAATAAAGGTTGTTAGTGTCCATTGGACATCAGGGAGATGTGCCATACATATTATAGGTTGGTCACTTGGATGGATTTTTAGTTGGAGTCTTATGTGGATTGTTATATTTGGATAGGCTTTGATCATGTTCTACTATATTATAGTATGATTATCACATCTAGTGAGCAATCTTTGATCATGTTCATCAAAAATTTATGCCTCAAATTATAGGGTGGGATTCTTTATGGAGTGGCATTGGTTTTGATTAGTACCAAGAGGTACAGTACATCAATTACATTTGCTTCATATTTACTTTGTTGACTTAAGATTCATTTCTCTAGTGTTTTTCTTATATACCCCTTTTGATCAAGGGGGAGTTTGTTGGGTCATTTGTGATCCATGATAGTTAGTTTAGTTTTTATCATAATTTAATTATTAGATTAACTTATTTTTTATTTCTTAGGGTAGTTGAAACCTATTAGTTGGTTGTAAAAACTAACTAATGTAAACATATAAAATTTTACATTAGTTCATGTACAAAAAAATGCTTATATTAAATAAATTTTAAGTGATATTCATCCCCATTATAGTTTTATCATGATAATCCTAATGTTATCAAATGACATCAACCTAAATCTTAATTAATTAAGGTCAATTATTATTCTAAGACATAATACCATGGCCTTATTCTATGGTCCATTTCAACATATCCTATTCTCAATGACTAAGGAATATGTAACAATGAAATTTGAAATCATTAAAGGTCCAAGTGACATCTAACATACATGCATATTTTTAAATGGAAACTAAAGTCAATCACAAGTTACTTCTTGGCTTAGATTATTAGTGTTATATTGACATCATTATTGACCCATGTAAATCTAATTAATTCAACAATACAAGCATGTAACTTAAATCTACCAAACAACAATACTTACAATCAACTAACAAGTAAATAAAACTACACATTACAAAAGAATACATTATACATAATAAGATTGGAAATCATCAAGGAGGATGGTTATATTTTTGTTCAAGATCTCATTTTCATTATTTTTTAAATCATGCTTTTATGCCTTAGTTTTTTCACATGTTAGGCTTTGCTTCCCAACCTAGTTCATATTAAGGAAACACCTATAACCATACAAACGATACATCAACAATACTTGCTTGATATAGATATATATCAAATTAATTGAATATAATGCTAAATTAAATAATTTAAATCAGTCTAAAACATTTAAATATATGAAAAAACATAAAAAAATATGTTCACTATTTAATATCAACATAGCATAATATATTTTGTAATAATTATGATTACAATATCAAGTGGGTATGGTAATTACATCCACCCTCCCTAAATAATGGCACCATCCTTAGAGCCTAGAATAAGTGAGGATAATTTTGTTTTAAATGTTTTAATCTTCCTAGGTAACACTTAATTAACCCATCTAATCCCATTAAATCAAAACTTTTTGAAATTTTGTGTTCACAAATTAATATTGCACTAAGCTAGAATCTTGATGAGCTCTAGCTATATTATTTCCTCATCCACCTCTTGTAGATTATTCAAATATAGAACATTAGACAAATCTATAACATATTTTCTTAACAAATCTATAACATATTTTTTTAACAAATCTATGTGAAAAACATCATTTTAGATATAGAATGAGGAAAAATTAGACAATAAGACACCAGGATGATCTTTTCCACTATGTCAAAATGACCAACAAAGTATGGTGTAAGTTTAGAAGTTTTACCAAAGTTGATTGAGATTTTGGGGGATATTACCCTTAGAAACATTTTATTAGATACTTTAAATTATTTATGTGATCTTTTCAAAATATCATAACTCTTTTACTGATAAGAGGTAGCCTTTAACCTTTCACGTATGACAACCATTTTCTCCTTAAACTCTTTAAAAGTTTTAGGGCCTAAAAACATTGATTTTCCAAACTATCCTAGCCTACGGGAGTTCTACACTTTCATGCATATAAGTATTTTCAAGGCATCATATTGATCACTAGATGATAAGTATTATTGTAGGAAAATTCCACCAAGTGTTGGTAATCTTTCCACTTTTATTGTTTATATATGACATATATTCTTAGCATGTATTAAAAAATCATGTTTAGCCATTTAGTTTGATCATTCATTTTTGGGTGATATGATAAAATAAATTTTAGTTTGGTACCAAATAAAACCATCAAATTCTACCAAAATATAGAAGTGAACAACTTATATCTATCTAAGATTATCACTTCTAGCACACTATGAAGGTGAACCACTTATTTTATAAATCTGTTTACAAGAATGGTGGTGTTATTTGTAATGTTACTTGTTATTAAGTGAGTAACTTTGGTAAATTTATCAATCACAACCAAGATTTAATCATGTTTTCTTTAATATCTGGTCAATATTAAAATGAAATCCATTTATATCACATCCTATTTCCTTTCCATACTTACATGTGGATAGATAAATCCTCTAGAATGATAATGATCAGCCTTAACACACTAGCATTTTAAACACTTGGCTATAAGTTTAGTCACATCTCACTTCATATCTCACCAAAAATATAGTTTTTCAACTTTTGTGTTATTTTTGTGATACCTGGGTTAGTAAAATGAGGTGCCACATGTACTTGATTCATGATTTCTTACCTCAAATTACCTGAGTTATGAATATAAATTATAACTTTATGTCTTAATAGACCATCTAGATCCACATAAAAATAAAAAATAGACTTTTTCAATCCTAATTTAGTGCATAATTTTAGGCATTCAAGGTCTAATTTCTACTACAACAACACATAATTGCTTAAATTTTATTTTAGAATGAAGATAGCAACAGTTTAGGTTCTCCTAGTTAGATCATCAACTAATAAATCCCCCTTTCATTTCACATAATTAATATTAGTATCAAAAATGTCTATAAGTTCTAACAATATTCTTTGCCTTGAATTCAACTCATCTTAAGTAAATAAGTGCACAAGATTTTGGTGGTTAGATTTTATTTTAATTTTTTTTCCCAACAATAAATGCTTCTACTACTTAAGTGTATGGATAATAGTAACTAGATATAAATCATGTGTTATTTTTTATATTCATGATTTTTGAGTTTACAAGACTTATATGCAATTACCTTTCCATCTTGAGTTAGAACAACACAAATACCAACTTTAAAAGCATTAACCCATACTTTAAAATTTCCATTCGGGTCTGGTATAACCAAAACAAGAGCTAAGGTTAATAAAAATTTCAGCTCCTGGAAAGCTACTTTACACTTTGGATACCGCTAAAACTTCTTTCCAATTTTTTTCAAGGAAGTTATAGGATTTACAATCCTTGAAAAAAAATTGCAAAAACCTCTATCAATAGTTGGCTAGTCCCATGAAGATTTACACTTCATACACATTATTAGGGATTGGTCATTCATAATGGTTGTAATCTTTTTAGGATCTATTGCAAGACCATTACTATAGATTACATGTCTTAGATAGTGAATTTGTTTTTGATAAAAATAACATTTGGAAATCTTACCAAATAGTTTTTGTTATCTCAACCTTTGCAACATCATTCTTAAGTGTTGTTCATTTTCTTGAACATTCCTTGTTTTTTAATTATTTTTATGAACGTATTTATATTTGATATGGAGTTAGTGATACCTCGATAAAATATCTATATTTGAAAACATAGTTACTTATCTCATTTGATCAAAGAGATCATCTATCTTTAGAATTGGGTACTTGTTATTGATAGTGACATTGTTAAGCATTTGGTAGTCAATGCATAGTCTAAGAGTCCCATCTTTATTTTTTTTAAACTATTATAACTCCCAAAGATGATATACTAGGTCATATCATCCATTTATTTAAAAGTTCTTGTAGTTAAACCTTGAGTTCTCTCAAATTTTATACATTCATCTAGTAAGTTGATTTGGATATGGGTGAAAATATAAGCATTATATCAATTGAATATTAAAATGCTCTTTTGAGAGGCAATTATGGTAGCTCCTTAGGATACATATATAATATTTTCCAATATGGGGTAATTTTTGAGATTAGATATTGTTTATTTAAATAATTCATTAAATTTTATAACATATACTTGACATCCTTTTCTTACATCTCTTTTCAGTTTTAAAACTAAAATTATGCTTTGGTTTGAGGGCTTAATGATTCCTTAGATTACTACTACTTTTCCACATTTGTTTAGACATTAGATCTTCTCATTATAGAAATAAAGATTGGATTGATGATTTTACAACTAATAAATGCCTAAGATAAGGTCATAGGATCCTAAATGGTAATAAATAGGTTTACATGAGTTTTGAAATCTCCCAAATCCATCTCAACATATATAAGGCATTCAAAAACATCCACCTTTTTATCAGTGCCAAATTATACCTTCCATCCTTCTCTAATTGATAAGGCTTAGATTTACATCTTAAATCACTTGAAGGATAAATAAAAATATTTTTTTCTCCTAAATAAATTAGAATTGTAAAATAAAATCCTAAAAATTATACCTCTTATTTTAATTGAAATGGATTGAAATTTTGCATTATTATGGTCTACAGATACATAAACCTTGTGATTTCCTTGAAACTTAGGATAATATTTTTGGTAGTGATATCATCACATTCCCAAAATATCATGGTAGTTTTAGGTGGTATAGGGACTATATTAGCTCATGTGGTAGGTCTATGGAATACTTCATGTTGTTGGTTACTATTTTTCACATTTTTTTAGCAAAAGAGCGAGGTTTAGAACCCCTATTACTATTATAAAATTTTCCTATAGAATTTTCACTTTGGAAATATTTTGTATCCTATTGTTCTTATAGTCTTATCTTGCCTTTTGGTGAGACTTATGTTTTTATTTAGCATGATACATGGATTCTAGCTAAGTACCTAATGTTATTAGATTTGTCATGTTTACATCATGCATGAGTACTTCATTCAAGCCCAACTTAAACTTGGTAAACTTAATTTATTCATCCTTAATGTAATTCACATTTCATAGGAGACCTCTAAACTTATTTTCATATTCGAAAACCATCATGGTTCCTTATTTCAGCAACTAAAACACTGTGATTTTTTACTCTTTATAGATATTATTTAGGTATCTTTTTCTAAACTATTTCTAAAAAATTTCCCATGAAAGAGTCATGGAATTATACCCTTTAAGATAACATAAATGATTCCACCATAAGGTATCATCACCCACTAATTGGTAAGCTTCAATGTGTGTTTTTATGTTAGAACCCATATTATGTAGAGTGAAATACTTCTACAAATTAACTAGCCATGCCTTCGTGACATCCGTAGTATCTCCACCATAGAATATAGGAGGAAGAGCATATTTTAGGTATTATATGATGGGATCCAAAAAATTAGGCTCACTTGGATTCTCATCATGAAGTTATTCTTCCTTCCTACCTTAAATTTTTTTGAGGTGGGTCAACCTTTGACCAAACCCTTTCATTTGATATTTAATATTTTAAAATGCACCCAAGATATCATGTAAAAAAATGTTCTATTCGTTAGAAATGTAATTACTAGGGTTACTATGATCCTCAACATATCTACAATCATGATCAATATTAGCATCAATGTGTACATGCTCATCTAGATATGATTGTCAACCAGATCACTTTTAGCATTCCAAATTTCATAGGTTGTTCTAGTTATCACCATCTTAGGAAAAAATTAGACATAATTATTAAGATAATATCTTTCACAAAATTTTCATTTTGAGTTAAACAAAGTCTTTGATACCACATATCATAACCCTTAATATTTAAGATAACTAAAAAACTTGACTTGAATGGTTAGGCTCATAGATTCCAATAATAAACTAGTTCACTACCAAGATCATGGATGTTATGGCTGCCTTATTATTGGAAGAAGAATTTGGATTGTAAATTTGTGTAGGATATTTGTCTAATATTCATGTGGTATGCTCTCAATTTGTCATGTATAAGTCTATTTTTACCATCTTTATGACTTATAATAGGTTATAATATGAATAGACTCCAATTTTGGCACTAGGTATGTGAAAAAGATGAACAATAATAGATTGAAAATGTCGATATATACTTTGGGTTGTAAGGAGAATAGAGTTACACTTTTAAAGAGATCAATAGAGACTTATCTAGTTATGGTTACCTGTGTTATTTCTTACTATGTTCCTTTTGTGCATTCTTATGTACAATGTTTGGTTAATTTCTATCTAATTTAAATCCAAATGATTTATTTATGTTTATGAAACCTTGGTTTTTCTTAATTCCTAAATAACACAAGATAATGAATACTTTATATTTTCTTGTTATCAAAACTTTTATATAAATTCAATACTCTATTCTACACACTTGACGTATATCATAGTTATATTCATCCTTATCATGTTCTAATGTTGCAGGAACCTTTGCTAACAATTGGGCTATGAGTTTGGGACACTAATTATGGAGGAACTTATGATAATATGGTTATCATGGTGGAGAGATATTGAGACATGTTTAGACCAAAGGATATGTAATTTTTTAGAAGAAGAATTAAAAAAGACTGATCTTACCATACACAAAATCATTTAAAAGCATATTTAGGGAGAGATTTACAAAAAAATTTGGTAAAAGTTACCTTAATTACTATCTAATTGATTATTGAAATTGAAATATTACTAATTGAATTTAAGGATGAAATAAATTATACTTTGTACTGAAGAAAATATAAATTGGTTGAAAAAATTGGAAACCAATTGGATAAAAGAAATAGATTATTGGGTTATCACTATAGTAGATAAATATATAGCTAAGTTTTTAGTATAATGATAAATAGATTTAAAATATATGGACTTTTTCATTATATGAATTTGAGGGAAATATTTACATCAACTACCTATCTTTATGAAGATGTTGGTTATAGATAAGGCCATGGTGCTTACTCCTAATATGGATTTTTTTCTTTAGGTGTATAGGGGTGTGTGTGAAATAATATTAAATGATGATTATATGGGTGGATAAGGATTTAACCTAAATATATAATGGATATATTATGGAAGAAGAGTTAGAAGAAAATTCTAGATTCAAAATGTGAGATATGAAAATAGAATAGATCGATTAAATAAAAGAATACCTAGGTAGTTGTGAGTAGAGTTAAGAGTAGCATAAAAATATATGATGAATGATTAGGAAGACATGATGATCAAGATGAAAGAGATGAAGGATGAAGGATGAATAAATATGAGATGAAATAAGTAAATGAATGCTAGTAGAAAGAAGTGATGAAAAATGAGAGGAAGAAGGGATGTTTGAAGAAGAAGGTGAGAATAGTGTAGAAGTAGAATATTTATATGATAGATGTAGTGCATAGCTACAAGAACAAGTACTATCAAAAGAAGGACACAAATTATTAAGTAATGAATCTAAAAGAATTCATATATTAATTATAAGTTCAAGCTTAGAATTAGAAGATGTCATAGGAAAGAATCATTCACCATAAATATCACATGTCCCCATAGCCCAATTTCTTATATTCCAATAGAAATTTTCAACTAGGAAGATAACAAGACAATAGTTTGGAAGGTCCATTTTCAAAATAACTGCATCATTGGGGTACTAAAATTTAAACAAAATCATTTTAAAAGGCTTTACAGGCCATAGGGTTTTTTGAAACCAAGCAGAGAAAAGAAAGAAACACAAAAAAAAGTGCATAGGTTGACTCTCCTAGTACGTAGGTAAGCCTTCATAGT
Source organism: Torreya grandis (assembly GCA_037957365.1). Lineage (NCBI taxonomy): Eukaryota > Viridiplantae > Streptophyta > Pinopsida > Cupressales > Taxaceae > Torreya > Torreya grandis. Next base: position 156,636 of record JARHVA010003417.1, on the reverse strand, counting down.
ACACAAGAAGGATCACAAAGAACACAACCTCCTCTTGTAAAATCTGCATAGTAGATCCCCTTGACATCTGTTTACACCATGGGTGCTATAGGAGATTTTATAAATCTAGTAACATATGATGGATATGCAGACCTTGAACAATACTTACTAACATATGAGATGTGATGGCAATATAAGGGCATTACTAATGAATCTATCAAGAAGTATGAGTTAATAGGGGCACTGAATGGAAGAGTTCTTGAGTTTATGTACCATAGATAAATTTTGTAGGCAAGTCTATAATAGGTTAAGGAATGGATAATAATAGAGTTTAAGATAAATAAATATACAAGTTAGACTATTCAAGACTTGAAGGGGATTAGGCAAAAGTTAGGAGAATCAATTTGTGACTATGATCACAAGTTCTCTAACATTGCTAATAAGGAGGAATTTGCCTTAGCACATAAATATAAAGATATGTTTTTTTTTGAAGGAATGCATTCTAGAATTAGATTTAATATAGTGAAGACTTAATATGCTACTAAGGCAATTTATAGAGATACTACACTGTGAGTGGAGAAAATTGAAGACCATGGGGAAGTTCCTATCATGGGTTATAAGATTGAAAATACATTGTAAGATTTTATGAAGAGGATGGAATAATATCATAAGGTAGATAAACCTAAGAAAAATCTATGGTTCATGGAGAGTGGGAAAGAATGACATTATAGAAAATATTTTCCTAAGATCAAATAGAGTTCTATGAAATATGTAGAATGGAAGGGCACGCAACAATGCAGTGCCATCTCCTATAATAGTATGTCAAAAATTGATAGAATTTATATTGTAATTATTTTAAGTCACATAATCATGATGGAATAATTTTAGGGATTTATATGAGCTTAAAGAATACATTACAAAGAATGTATTCAACATCATTTCACAAAAAATGTCCTTAGCAAAGCAAATGATTCTAGGCCTAGATGTTGATAAAGGTTGTGTAAACCAAAAAGGTCCATAATGGATTCCTAGTTCACCTCAGTACTAGCCTCAAGGATTGATTTTTTTGACCCCTCTTTTATCAATTTGGACACCACCATCACCATAATACTAGTACACAACACCATAAAATATAACAATGATGCATCAATAATAAACTACTTAGACCCCACTAGTTACGTAACATAAATTTAGAATTGGAGATAATATGCAACAACATCAACATTGGAATATAACACAAAAATAGGGAGGGTATAGAGGATTTTTATCAATCTAACAAAGGAGAATCTGGGGGTAGATACAATAGAGGTTACTAAGATGATAGAGGGAATAATTATCAATGCCTTCCTTTATAATGATATTTGTGTGGAGAGTATAATCATGTGCAACACAATTTCCATTTGAATCCTCAAAGATAGTCTTATTTTGCATATTATAGAGTATATGACCATCACAAGACATAATACTATCCTATCTTATAAAAGGAAAGGAAGGAAAAGGCCATCATAAATGTTAACATGGTAAATACATAACATACTGAGGATGCATTTATAAATGTCATTAAAAGACACCAACACGTAGAAAGAGGATTGCCTCCTCTTGAAATTCCTCAAGACCATATAATTTGGAAAGTAAATTAGGAAAAATACCCAGACCCAACTATAAAAAATGGGCTCATGTATGAAGCTACATAGATGTTGAAAAATATTCAACAAAAAAATGTTATTGAAGAATATGTTGCCGCAATAAATTCCCAAATGTATGGTTAGATTATGTGCATTATGAATCAAGATGGATTTTTTAATATGATAACATATTTACTAAATATTTTAAGTACACTATGTAATGAAGACATATCTCAAAACATCATAAATTTGCTACATAATTTATTAGAGTGTGCATAATGAAGACAACAGAAGATGAAAACATTTTTTTGGTATGTCAAAATAAAGAAGCCATGGGATTTATATGCCCAAATCAACATTGATGTTGTAATATATGAAATTTGAAATGTTGTCTTTGATTTTAACAACATGGTGAACATGATTCCTAGGTTTACATGGGAGGTTATTAGAAGACCAATTCTAAGTTACAACCTAATAAATTTGAGACTAGTAGGGCATGGAAGATTTGATCCCATTGGTAGATTAGAAGATGCTAAAATAAAAGTCATAGAAATGATATTGTGAGGTGACATTGAATTCATCTATATCAAGATAGTAGCAACACATTACCCTATTCTGACTAGAAAAAAATGGGCATATGATGATCAAATGACTATCAATATTGTACAAAATTAATTAGACATGTATCAATGAGATAATATTGTTCTCATTACTTGAATAAGTTTCATAAACCATACATCATTCCAACTAAACCATACTCTCTTTATATCATGCAAGAAACCAACAAGATGAAGATAAACTCTGAAGAAAATCAAAAAGCTCTATGTATAACTGAGTGAAACTTCTTGTATGATCATACTAAACATTAGGTAAAATATTTACTCACTCAATAGTTAAAGACATATAAAAATGGAAGCCTAAATTAGTATTTACTCAGTCATTATCACCCTAAGTTGTTGTAGAGGATTGTGCATCCATGTCTGCTAAGTCCCCTACTCGTTAAGAAGCTGATTTTCTCTATCAAGAATATGATCATATGTAGAACTATATAGAGCTAGCCAAATAAGTCACTTTTATTTAGGAAATATATTCATATATTAGTGGATACTTAAATCCACACCTACTTAACTAGGCTCAAGGTGATCATGAACTCCACCCTATGAGAATGGTATTTGCACATGAGAGATAATTGAATTTATACTATGAGATTAAGGATATCAATCAATTCATTATGAGCCTATAATTTCATGTACCTACCCATAGTCAGTAGTTAGTGCCTTGAATTATTATTTAAAGGGAGTTGTAATGGCATGGTGGGAAATTCATAGAAATAACTAGCTCAATTGGGATGATGCATGTAAATTCATGATTAGAAGATTCCAAATACCATAGTTCATAATAATTAATTGGCATTTATTCTAAGAAGGTGAGTGACCTAAAAATCCATATTCACAAATGTGTTTAATTCTAGACAGAAAAACATGTGACACTGAAGTACCGGGTTCACATATTTCATTACACATTGGCTCCTTTAAAATCAGCATGGTATATGCATCAAGAATGTAGGAGGAAGATAAAGCATTGGGCATAAGTACAGAGTGACTTCATACAAATATATTTTTTTTTTAATATGATAACCCTCTGGTTCACAATGCACTACTAAAAATCAAAGATTTCATATGCCATGGGTGTGCAAAAGATTTTAGCACCATGACATAATCCACTATGTAGAAAAACACAACCTATGATATAAATACATCATTATAAAGATATAAAGCTACCAAGAGGTAAGAAAAATCTCTTATATAGCCTTGACATTGAATAAAAGATGAAGAGGAGGAAATTGAAGATTCAAATTCTAATTGTGATATTGATTTGACTGATTTATTTGAACTTGAATGACCACTTGAACTAGTAAAGGACACAATCATGTTACCTATTGAATAAGACAAGCTATGCAACATAAAAATACCATAATAGGAAGGGGAAAATATGATACAATAATCTATTTCTAAGTAAAATTGTAAGATTTACATGTATCCTATTAAAAATCATGTGGAAAACATCAAAAGTGAGGATATTCCTAAATTAACACATATAGGTGATTACTGTACTAAATTTGAAGTTTCATAAGCTATGCAATTCTTGTGATATTATCAAGATGTATTTCCCACTAAATTTTTTAAAGGTTAGTTGAGTCAATCCATCCCTTGGAAAAATACATATCAAACTTAATGAGTGCACATGACCCATAAATAAATAAACATATAAGTTGAATCCAAACATGAGGCTAAAAGTGAAGGCTAAACTCGATAGAATGCAAGATACAGGTATATTTTATCCCATATAAAAGGTATATTGGGTTAGTCCCATGGTATTTTAGCCTAAAAAAATAGGGTAAAAAAAGTATGGGGTGATTATCAAATTCTGAATGAGCATGTGTGAATGATCTATTTCTGATTCCTTTCATAGAAGAAGTTTTAGAATCTATCATAGGTCATGAAGTCTAATCTTTCATAGATAGCTTCAATTGCTATCACAAAATACCCATCTTAGAATAATATAGATCTAAAATAACTTTTTCCATGAAATGAGGTTCTTTCACATATAAGGTAATGCCTTTTGGCCTCAAGAATGCACCTACAATTTTTTCTCATGCAGTGGTGATTGCATTCAAAGATTTCATACATGACTTTTTGAAAGTCTATCTTGATGATTAGGTAGTGATTTATTTGTTTAAGAAACATTTGTACAAGATACACCTCATGTTAGAATGTTGTTGATCTTTATGTATTACTCTAAATTTTAAAAAAAAAATTACACCTTTTGATGTCCTGCTAGGTCACATAGTGTGTAATGAAGGAATTTTGGTGGACTAAGCCTACCTCAACTAGTCAACTCCATATAAGTGTGACTTTTATTGGAAATATAGGGTAATACCAGAATTTCATCAAGGTATATCTAATAATTTCATCTCCATTGGAGTATTTACTATGTAATGGTACAATTTTTTTTAGACTTCCAAGTGCCAAGCAACCTTTATCAAACTAAAGTAGAGACTGGTTATTGTGCCTATTCTCATCTTTCCATATTGGAATAAGCCATTTCATGTTCATGTTGATGCTTTAGGTATCATAGTCAATGTTGTGCTTGTATATCTAGGGAATGGTGGATTAGACCAACACATATATTTTGCAAGCCAAAATTTGTCTAACATATAAAATACTTACATGACAATTGAAAGAGAAACACTAACTATAATGTTCACACTACATAAATTTTGACAATATCTTCTTACGACACCATTTGAATTTTTCATGGATCATCAATGCCTATGTTACCTTGTAAATAAACTGATGCTTGGAGGACATATTTCAAGATGGTTGATGTTATTTCAAGAATTCTAATTTTCCATTAATGTCAAGCCAAGAAGAGAAAACATGGGATAGATCATCTTTGTCATATTTCCAATGGAAAAAAAAAACTATAGGAAAATTATCTTGATTCCCATCTATTTCACATTTATGTAATCCTAAAAAAAATTTAAGAAATTAGTAACTTATTTGAACAAGGAGTATTCCCTATGCACTACCAATAAATAGACAAGAAGAAATTTATCACCAAATATTTTCACTATACCATTATAAATGGGATTTTATATCATTTAGGGAAGGATGAAGTACTACATAGGGTAGTTATAGAACATGAATGACCACAACTCTTATAGAAGGCACACCAAAGAATAGTAGGAGGCCATTTTGATAGAGAAGATACTAATAGGAAATTGTTACAGAGTGGGTTATGGTGGCCAAATATTTTTTAGGATGCACATGAAGTAGCACCCACATGTTTTACCAAATGGGTTAAAGCTTCTATGACACCCACATGTGGTTCAAAGGATGTAGCCAAGCTTATTTACAAGAATATCATTATAATATTTAGATGCCCCATCAAGCTCGTTAGTGATCAAGTGACACACTTCCTAAATAATACCATCAAATATATTACTAAATAAATCATTATTCTGCATCATAAAAGTACTTTATACCATCCATAAGCTAATGGCCAAGATAAGGCTTCTAATAAAGTGTTGGCTAAAGTGTTGATAAAGATATATGATGTCAAGAGATATGATTGGGAAAATAGCATTCATATGATTATTTGGTTATATTGCATGCACTATAATATGGCTACATGTTTTACTCCATTTCAGTTAGTATATGTGTTTTAATAAATTATGCTAATGGAATATTTGGTACTCGGTCTATGCATTGAAATGGTCATGAGACTAGGGGATTTTGAGTCTCTCATCAACAAGCTTCTCAAACTAAATTAGATGGATGAACATCGACGTAGAGCATCTTAGATGTAAAAAGATTATAAGTAGAGCCAAAAAGTATGGCATTATAGGAATATATACATTAAGTAATTCATAAATATCAACTAATTTTGTTAAATGATAGTCATTTTAGAGAATTTTCAAGAAAATTAAATATTAGATGAAAAGGGCCTTATGTTATACATGAAATAACATAACAAAGAACCATTATTTTGAGAGATCTATAGGGAAACATTTTTATAGGGTGGGTGAATGGATATAGGCTTAATCCCAACTACCAATAGTATTAATTGATCTCTTTCTACTAAATGAGTGGGTGTTGAGTAACACTAAATAGATTAGGATTTCCCATTTTTGTATTTTTTCTTGTGTGTTTATTTTTTTGTGTACATTTTTGTATTTGTAGATCATCTCTTCAGTAGCTTTTGGGAACCAGAATAATAAGTATACCATCCACCATATATGTGTAGAATAATTCACATGAGCCATCATGGATGTCAATAGAAGTGAAAGAAAGCAATTAAGTTTGAGAAATGTACATACAAGTCACACCAACCAAAATCTTTGCCATATAATGGTCATCCCAAAATAGTTAATTCTAAATCCAAGGTTTGATTAATCTAATCTTTACAAAATTAGTAGTCAGTCAACATCATACATTTTTACTCTAGTATAAATAATAAATAACATAATAACATATCTCCACATATGCACTAATGACTAAATTCTTTAATTGCTAGATTGGATAAGATTCACCACATCAACATTTATATTGATGTCAAAAGGATTGTTTAGCATGGCATTTACATGGAAACCAATAGTCATGAACTCTATAAAGGTATAATATTATGAATTAGGTCTTCATTTCATCCTTTAAAATATTTTCATGAGCTAACATTTCAAAGAGCCAAGCTAATTTCACTACACAATAAGCTAAAAGAGATTCAATTTCATCACTCAGTAATCATGGATCCTTCACAACTCATTAGGGATTTGATATACACTCAAAAATAAGTAATAGGCACATATATGACACTAATAAAAACAAAATTAAATGATCAAAATCCATTTTATTTTCTTTGAGCGATAGAGCAAAAATTATTTCACCTAGATCTCATTGATGTTGTGCAACCACTAACTCTTGCAGTCCCCCACTACCTCCACAACATAGATGTCAAGTTCCTACTTTACATGCCCATTTTTGGTGACTTAGGGGAGATTTTAAAATATTTCTTAGACTTTATGATGATGACAACATCTACATTAGCCCCAACACTATGATCATCATCAACACAGAAGTAATGGCCCAAGCTTTAGGCATGTCTATGCAAGGAGATTCTCTTGCCCCATACAAAATGAGAACACCACCTATTCTTCAAGAGGTTAGAGATTTATATGTGGATCTAGAGGGATCCCAATTAAATAAATTCATGATGAAACCATGCTCATATTAGTATAATGCATCACATAGAGGTTCTATCAGATCACCAAGTTTGCTAAGAAAATTCTAAAAGGGTTCATGGACATTACACACCACATGATCCAGTAAAATGAGTAGTTTAATTGGCCTAAATACTTCATTTCTAAGTTATTTATGAACATAAAAAATTTATCCACATCTCATAAGTAGAACTTCTAATACAGTTTCTCATTTTTAATTATGTTTCACACAATGTAAATCCCTAAAGGAGAGGCCCACCCTGACATTGACTACTAGCTAGTGAAATAATTCCACAACTTGATATGGACACCTAATTTTAGCACCCTAGCACATGAAGTTAAATTCAAAACATAGAGGTATGAGTTCTTGGAGCTTATCACCACACATCTTTAGGTGATGTTGAATGTCATGAAATACTCAATCCAACATGTTACTATCACCTTGATACCAAAAGGTGTGTTCATCCATATCCATGAGCTATCAAGGTCACCCTTTGGAACTATACCATTCTTTATTATTATTTTCATGGTGTAGGCTAAATACACCTTACATAAATCTTACATATCTAGGAGTACAATGCCACTCTAAGATATACTACCTAGTGCAACTATCCTTACAACACAACAAGAAGAGGAAGCCACCACTTTGCATCCATATAAAGGAAATCACAAACTCTCCATCAAGAAATAATCACCATCTCCCCTATTAAAGTGAAAGATAAGGATCACTACAACCTAGTTAAATGATCCTAGGGTACCCCAGATCATAAGCTCATGTGACCTATTATAGATGGGTATGTCAAACAAGAAGTATACTAGGTAATGGTTGCTAATATGGCTAGAGATTTATATGATATGGAGGAAGATAAGGAATTATTATTTTGGAAAGTATTTTGCATGGCCCAAGTACATAAGAAGGTTCTTCCATATTTATGGGTGGAACTACCACTATGCCCTAGATCCATCATGGTCGACACTATGTGAGAAGAATCTGAGTATCTACAACAAAGGGTTAACTTATTTAAGTAGCAACCTTATACCACCTTCATAGCTAAAGATGTCTTTTTGCCACTCCTAAAAATACCATAGGAGTCTCTAGTGTGTAGATCATGAGCCAAGAGTGAGATTAGGGTATCTCCTACCCTTGAAGAATGTACATTTAGCTAGACAACCATGGTACATGAAGCATAACCTTCTCCATCTTTCACTTCACTACCACCTAGGTGTAGTTTCGTCTCTCTAGGAAGAAATATAGCCCATGTCCTTAGCTCTATGGTCTAGCCAACTGATTTTCCACCTTTACCACAATCCTAAAAAGTCTAAGAGCTCATATCAAAGTAACCTATAACATAAGAGCAATAAGTTTCATGGGAATAAGTAGGTCACATAGTAGAATGATGAGTCAAAAAAGAAGAGAATAAATGCCACAAGGATTAGGTTTAACAACAACAAGATCAACAAAAAAGTTGAAAAGATGAAGAATCCAAGGCCACATAAAAGGACCAATATGTAGAGGTTAACTGATAGAAGGCTCTACTGGTGGCCAAAAAAGCACAAGAAGTTGTTGATGCAACTAAGCAAGCATAGGAGGTACATCATAAGAAGATGGATAAAGACAAAAATAAAAAATAATTTATACTTGATACCGATACTAAGGTCAAATAATAACATAAAAAATAGGATACAATGTCATATGTAAATAAGGTCATGGAAGATGTTACTCATGCATATTAGCAAGCTGACAAAGTTGTAAAGAAGAAAAAATAAGAATAAGAAGAAGAATCCCTATATAAAAAATAATCCCAAGTATAAAAGCAACAAGTATGAGCAGCTAAAGCATAGTCTAACCAAGTGTCACATGCATAATCATAAGCATAGGTTATGATCAAACAAGAAAAGGCTACTACTCTAGTAGAATAGAAGAAAGTATAAGAACATGCATAGAAGATATAATAGGAAGAACATGTGCAAAACACATCTACATAGGATGAGTTTAATAGGAAAGCTGAGGAGGAAACCAAAAAAAAAATCTAAAGATGTTGCACAATAACTCAATATGGCAGTAGAGGCTACGATGTAAAAACATGTACCTAAATAATAACAAGCTAAATCAGAGCATCAAAAATAAAAATATGAACCAATTGTATCTCTAATAGGTTCACAACCAACAAAATTGCCTCTTAGAAGAGTTTGGCTATGGGATGTCCCAACTATGGGTATTTAGCAAAATACTTTATCTATTCCACTTGAAACCATGCCATGATTTGACCCTTCAATGAATTCAAGAACATTGGTAGCATTCCGCCTCTAGTAAGAAACATCATTGGATGTCTCTAGACTACCATTGAAGAAATAACTAGAGGGTGTAATAGCATTCCAAGAATCCATTACATAAAAGGTTACCTCTATAGAATAGGAAATGGATCAATCCAAGGATAATAATGTTAATTTAAAGGAATACCTAAATGAAGATACCAATATTATCTAGGATGTTATCTTGAGTGGTCACTTGAGAAATTAGGGACCAAGTCATGCCTAATCACTGTCAACTCAAGACTTTAGTCTTTGAGTTAACCAAAGACTAGTGTGCATCATAATAACTCCACACAATCATCACATTGGGATAGGATGTTAACAATTATTTTATGAATCTCATCACTCTTCTAGATGAGTATCAAGGCATGCTAGACACTATTACACTTCAAGCACAATAGGTCATATGCATCATATTGGATTAGAAGTAGAAATTGGATACTTATTAGCTAGTTCTAGTGAAATTTTTCCAAAGGCCATCACCACCAAAGAAACCATGGTCATCCACACCACCAATATGAAGGATAAGGATGAATCAATCTATAATTCACTCACTGCTAAAGATAAATGTGCATGATAACCTCCTTAACTAGTAGAGTCAGCTCTTGCATAGTTCTTTCATCAGCCTCTAAGCTCAATGACATGTAGACAAGATGAAGTAGTTGAGTTGTGAGATTCAAACAAGGGTAACCAACACCAAGGTTATCATGATCATAATTGATGACATATATCTCATGTAGATCATTAGCTACCATGCCCCTTTGAACACCTCATGTTTCTATAAATGTTTACTTTTTTCTTAGTTTTGTATGAGAAAAGATATAAACACAAGATGAAGGGTGTGTACCTAGTAAAAGTGTGTTAATTGGTGAACATATGAAGATATAACTCCTTTTTTCTTTGAAGGAATACATACAATAATACAACACTACCACAAGCTTTTTGGTTAGACAAAGATGCAGGGTGGATCGCCTAGCATATGCTAGATCCAAGAAGCTGAAGTTTCCTTGGATGGTTGTCAATTCACTCCCATAATAAAAAATTAAGATGATAAAATAAAATAAAGGTAATTAATTTAAAATAATGATAAATTAAATTTTAAGTACAAAAATAAATTAAATACTCATTCAAATAAAAATGACTAAATCTAGCACATGCTAAAACTAGTCAAGGCAAGGCCATAGTTTTGGCGTTTAGGTAAAATGGTAAGGGTCAAAAGGATTATTTTTTTGGGTTGGGTAAATGATCAAGGATTAAAATGTATAAAATTTTAAATGGATATATTAGTCAAATAATATAATATGTCAAGTGTGGCAAAGAGGTGAAAGAGGTCAAGTGAGGAATATGACAAAGATGTAAAATGGGGTAAAGGGGTAAAAGGGTAAATGGTAAGATGAGGAAGGGATGAATAAAAGAATGGTGAGGGGAGTTAAAATTTTAAGGGAATGGAAGATAAAATGAAATAAATAAATAAATTTAAATAACAAAATGAAATATTACCTCAATGTTTGTATATGCTTATTGGTGAAGATGGTTTGTTGAAGATTGTTGATGAAGATGTCTTGAGGAAATTTCAGTAGAGCTTTATTACTTTGTATTATTTTCCTCCAATATTTGGAATATTAATTACCTCCTTGAAATTTATGAATACCTACAACAAAATTTACGTAACAATAATATAACTTTTCAACCTCTTTCTTGGGTGAAGGAGAGGGGGGGTATTTGTAGTTTTTTTTTTTTTTGTGAGGAAACATGCCAAAAGAGGGCATCTTGGAAGTATGGTGCATTTTTCCTAAATTTAAAGAATGGGATTGGTATAATATTCATATGGGGGTTGTCAAGTCTCCATACCTTGCATGCAATTCCAAGTTTAAAATTAATTGTGCACATGGTTTGAAAATGGGACCGAAGACTTTGTTACACCCTTGTGTCCTCATTTATGAATTTTAAGAGTTCTCCCACCAAATATGGCACCATTTTTCAAGGGTGCATGGGTGAGTCAAGGATAGGTGGGTTAATATTCTAATTTTTATCTGATAAGTCTCTTATTGGGGATAAGAAGTCCAAAATGGGGGCTCTTTGTCTCTCCCAATGTGTGAAAGGTGTAGGTAAGTCAATTTTGAAGGCTATTTTCATGTGAAAATGAAAAACCAAGTCAAATGACTTACCATTGAGGATAAATTAGACAAATTTAAAGTGGGGACCCTTGTAATTATTAAATGAGGTCATTAAGCATTTTGGAAAAAGGGGATAAAGGTGGGGTGCCAAGCCTTGTCACTTTGCCACATCATTTTACCATGTCATTTTGCCATGTCACATGCCATGTCATTTGTCATGTCATATGCCATGTCACATGATATGTCACATGTCATGTCATTTTAAATGTCATATGCTATGTCATCATGAATAGTGAAAGTGGGTCCCATAGTGAATAGTGATGGTGAATAGTATTTCGTGAATAGTGTTTTGTGAATAGTGATTTCAAAAACTATTTTTGAATGGTGTTTTCAAATATTATTTTTTGAATATAAATGGTTAGAATAGGGACTTTGGTTAAGTTATGAGGGTGGTAGAATGGGTTAGGAAGGTTTTAGGAAGATTTAAGGTGGTCTCAAGGTGTTCAAATACCTAGAACTGCAAGTGTGTAGTTTTCTAGTGTCTACATTTTGCCCCTTTTGTTATGCAAATTTGAATTAACAAGTTACAAAACATAAATAGCTTGTTGGACAAAGGTTAGGGTGTCCAAAGTATGGGAGGAGGTGTTCCCCCTCAAACTAAGAGTTGATGAGGAGAGGCTGAATCAGGTTTAGGTTTTATAACCTATTGGTGGGGAAGCACTAAGTGGTGCCACAAGGTAGTGGGGCATGTGAGATGCCAATAGGTGCATAAAATTTGACTAAGAGTGGTAGTCAAGATTGTGCAAAGATGAAATATACCAATTTTGGTAAAATAAGTTTACTACTAAGAATATAGGTGACCAATAGACCACGTGACCATTATTTTGATAGTTGGGTACACTTATTAGCCTTCATAACAAAAGGGGAAGTGCCTGTGTGGGTATCCAAATTTAGGTGTGATCCCATGTGTGGGTAACTAAAATTGGAAGTGATCCCATGTAAAAAACCAATGATTAGGTCATATACTAGACGGTGCAAAATATTAAATCTTCAAATGTTCAACATGGTAAAACTGATTAGCATGATCAAAAAGACTATGGCAAGGGCATTATAAAACATGCAAATAGGTCAGGTAAAAAACAACCAATGTTAGGGTAGACAAGGGCAAGGTGGTTGGGTGGTTGGAATGGGGTGGTTGAGTGGATGCCATATGTACTGGGCAAGTGGATGCTACCTACATATCTCCATGGACATAATGTCCAAAATGAACTTCATGCCTAATGTAGTTATTTTGAGGTTGTGAGTGTTGGGTACCTAGTTGCCTCAATATGAAAAGGTGACGAGTTCATAAATAAAAATGAAGGTGGAAAAGGATGGGAGAGTCCAAACATGGGTAGGACAAAAAGGTCATAATAAAATAAAGGGGTAATAATTTTGAAATTTTCACCACCAAAAAAATGGGAGAAATAGGTTATACCAGGCTATAAGAAATCTAGTACTACTCGAATTATCATGGTGATCTGATGGGGTCTTTCACCACCATAAAAATAAGCTGAAATTGTGCATAATCCATAATAATGTCATTAATAGGATATAGAAGGGGTATGATTCAATGATTTAGGGAAGCAAAATAGTAGAGTGGGTAAATGGGTCATGGTGAAGATTCAAACCCTTGATGCTTGACCCAGTGGGGCACCAAAATAAGCAAGCATTGAGTTTTGATGAAATTCTTAAAAAGGTGTCCAAAGTGTTAAAATATAGAAAAATATTAATTAATTTAGGGAGTAGGTTGTGTTCTCACACAGATATCCCAAATATCCCCCATTTGAAGATGGTTGTTAGCTTGATTCTAATAGTGGTGAAAAAGTAGATAAAAAGGGATATAAGATGAGCAAAACTAGGGGATGGGGAAGGAAACTTCATCAAAATAGGTGGAAGTACTTGCACATGTTGGATGGTCAAATGAATTATGAACTAGGCAAAAATAAAAAGTGCTAAAAAGTGTCAAGCAAAAATTACTAAAGGACTAAGCAGGAGATGGATGAAAAGAGAAGCATAGAGGTAACCAAGGGGGATGAAAGGAGGAAATCATGGTCATATGGATGAAAAATAATGAGTGTTAGGTAATGATGAAGAGAAAAGGAAAATAAAAGGCAAAAGTGAAGAAATGAAAAGGATGGAGAATGAAGGATGGCAAACCTGGTGGTTAAGTGGCCATGAAAGGCTTGAAAACAAGTCTAAAAATATCAGGAAGAAGGATTTGGTGATGAAAATGAGAGAGAAAGAAACCCAAGGGATGACAAGAAGGAAGAATGGAAGTAGGGATACAAAGCACGAATACTCCTATAGATGCAAAATATAAGTAAGTACTATGATGGAGAGCAAAGGGTAATTATAGATAAGAAGAAAAAGGTAATTATGGAAGGATTCTTTAGGATAAATACCCAAAGTGAGGCTAGAGGAGGAGGAAAGAAAAAGGCTGACAGAAAGAGAAAAAGATGAGATAAGGAATGAAGTGGAGGATGTGATGAGAATAGGGAAAATAGTCAACAAATAAGACATCCAAGATGACGTAGAACTAGTAAGGAAATGAAATGGAAAAAAAGGAAGTGAGTTAATGCTAAGAGTGTTGGGACATAAATCATATAGAGAAGGGGAATGACAGACATGCTTTGCTAAGGCAGTGAAGAGCAGGTAGGGAGACAAAAAGGATACAACATGGTGGGGTGCAAGAAGTGGGTCAAAAGTGTAGGAAGGTAATAGGGAGGCCAACAAAATAGAGGAGATGGTGGCTAGATAGGAGAGAAGAGTGGGGAATTAGGAAAGTTATCAATCCTTGTGTTAAAAGGATTAACAAGCTAGAAAATTAATTAAAAGAGATTGAAAAGATAGAAAAAATGGTAGATAAGGTAGGTGGAATTAGAACCCAAGGGTGCTAAGAAATAATGTTTAAGGTGGTCATGCTTTAAGATGCCCTAGGTGAGGGGCATGGTTAGCAAAAAAATTAGTTAGGAAATGTGGAGTTCATTGTTAGTGGTCAAGCTACCCATGAGTAGTGCCTACATAGTCAAAATAGACATCAAGATAATGTAGTTTGATTAAAAGGATAGCCAATGTATTGAAAATGGTATGCCTTGATTTGATAGACAACAAAGTTTAGGTTAACTTTGTTGGATGAAAAATTGGCAAGAGGTCAAAACTAGTTAAGGTTGGTTTTGGTTTTCTCATGGTTGATGGTGAAGGGAAGGAAAGGGAAATTTTAGTGGCTAGGCTCTTTGTAAATGGTGCCTACATAGTCTATGGACATCAAGACAATATAGTTCCAAATAGAGGTTGGGTTAATGGTTTCCAAGTGGGTTTCCCCAATTGGATGAATGACATCGGTTGGTTTGGGCTAATGGTGGAGGGTTCTAGTGAAACACTAGAGGTATTGGGTTATGGTGAAGGTAATGGTGAAAGTGAATGGGGTAAGCTGGTAAATTATTACCATAATGATCCCACATTTAGTAGGATGAGAGGCATGGAGGGGTAAGGTAGGGTAAATTAGAAGGGAATAATAGGCCTAATAACACAAACAACCTACAATGGAACTAATCCAAAGAAGAGGTGTCTTTGTTAGGAGGTTATGCTAGCTAAAGTTGTGTGAGGGTAGGAGATTGGAGATAGTGTTTACCACTATGAGCTAAGTTTTAGGATGTGTGGATCTATCTAGATCTATAGATTTGTTATGGCCAAGGTTCATCACCAATAGGAGTTAAGTTTTAAGGGTAGTAGTGAAGTGACAACCTACAAAGAATTTCTTTGATGGTCAAGTAGATTATACAAGTAAAGAAGTTAGCAGCATGGTGAGTGACAGAGGATGGACCTTGCTTGACCCAAGAGCTACATGGGTAGACTAGACAAATGGTCTCCATGTCTACATCCTCTGTCCCAAATCCATGGAACCAATGACTTATTGGTTTCACTTATTTGGGCTAAACTAGCTAGAGGTTCCATGGCTAGGAGAAGATGGTGGTTCCCTTGCTATGAATGAGCATTCCACTAGTATAAAATAAAATACATCCATGTTTAAGTAGACACTACCAATGGGTAGGGTCTGATTCTTAGAGCATGTGGTAGCAAGCTAGTAGGAATAAGAGGGAAAAAAGGGCAAGAAGGTGAATGTATCATTGTAAAAGACCTAGAGAAAAGTATGATTCTTTCTCTATGGGGATGAATGTGGGAGAGGAGAATAAATTATACACTTTAGTGGTTGTTTAGATAGGGAATGCTACAAATTTAGTAGAAGGATGGTTGAACACAAATCTAGAGTCACCAAATTATTAGTCTAATGCATAGGTAGGAAAATAATGTATGCATGTGTGTTAGTTAATGCATGTGTAATCTAATAAAATATTACATGTGTCATGTGAATCCTCATACACTAAATAAAATATTTCATAGTTTGATGTAAACATGTATAAAATGTGTTGGATGTTGTTGGATGAATGTTATAGTTATGGTTATGATTGGGTGGATAATTATGAATGTTATGGTTATGTTTATGAATGGTTTGATGATGGTTGTTGTATTCTCACTCAATGTAAAAGGAATGACTATTGTTGTTGTAATGTTAGATGGTAAAAGTTGTGATGGAAAACATCAACCAAGTACATTACAATGAGAATAGGGCATGATGCTTCATTTTTGATAAGGACTAAAAATGGACCTGAAGTGGGACTAGCTTAATGAATATAATCCCTTCAAACATTATGCATGAATAGTCGTTAGTTGATAAAAAAAAGTTTCTTGATCATAGGGTGTCAAGTAAGCTCTAAATCCCTTGATTTATAGATAGTCAAAAGGGAAAATGGGTGATAGGTTGTGTGAAGGGTAATGGGTGATATGTATGATAACTTCATGTGAATTAGTTTGTCCCTTCTATAGGTGACCTAAGAATGGTATTAGACAAGTCCATGCCATATGTTAGATGTAGACTAATCAATATGGGAAGTCTACATGGGAAAACTGATTGTGGATTCCAACTTATTATGTTGCTTGAGATCTGATTATGAATTTATAATTAGTTTTTAAGGTAGACCTTTTGCTTTATTATTGTATATGGGAAGTTGATCATTGCGAGAAGATTCCATAAAATTTCTCTACTTTTGACAAAGTTGACTCAGACATCCTTCAAAAGATTGGTCTAAGCTTATTATCTTTGTTTTAATGTTCTTGATAGTTGTCCTTCAAGGGAGAAGTCTACCTTACATGTGGCAATTTTTATTTTTATTTTTGGACAACTGTACTTCAAGGGAGCAGTCTACAATGCTTAGGATATTGAATCAATTAATTATTACAAGATGAAATGTGTTTAGAAATGGACTGGTCTAATTAGGTTTAGAGGTTTACCTTTATGAGGGCAAAACTTTACAAAAGAAGGTTAATGATATGTGAAAGGGTGTGGTTTTAAGATAGAATGACCATGGGATTACATCTTACTAGAGATGAAAAGTATCCATGAGAACCATGCTATGGGTAGAGCCATGGTACCCATATTTAGGATTAAGCGATGACTATCACGGTTAATTAGATGTTTCTATGTTATACTCAATTATCCTCAAAAGGGGAGGAGGAAGGTGGGTGAAGGTTATAATATTATAATCAAGGGATGAGCTTAAGTTAGACAAATAGGTAAGCTTGATCCTTCTTTAACAAAAAAATGAATGTAGATGCAAAGCATTGAGAGGCTCAAGTTTTGGTTTACCATTGAGAGAGGATAAACGATAAGATCTTAATCCATACATATGGGTGATGATGTAGGGTCCAATCCAATTGAAATAAAACTTGCCTCATTTACTCTTCTCCTAGTTGCTCACATATTGGTTTTCCTTTAGGATGAGATCTTTGATATGACATTCCTAAGGTTTAAGGTAAGGTTGGTTAGGTTTGATGGAGAAAGGTAATCTCCAATGGTTCGATGGGATAATTTGAATCCCAAATATGTTGGGTGGTGTCCAAATGGGTCCCCCCAATTTGATATACCACTTGGTTCAAGTTGGGTTGATGGATAGGTTTGGTTGATAGGTTGAGGAAAAAATCCAAGGGTTAGTTTAGTTAATGGTTAAAGTATGGTTGAATTTAATAAAAGGTTAAATATTTATGGAAGGAAAGTTCCCCCAGTTTAATAATTACATGGGTGGGAAAAAGATCCCAAAGTGAAGGTGTTTGTGGTTGGGTTTTGTTAGAATGTTGAGGTTTTGAAGTGTATGTCTATGGAATGGACATTTCAACCTTTCCCTTATCCTTTTGTTGGACCTGAGAGTGGGTAACCCTATAGATGGTGTGGATAAAAGGAAGTGTTGGTCTAGCTTATTGCTTCTATTTCTCCTTACTCTTAGGTGAGAATGGGGGAATAGGCAAATGCTGGGTAGGATTGGTTGATGGTTGGGTTGGTAATGGGCTCAATGAAGGTTCATTTGATAGCATATTATCTTTGCCATAAAGTTGGTGGATAATGGTTTTAAGAGCCTTGTAATGTATTATATCATGGTAAAGTATTCTATGGTAAGAGCACACATGGTGGTCACTGTACCATGATAGTTTTGCGTGTGAGGGGTTGAAAGTTTTGATAGGGTCAAAAGGTTTGATAAGAGGTAAGGTTAAGGAAGAGGTTTGTAATAACCTTTGTAAATTTTTTGAATAGGATTCATGCAAAGGTGTTGGAGGTGATAGGTTTTTAGTTTTGGGAACCTTCCTAAAATTAGTTTTTACTATGAAAGTTATGGGTGGTGGGATAGTTTTGGTTTATCAGTTAGGTTAGACTAGATTGGTTAAGGGAGGTTCATTTGATAACATATTATCCTAATATAAGTTATGGATGAGTTCTTGGAGATATTTGCAATGCTCTATGTCATGTCCAAGTGTCCTATGGTATGCGTAGAGTAAGCTGGCATTAAACCATTTTAGTTGAGGATGTGAAGGGTCAAAATTTTTGATAGGTTGGAAATGTTTAAGAGGTGGTAAGGTTAAGGAGGAGGTTTTTAGAAACCTTTGAAGAATGGTTGAGTATGACTCCACTAAAGGTGTTAGGGGTTTGGTGTTTTTTGATTTGGGTGTCATGGTAGAAGATTGTTTGGAAGTAGGTTTGGTGATATGTGCTTTTAAGTTAGTATGTTTTCTTTATGTCTTTGGTTTAGGTAATATAGTTGATGAGATAGAAGGAGATGATGGTAAGGTAGGTAGCTTAGGTATTGTCAGTGTTGGTAGGAGAGATGTTCTAGAAAGGAAGTGTGACAATGTAACTAGTAGAGTTGATAGGGTTTTGGTATAAATAATGGGCTTCATATTCAAGGTAGAGGGATGAGGACCCAATATGGAGGACAAGGTTGAAGGAGGTAAAATTTGGGATTTTAGGTTATTTTTTGGTTTTACTACCTTGGTTTTTTTTTTTGTTTTGAAAGAGGTTTATCTAGTTTATTTGTTTGAGGGTTGGTTAGTTTAGCAAAGGTTTTAGATGTTTGGATGGAGGTTTTAGAAGTGATAGGTTGGTTCACCAAAAAAGGGGTTGGGATTCTAGTTTGGTTTTCTTACCCTTATCTTGGCTTGTGGTAGGAGGTTTCATAATTAGAGGTTCAGTGGATGAGGCTATCTTTTATTGTGAGACAGCCTTTAAAGAGGGAATGAATGGTTCTATAATAGGGGAGATAGGTGTGGAAGATTCCATTGAAGGTTTGGGTATGGTTGGTTTTTATGTTTGGGTGTTCAAAGAGGTAGAAGGTATCTCTACTTATTTCATAGGTGGAGGGGAATTGGTGGGTTGATGAGTAAGTTCTTTGTCATCAAGTGTGTCATGAACCATGTTGATGGTATGGGTGTTGGGAGAGAATTTGATATTATTTCTCTATTTTTTTGTGGAAGAATGCTTTGGAAAAGGTGTTTGCATATGTCGAGAGCTTGATTTGGTGGAGCATTGGGGTTATCTAATCTAAGCTCCCCCTTGTCGATGAGGGATTGGATAAGATTCTTAAATGTGTTACATATGTTAATATCATGCCCTATGACTTAATGAAAGACATAGTGGTCATTATCATTATACCATCCTAGCACGGGGTGAGAAGGATCAAACTATTGAGGTGGTTTAATTGATGGAATTTGAATGATGTTGGATCTTAACAATTTTTCCAAAATAAAAGCATAAGGTTCTCCAAGTGGAGTTAATTTATTCTAATTATTCCACATTTGGTTTCTTTAGTTTTAAGGATTTGAGGAGTTATAGGTTTGGTTCCTCGAGTTTCATTGGTTGGTAGATGGTAGAGGTGCAACTTTGAGGACAATAGCATTGGTGGTCACTTTATTCTTTATATTACTATTGGTTAGGTTATTGGGTTTTGACAAAGAGGGATCATTGGGTTTGTAAGTTAAGTTTTAATTTTTCAACTTTAAATTCCCTTATTCAATGGCTCTATTTTCTAGTTTATGAGCCATGGTAAAGGCTTCATCAAATGTCTAAAACTTTTGACATGCAATGTGGAGGAAATATGTTTTGCACATGCTCAAGAAAAAAGATCTATGAGTTCCAGTTGAGTTAAGGGAAATAAATTTGGTTTATTAAGCTTCTCCAATGAGTGACAATGTCAAAAATAGACCCATATTCATATTTTTATATATATTAGAGGTCGGTAATGGAGACTTTCTTGAAAATATTTATTGAAAAGTGTTCTAAGAAATTTTGGGCCAGTTGAGTGAAGGAGATGATAGAATGCTTAGGCAAATAACTTTACCAATCTAAGGCTAGTCTTGTTAGAGACATGGGGAATGTGCAAAGAATCAAGGAGTCATCATGGGTAATTAGGTAACATGAGTGCAGAATGCCCTAAGATGCTGCTAGGGGTCCTCCTTATTTTGAAACTTAGTAAATTTTGGGAGTTCCCATTAGGGAGAGTAGGCATGGATTGGGATGGATATATGGATGGGCTCATTAGATATTTGGTCCTAGGAAAGGATGTTATTATATCTTGAAAATGAAGATTAAATATTGTTAACTTTGTCAATTAACATCTTGATCAAGTCAATTTGAGTTTGGGTTGGGGGAATGGTAGAATTGATAAACTGATAAGATGGTTAGGAAGAGGGAATATGGTGGTAAGAGGTTGATTCTTGTTGAGTGGGTACCCCATAAAAACTTATGGATATGATTGAAGAGGTAGGGGAGATATATGGCTTTATGGCTTAGCCACATATCGATAAGAGGTGGAAGATGTTTATTGGGGAATAATTGTGGTTGGGGGAATGGATGTATGAGAGGGTTAGGTTTAAGAGGTTACCTGAGTTTAGATGGGAGGAAGTGTTTAGGGTATCAAAATCACTAGATTTTAAAGAGGGGTGTTGGTTGGTTGGATAGTGGTAAGAGGGGAAGAGGAATGAGTGATGGAATTTTGAGCTATGGTTGGTAGGGTATTGGTGGGAAGGGGCACACTCACCTCTATATGAGATAAGTTAGTCAAGGTTGAGGGTGCTTGAGTAGTGGTTGGGACATTTGATTGGGTTTGATCTACTGGAGGGCCATGAGTTGAGGAAGAAGTATGAGAAATGGAAGTTTGGGTAGAGGTGACACCCACCATGAGGTGGTGTGGCATGCTACAAAACAGATTCAATAAAGGGATGGAAGAGGTTGGGGTGCAAAGGGCCAAGGTGGAAAGGTAATAATATAAGGCTACCAAGTTATTATCTAGATAGGAGATGAAGTTAGCATCCCCTTTGAGGACCATTGAGGGTATATTAGGTGAATGGGGCATCTGAGGATAATTATGGGGTGTCACCTTGACATCTAAGATGTACTCCATGGGTAAAGATGAGGAAGGAGGTGGGGGTAGGTTGGTTTAGTTTCTCACCTATAGTTAGGTTAAGACCATGTGAGAAACTAAAGAGAAGAATTTGAACCTTGCACCTCAAACAAGAAGAAGTTGAAAAAAGAAAAGAAATCAAAATAAATAAACATGCTCTAGATAACATTAAGCCCCAGAGTTTTAATTATCTCTTGTTGGCTTAAGCCTTAAATGATTATTAAGGTAATTGGATTAAAAATGTATTAAACAAATCCATCTAAGTTTAGTTTTAGGATGTTTAGGCTCTCAAGATTCAATTCTACACTAAACTGGGTACGTGGCCTAGTATTGGTGGCTTGCTCCCACACTTCACGAACTCAAAGCTGAGTTACGCTGCTTAGCCAAAATATACCATTTGTTTAGATTTTATACTCTACCAGAGAATGGATTTGGTTAACCCCTCAGTGATTAAATCTAAGTATGAAAACTGGGTAGAGGTAAGGTTACCACTTGGTGATAAAATCCAAGTCAGACCTTGTCTCAAGTATTGTTTTGGTGTGTTGATTATGAAAGTGGTTCAATTTATGTGTGAAGAATAAAAGTGAATCTCTGATTAATTTACCTATTTAATTAAAGTTACATGAGCTAATTAATCAAGCAAACTATGAATGCACTTGATTTTAAACCAAAGGAAAATTTTGATGTCTATGAATGAGCATAGAATAATACAAAGGTTTATTTTATGCCAAAGGAAATTTTAGATTCCAAGTTGATGAGCATAGAAGAATGAAAGGATTTATTTTATTCAAAAATAAATTTTGGATTAAAATTTCATTTGATGAACATAAAATAATGCAAAGATTTACTTTATGCTAAAAGAAATTTCAGATTTCAAATTTCATTTGATGAACATAAAGTAATGTAAAGATTTACTTTATGCCAAAGGAAAGTTCAGATTTCAGATTTCATGAGCATAAAATAAAGGAGGAGACCATGCAAATTCAAACTATGAAAAATTGGAAGAAAAGGGCACCTAGATGATGCTAGGTCCCACCGGGCATGCCAAAATGTTTCTGTAATTTTTTTTTCTTAGTTTTTTTTATGAGAAAAGATAGAAACACAAGATGAAGTGTGTGTACTTGGTAAAATTGAACTCATTGATGACCAAAAAATAGAGAGAACTCCTTTTTTTTTCTTGGAATTAATACTTTAAATAATACAACACTACCACAAGCTTGTTGGTTAGACAAAGATGCAGGGTGGACCGCCTAACATATGCTAGATCCAAGAAGCTAAAGCTTCCTTGGATGGTTATCAATCCACTCCCATAATAGAAAAAGAAGATGATAAAATAAAATTAATTTCATTTCATTTAAATTAATTATAATTAAATTCTAAGTACAAAAGGAAATGAAATACTTATTCAAATAAAAATGACTAAATCTAGCACATGTTAAAACTAGTCAAGGCAAGGCCATAGTTTTAGGGTTTGGGTAAAATGGTAAGGGTAAAAATTATTTTTTTTTTGGGTTGGGTAAATGATAAAGGATTAAAATAGATAAAAATTTAAATGGATAGATGATTCAAATAAGATAATGTGTTGAGTGTGTCATAGAGGTGAAAGAGGTCAAGTGAGGAATATGACAAAGAGGCAAAATGGGGTAAAGGGGTAAAAGGGTAAATGGTAAGATGAGGAAGGGATGAAGAAAATAATAGTGAGGGGAGTGAAAATTTTAAGGTAAGGGATGAAAAAATTAAATAAATAAATAAATTTAAATAATAAAATGAAAGATTACCTCAATGTTTGTAGATGCTTATTGGTGAAGATTGTTGATGAAGATGTCTTGAGGTAATTTTGGTAGAGATTCATTACTTTGTATTATTTTCCCCCATTATATGGAAGATTAATTACCTCATTGAAATGGATTAATACCTTCAAAAAAAAAATTGAAACAATACTCTTAACTTTTTAACCTCTTTCTTGGGTGAAGGAGAGGGGGGGGGGGGTATTTGTAGTTTTTTTTTTGTGTGAGGAAACATGCCAAAAGAGGGCATCTTGGAAGTATGGAATTTTTTTCCCAAATTTCAAGGATGGGATTGGTGTAATATTAATATTGGGGTTACTAATTCTCCCTACCTTGCATGCAATTCCAAGTTTAAGAGGAATTGTGCACATGGTTTGAAAATGGGACCAAAGACATTGTTACACCCTTATTTTTCCTCATTTATGACTTTTAAGAGTTCTCCAACCAGATATGGCACCATTTTTCAAGATTTCATGGGTGATTCAAGGTGAGGTGAGTGAATATTCCAATTTGGGCTGATAAGTTTCTTATTGGGGCTAAGAAGTCTAAAATGGGGGCTCTTTGTCTCTCCCAAGGTGTGAAAGGGGTAGGTAAGTCAATTTTGAAGGCTATTTTCATGTGAAAATGCAAAACCAAGTTAAATGAATTACTCTTGAAGGTAAATTATACCCATTTAAAGTGGGGACCCTTGTGATGCTTAAATGGGGTCATTAAGCATCTTGGAAAAAGGGGCTAAAGGTGGGGTACCAAGCCATGTCACTTTGCCACATCATTTTACCATATCATTTTGCCATGTCACCTACCATATCATTTGTCATGTCATATGACATGTCACACACCATGTAATTTTCCATGTCACTTTCCATGTCATATTCCATGTCATTATGAATAGTGAAAGTGGGTCCCACATTCAATATTGTTTCATGAATATTGGTTTCAAAAACTATTTTTGAATGGTGTTTTCAAATAATAATTTTTGAATATAAATGGGTAGAATATGGAATTTGGTTAAGTTAGGAGGGTTTTAGAAGGGTTTATTAATTTTTTATGAGGATTTAAGGTGGTCATGAGGCATTCAAACACCTATAATTTGCAAGTGTATAGTTTTCTAGTGTCTACACCTTGTTGCGATTGATCCAAGAAGTGATGCTAGACTGGCATGTCTACAACACTATTCTGATTCCCTTTTATAGTGAAGTTACCCATATTTTCAACACACCTTTCTACAAACCACCATCATAATTCCAAAAAATCATCACTAAATTCAAGGACATACATTCCAAGTCCAAAGACTTTTCTTGTTAGTCAATGTCTGCATCTATGCAACTGCGATCAAGTTAAGTACTATGTAGAGTATAAAATTTGAATAATTTTGTATTGGGAATGATTTATTAAGACAAATAGGGATAGGTTGGTTGAAAACCCGTAAATTTTGGCTACCTAATTTTGACAACCTATTGAAAACTCATAAAGGGTAGTAGGTTGGTATGCTACTTAGTTGAAAACCAGAAAGGGTGGCTAAGTAGTGTGTAAAAGGTGAAAACTGGAAATGGTGCCTTGTGTGATTAATGCAACTCTTACTAGTCTAAGAATTTCTTCATCCACTATTCACTTGTGTAAGTTTATAGATCTTATAATGTTGTCTTGGAGTGATATAAAATTTTAAGTTTGAAAAAGTGTTGGGAGAAGAATTTGGATTGTAAATTTGTGTAAGATATTTGTCTAATATTCATGCATTATGTACTCATTTTTTTGTGTATAAGTTTATTTTGTCCTATATCCATGACTTATAATAGGTTATAATATGAACAAAATCCACTTTTGGTTCCAAGTATGAGAAGAAGATGAATAGTCATAGACTATAAATGTCTATATATACTCTGGATTGTAAGAAGAATAGAGTTCCACTTTTGAAGAGATCAAAGGGACTTATTTGGTTATGGTTATGTGTGTGATTTATTACTATGTTCCTTTTGTGAATTCTTATGTTTAATATTTGGTTACTTTCTATCTGATTTAAATCTAAATGCTTTATTTTTGTTTATGAAACCTTGGTTGTCATTAATTCCTAAATAATTCAGGATAATGAATACTTTCTATGTTCCTATTATCAAAAATTTTGTATGAATTCAATAAAATATTTTGTGTACTTGACATTTATCATATGTATCTTCATCCTTATCATGTTTTGATGCTTTAGTAACATCTATTAACACTTATTTACACACATTCCAACAAAGATTAAAAATAAACCTTTATGTAACTTGATCTCAATAGATAAATAATTCAACTATAAATTCCAAACACCCTAGATCAATTTTATTAAGATACATTAAACATAATAAATTTCCATAAATCAAAAACATTATTTTTCAACTCAAACATTATATGTTAAAACCTTTAGCCATAGTTAATCTCAAGACCAAGGTAAAGTTATAAAACCACATCCATCACTCAACTATTTTGAAAATTAAGATATATTAAATTTTTAACTCCATGTTTGTGATTTCAAAGAACAAATATTATCAATATACATGAGATAATAAAATGGGAAACCATGGTTGTAGCTAAATCATATGCCATCTTCACTCACTGAGTTTAATAAGGATATATTAACTTATTTTATTACTGATCAATGGTGCAAGTTTATGATACAACATGCATAAATTTTCACTATCTAACCAATAGTGGTTTAATCATTAGTGTATTTTTTTATCTAAACTATTTGTTTCCATAATATTTTAATACCATAACCATCTAATTAAAGGCACTTTACTGAAATGACATAATGGTAACAATCAATGAGTAAAACATTGATAATAAAGGAAACATGTTATTTTTCAAATATTCATTCTATGATTACATCCATATTATTTAAACATTTAAAATGGAAAGAAGGATAAGCATTAATAAAGTTAAATAACTAGATCATATTCAAGATGAGTAACAAAGTATTACTCATCTTGACTTCCATTACTTCAGTGAATAAACAACTTTGTTTTAATCCAAATGCCAAGATTATTATGTAATATGATAAATATATCATATATGATAAGATTCAAAAATATAATTCTTAAGGCATGGATATCCTAATGAAAATAATAGAGGGTTTACATAAACTCACTTAATGATAAGATCTACATAATCAAGCATTCTAATATACATTTCAATAAACTTAATTGACTCATTTATTCTTATAGGCACTCAAATTGATTTTAAATAATATAAAGATTATACCAATTTTTTAATGCTACCACTAATCTATACAAGATAAATCTACTACACAAGAAACCTTAATCTTATCAAATAATACTCAGTAACTAACAATGTGCTAAAACTATGCAAGGATATTCACATTGATAGGAGCACATTAACAATTTAAATTGGATCCTTGAGACTTTAAGAAAACCTACCTATATATTTTCATTACCATAAAAATTCAAAAGAAATTATTTACTAAAAATAAGTGAATTGATTAAGTAATAAAGATCATAATGAATAAGATATCCAATTCATATTAGCATGAAGTAATAATATACCTCAACAATACAAACTTGACTAGTTCCATTTTACTAGTGTTCCCATTAATATAACTATGTATAATCAACACACATATTCAAATAAAAAATAATTATATTTTTATATGTATAAACCATACTAATACAAAATTTAGTAACCCATTCTAATATGTTATAGTTGGTTTATACAAGACTGTCTTATTCCAAGATTTTACAATGTTCCTTATGTATTCAGAATCAACTAAATGAAATGATACAAATTCAGATATTTTTAATTAACAAATTCAATAATTGAAATAAAGTATCCACTCAAACATAATTAATCAAAAGTATACAACAATGATTCCTCAAACATGAGTATATAGTAAAATGTTCCAAACTAAGTTTCACATAAACAATCCAAATCAAATTAGTGTCTGAGCACTACCATTAATATAAACATGTTATAGTATGCAAATATTTGTATTTGTGATAAGTGACCAAACACTAGCCATCACAAATACAAGTTATTTATGCTACATAGTTTGGTCAATGCAAATAATGAGCACCAATATTTTGAATAAATATAATATAATTTAAGTATTAATTTTCATTCTATTCTATTTATTATATTAAATTATAAACACATTGATATAGAATTAAATAGATATAGGGTAGAGATATTTCTTACCTGACTCCATAGTAGTCAATAATATTTTGTATACAACAAACTTTATGATTTAATGGCTACATCCAAACTATTTAAACTGAGTTCAAGAATAAAATAAATGACAACAAGCCATAAATTACTCCATTACAACCTTAACAAAAAGAATTAAAAAATGTATAATTGTATTCATTATTTCTTCACCACTAATTTTATTATGGAAAACTATATGATGGTTGAATATACAAACTGAAGTGTTTACATCGTACTAAGTCAATCAACCATAATAAAACAATTAACTTTTTTTTATAGAAATATAAAACTTAAATATATAGTAAGAAATATATTTTAATACACTACGACATACCAAATAAATAATGTAGCTCAAGAATCCATACAAGAGTTCCCAATCAATGCTTAATATTATAATCATCTTATTACAAGAGTAAATACATTCACTATTTAGGTCAACTAAGACTTTAATTATAATGTAAGAAGGAAACTCATAGATTCAAGTAATAATGTTCTAATTGAATCAACTGAGAAATAATTATTCTAAATATTGAATCCATCTTGATTGGAATGAGGCCATCCATAAGTGGGTCCTTACCCACCCAAACCATCAGTTGGAGAGGGGATCACACACCCAATGGAAAACTTAAGACACACACCCAAATATTTATGACATAATGTGAGTGAGATATATTAAGGGGTTTTAGGGTTTCAAAAATAATGTAACCAATAAAAATTTCAACCCAAAAGACCAATCATAATAATAATAACACAAAATCACATAATATCAATTTAACCATTTTATCAGCCAGAACATGACTTAGTCTACACACAATGTAAGGATAAAACCATTATTTTTTTTCCATAGCTCACCTTTACACCATTTAAGGTTGAGATTGAATCTAAAAACATTTATAAGTGGTTAATCATTATCAGAAACCATTTTTTATAGGTTTGTTCAAGAAGATTCCATAAAATGCTTCCAAATCCATAACATATTTTTAAATTTGGCAATTAAACTAGCTACATTATGCCAAATAATTAAGTCCATATGACTTAATTTAAATATTACTAGTTTAGCTATAACCTATAGTAATTTGAATAAATTTTAATCATTTCTTCTTTTCCCACTCCATCATGTATTCTTTCCACAAAACTAGTCTTTTAAAGCATTTTCCAAACATACCCACCAATAATTCTAAATGGTAGAAATATTCCTTTTTTACCAAATGCAACTCCAAATTAATATGTCATAACCTATATTTATCCATTATTATTCATGTAGGTTGATAAATTTATAACCCTTGTTAACCTTCATACAAACTTCACTCAATACCAAGCAAAAACCCATGATTTTCATGCATCTAAAACCATCGGTTACTCACAATACTTATATAAGCATCCATAATGAAACATTAATTGATGTGTTGGGTGAAAAAACAAGTAAAAATGACCATATCATTACCATGGTAATGAAACATGTGTGTGATAACCCTAATGTTATAAAATTCCATCGACCTAAGCCTTAATGATATAAGGTCCTTTACAATGCCAAGACATAATACCATGGTGTTTTCCTATGGTCTCTTTCACCATGTCCTAATATAAATAAATAGGGAATTTATAAAAATTATCTTTGAAACCATTAAAGGTTCAAGTGACCTCTAACATCCGTGCATATTTATACATGTAAAATGAACTCAGTCACAATTTTGTTCTTGTCTTGGATTATCGGTGTTAGAAAGAAATCATTATTAAAACATTGTTAAGTTTATTTATTTAGTAATACAAGAAATTAACCACAAGTTTCCAAACAAAAATAAATACAATTTACTAACAAGTAAAGAAAACTACACATTACAAAAGAACACTTAGTACATAATCAGACTGGAAAGCTTCAAGGAGAAGGGTTATGGTTTGGTTCAATATATCATTCATATTATGCCATAAAGTATGATTGCATACCTTAATTTTTTAACTACACATCATGCTCCACTTCCCAACCTAACTCATACCAAGGCAACACCTATAGCCATACCAAAAGAGACATCATTAGTACCTTCCCAATATAGATATATATCAAATTAATTAAATATAATGTTGAATTAAATCATTTAAATCAGTCTAAAACATTTCAATGTACCTAAAAACATAAAAAAAAATTCAATGTTTAATATCAACATATCATGATAGCTTAACTAATAATGATGATTAGAATGTCAAGAAGGTACGGTCATGACAATTAACTATTATGTTTCAAGTAATGCCAAATCATTTGCATTATATCATACTCTTATGGATAACTTGGATTCTTGCTATGGAATTTGTACCATCCACCCTAATTTATTTTTAAAACTTTATGCATGAAACTTTTTTGCATACATGTATTTTAGTTAGTTAACTTTCTAAGTATTGTAAAGTAGTGTCACTTAGTGATTGATGTATTATGTAATATGATGTTTTTCATTCCACTTCCATAACAAGTCATACCAATGGAAATAATACATGAATATGAAGTTGGAGAGTCAATTAAAACTAATGAGAAGGAGATCATTCCAAATTTATCATTATATTAAGAGAAAATAATAGAATCATATAAGATTTTTGATTAACAAAAGCAAAAGATACTAGATCTTCATTTATTGGTCAATTTGGAAGATACCAATTGGATATTTATGGAAGAAGATGATGGTGATGATGATCATAATGAAATTATTGAAAACATTGATGATTACCTATCTCATATAAAATTTACACATATAGTTATAAGATAGTATCAAGATGACTCAAACATGGTTAGTGTTGATAATTCAAAAGGTCTACTTCATGTGCAATCAAAGTTAGATAAAAAGAAAACACCTTTTCTAGTTGATTGTGAGGAAATAATTGTAAATGCTTGTTTCAATATAAATTCAAGATAGGAATATTTCACAATAAGTTATCCATAAATACAAAATTTTTTTATATCCAATATGACTTGAGCACAAGAGGAACTTCACATTATATGATGTACCAAAGGTCAGTGTCCAACATTTGTGCAAAATTCAATCAAAAACAAAAAATTCATGGATATAAGATATTCCTCATATCATAAGGAAAAATTACAAGTAACTAATGTACAAGATAAGTATTATATTATGGATGTTACTTGGTAGTAAGTTGATCATTTTTATTTCAATTTAGTACCAGTCTATGGCTTGTAGGTCACATCAAAAATGGAAATTATATTGATGTTATCCTAGAATAACTTGTCATGGAAGAGATAATTGTGTGGCATTACAACAAATGATTCAAAAATTTTAATATATAGGAATCATTGAAATATATCAATTACAACCTAACCCTATGAAAAATTAGGATAATAAAAGTTTACATTATATAATTTCCCTTTTGGTTCCTTAAAAAAGAAAATTTTCATAGTTATAAAAAAATCTATAATATATTTACTAATGTTACTTGACCGTATTCTCGTATCTCTTATTTTGCAATTGGAGGTTGATATGAAAAGGTTACAACATAAGATATTCAATATTAATACATATTACGTTTGGCATGGATGTGATGGACATATTACTAATATATGTTATAGTTTGAGACATAAGATACATGATTTAATTGATGATAACATTATTCAAATCAATGATTCTTGAATAATTATTAATGATTTGGTCACATAAAATGCAATTTTGAAAATTAGACAATGATTTAACTTTGTTCAATATCTACCCCATTAAGGTTATTAAGATGGACCCTATTTTGGTATTCATGATTATCTTGATTAACATGCTCTAAATGAGGCATTTAAACATTATCTTTTTTTTAGATGTTCATTAATAATTTTTGCATAAATAATAATAATAATAATAATAATAATAATGAAAATTCATTTCATTTATTTAACCATTTTAGATGGAACCAAAGGAATTTGATTGTTCTCAATGTGTGTGAAACTTAATTTAACACTTCACCTTAGAGGGATAGTTTTAGATGGCATAGAACGAAATCATGAAAATAAGTAGAAGGCTAGGGCTAAAGGTGAAAATTATCTGTTACCTTTTCTATGGTGAAGAAAAAATCAAAACTAAAACCTAAACACAAAGAGATAAAAATATAGAAAATGGGATGAAACCCTTAGTTAAAACCTAGGGTTTGACATGTTCAATTTACAAACAGGTTCACCAATATTACAATAAGCATTAATTTTAATGTAAAATATAGAATCTAATTTGAAAATTCTTCTTGTTATTTATGTAAAGTACTAAGAGGATTGAGGTACTTAGAATTTTATTTTACTATTTATGTCTAAGGATGAATGTAGATGTTAGAAAAGGAAATAAAGTGTATTTTGATTCACTCAAATTAGGATCTAATTCTTTGGATATGTCTGTATGGAATAGTTAACTTTAGGAAGCTGGTAAATGATGTCATATTCCATAATCCAATTTTTTTGTTTGACTGTGTTTTAGTTCTCTATTTTTTCACATTCCATTATGGCTAATTATAAACCATATTTTTATGTGATATTTAATAGCTATATATACATGTAATTATAAAAAGAAATTCTCCTCCCATTTGAAACCCTTGGTCCACTTTTGACACTAGGTTTTGGTTTATAAAGAGAGAATGAAGGTGGGTTGAGGTGACCTTAACCACTCCTCAATGAATGGTTTAGTGTTTCATACATATCTAATACTCAAAAGAGGGAACACAAACTACATGTACTTATCACTGTTATATGTATGTGTGTGTAATATTTCCTCTTTAATGTATGCATACTATGATATAGCTTCTGATACTTATAAAATGACAACTTTGGCTTGGATTTGAGGTGATTTATACTTGGCTAGGACCTACCCCTTGTTATTGATGACTCAATTAGAAATAATAGGGTAGTATTTTTGAATTTTTAGATGTGTATAGTAGGCTTGCCTAAAAAATGCTAGATGGTAATAGGCTTAGAACTATTGCATATTTATATGAGACTCTTTGGATACATTTTCACACCATCAACATGTTAAATATATGGTTCAACCCATAATAAGGATTGAATTTTAAAATTGAACTTTCTTTTAAGTAGGACAAGTCCATTAGGTTTGGATGAGTCTATAATTTAATAATAGTGAGTCTAACAGTTCTATCTATAAGTTATAAATACTAATCTAATGATATAGACATAGTCTGAATATGATATTATGTAGGTTAGAAAAAGACTAAGAAGTTCATGCAAGTGATTGATATAAAAATGAGGTTAAACCAATGCAAATCATGTGGATGTGAGAGGAATGAAATAATATCCATTTATGTATATAAAAGTTATTTAAAGTGAAGGTAGGTAAAAAATAGCATTTCAAAGTATCTAATACAAAAATTTAGATATTACAAATTCCCCTTTTATTATAGTATTGAAATGAAATATAGTGCTAGAGTAAAAGGATAAAGAGATAAACTTGAGTGTGTATAACACATTTTATCTTTCATAGAAGGATGTAATTATGCAACTTATTCCATGCAACATATAATGAATGTGCATCAATCAATGTCCATGTACAAAATCTAAAATCTATAATGAAATTGAAACTTTTCATGAGCAAGGAAGGAATTCTTTTAAAGTGGGTGAACCATGTTTCCCTATGTCATGTCATTAGATATGATGCTTCCTTATTGAAAAATTAGATATTTATGATTCCATTTTGAATAACTTGGATAATTTATGTGTGATCATTCCATAATTTATGTACTAAGATAAGGCCATGGGTTGGGAAAATAAACCTCATTGAAAATGAAGTGGAGCCTAATTTTTTTTATCATTATTAAACCTCAATATCACTAGTTCAGTAACTAATCTTAAACCCTAAGATGATAGGTGGAAACCACATATTTAGATGACCTTAATTAATTTTTAGGTTTTGAGTGTCTTTAAACGTAAACCACATTAAATCATTTAATTGAATCAACCACTACATATGAACTTATAGATTCAATGGTACTCACTTATAGGTACCATCAATTCCAATAATGGAAAATTATAATAGTGTGTATGTGCATAAACAGTGTCATGTCCCATAATTAGATCCAATTAGTGAAAACATGATAGCAAATGTAATGTATATATATGTTGTTTTTATGAAAATTAGCCTTACATGGTTTGTTATCATAATATTTGCTAGTAATGTATTTATGGTATATTATAGTTTGGCTAGTTAATAATATAACTCACTTAGCCTATGAGATATTTTAGGTATGTAAGAGGTTATATGGTTTAGATATTTGAGGAATCAGAGATTGAGGAAGCCTCTCTAATTATTGGAGATGTTTTCCTAAATAAATGTAATGTCTCATATGTAATATGTGATATTGTACTAGCATAATATATTTTGTGTTTAAATATTTGTATCTATGTATTTGGCTCCATTATTAATTATTAACACTACTAAACAAACTCAACATAAAACTAATATCTAATTTATAGGGGAAACCATGAATTACACTAGTTGTGCCTATATATCCTCTCAAGATATCATTCTAATTTGATAACACTAATAATAAATGAAAGATATATATATATATATATATATATATATATATATATATATATATATATATATATATATATATATATATATATATATATATATATATATATATATATATATATATATAGATATATGTATATCTTTCATTTATTATTAGCGGTATCAAATTAGAATGATATCTTGAGAGGATATATAGGCACAACTAGTGTAATTCATGGTATATATATATATATATGTATATATATATATATATATATATATATATATATATATATATATATATATATCTTTCATTTATTATTAGTGGTATCAAATTAGAATGATATCTTGAGAGGATATATAGGCACAACTAGTGTAATTCATGGTATATATATATATATATATATATATATATATATATCTTTCATTTATTATTAGTGTTATCAAATTAGAATGATATCTTGAGAGGATATATAGGCAAAACTAGTGTAATTCATGGTTTCCCCTATAAATGAGATATTAGTTTTATGTTGAGTTTGTTTAGTAGTGTTAATAGTTATTATATTAAGGTATTTGTAATTATAGGATGGAGCTTTTTTACCTTTACTCTCATGGAATTTGTTTTATCCTCATGTTTTTTTTATCTATCTCTAAATATTTTCATTGAGATATAGCTAGCATCAGTTTTATTTTCAAACTTAGATAAGATTTAATTAGTCTACAGTTTTTATTAGCACCAAATTTATTATCTCTACTAGTTATTACTTGTTCTCAAATAGAATGGCAATTTGGTGTGAACATATTTGCTTGAACATTGTGGCATGTTATATCTATCAAAAATCATTCTATGAACATGATTTGCATACTTATAATTGCTTACAAGTTCTCTCCATCAAACTACACATTCCTCTGTATGTGATAATTTCATGTCATCTCCTACCACATGTTTAATAAAATATTTTAAATATAAAGACATTTGAAAGAAGACTCCACTTCAACATCAATATTTTAGTGGACATGCATTAGGTTGAGATTTTTTTGCATTGATGTCTTATCATGAACCTTTTCTCTTGACTTCATAGATAAACATGCCATCCATGCATTACAAAGATATGACCAGATAAAATAAAAATATTAAAATCAAACTTATTATTTAGTGTTGATGTCATTTATAGCTGTCATCATTGAAAAATCATTCAATGTGATAGAGGGATAATAATTTTTAAAGTCGGATAGTTTAAAATTTATATAGGGTGTGTAGTATAGTTTGGTATTTTTATTTTAGATTTTTTAATTATTCTCTTATGATCATAGATAGTCAAAATATTCTTATTATAAGTTTAGTTTTTTATGTCGAATCAATTTTTTATATCCAATATTGGATTTCATCATTAATTGTTTGAATCTTTATGATCTAGTATTGTCAAAATAAATGAGTCAGAAATTAGAATTAAGAGTTTTTTTATGTCAAAATTTGTGTGTCATATTAAATATGTATTTCAAAATATTAAAATGTTTGGAAATAGTATTTACATTGGGTACATAATTTTCACTTATTTTTAATTATCATATGGATAATATGATAATTTATTAATATTATTGGATAAATGGCTAGTCATATATATTGTTATAACAAAAAATATATTATACATAGGTTATTTGTCAGAAATGACATGTAATTTTTTGATCTTTAATGTAAAATTTATTGAGTAAGTAGTGACACAAATGAGGCTAGAGGTTTTAGAGGATGGAGGATTTCTATGCCTCTTATTGGCCACTAATGATAGGGTGCTTATGCTATAGTGGTACTTTTATTTTTCATGTTTTCTATGCTTGTTGTATGTGTGGAAAATAAGTGATCAATTTATTATTTTCCCTTGATGTAATGAAAATGTGTAGATATAAGCCATAATAGCTAGAGTAGGAAGTGTTCTTGATATTTTGATTATTTTTGTAGAAGTATTTTTATGTTTTAGTTGATGGGTCCCCATTAGTAAAACATGTATTCATGTGAATAGGTTAATGGGCCCCTATTCATGGAAGATGTAGTTCCCACAATTAATATGAGTATCAAGATCATGTGTAATCTCTAGAGAAACATGCTACTTAGTTATTGAATGTTGTTATCTCCCCATGTAAGTACTAGGGGGAATGTTAGTAAAATTAGGCTTGCATGGTTTGTTAACATAAGATTTGCAAATAATGTATTTATTGTATATTATGGTTTGGTGAGTTTATAATATAACTCATGTAGCCTATGAGATATTATAGGTATTTAGGAGGTCATATGGTTGATATATTTGATGGATTATATATTGAAAAAGCATCCTTGATTATATAGATGTTTTCCTATATAAATATAATGTTGTGTATGTAATATGTGATAGTGTAATAGAATAATATATTGTGTGTTTGAATATTTTTATATATGTATTTAGACCCATTATTTATTTCATGAGTTAAATATTTGTATAATATCTTTCATTTATTATTAGTTGTCTTGTCCCAAATATGAAAATTTATCACTTGTGATTCTATAAAATGTGTGCATATGCATGGGATATGACCCTATATGTGTTTGAATATATGATATTATGAGAACCTATAAAAATTATTCCTATAAAATTTTGCATATGCATGACATATGCCCCCATTATTGTTTTAACCTTTAAATATATTCAAACTTATAACTTATGTTCTTAAAAAGTCTGTATATGCATGGAATTTGCCCCAAAAATATATGAATATTTATTCCATATTTTAACCAAACTAATATTTTGAACTATTATGAACTCTCTAAATTCTATAATTTGTGCCAAAATATAAAGAAATTACTCATGAAAGTTTAAATATATATGAAAATCCCTACTAATATGCCCCATTTGGAGGTGAGGGATTCAACCTATGAATTCATCATCTCAAAAGATAAGATTTAACCACATTATTTTATGTATAAAGATGTAATCATTTATAAATATGATAACATGTGGAGAATATGACATCATATAAATTTATAAATCATCAAGGCATATATGAAACATGTAATGTAAGGCATACAAGTTTCATGTGTATATAGATATAGTAATTACACACATAATAATAACCATCACTAAGTAATTACACACATAATAGTAACAATCACTAATATAATCACTAAATAAGACTACGTAGTAAAGTTATATGTTGTGAACATGGCATTGATTTAAACTTTTTAGGAATAATGGATTTTTATTCCTATTTTAGCTAAGGGTCTAGATGAATAAATCAGAACAAAAAATAAAAGTAATTATAGTCTTGATTTATACAATTATTTATCTTTTTCACCTTTCTAAAAATAATAATAAATAGGATGAAATATAACTTAGCTGGAAATAAATTGAGATGGTTGATACAATGGCTAAAAATAGATGTGTAAGACTAGAAAGGTGTTCTAATATTAAATATATATTTCATTCCATGAAAGGATAGGAGAACTAAAAAGTGAACACTTTGATGTCTAGTGCTATTATCCATTCTTTCCACTCTTTTCTAAACTAAGAATAGAGACTTGAAACTTTTTGGGCAGTTGTGTTATGGCTATATGAGCCTGTCTATGAAAAATCGAGCATTGGTTATTGATGAAACTCATTATAGAGATAATTTTGTCTTCAAGCCCTAACCCTCCATTATGATTGATAAAATGATATTTTAATCACTTAAGAAATATGGGGGTTAGTGTTTAAGATGCATTGAGCATGCAATCCACACCCCTTGTGTGGGCATGTTGCATACATACCAATAATTCAAAGAGGGATCAATCCATATGTAATTCTCCCACCTAATTTGCTTTGTGAAATAATCTGATACAAATGTAAAATGATAATTTTATAGCATTTCAAGTGGCTAGGGACTAGTATGAGGTTTGAGTATGTTTTCAGTTGTATAGGGTAGCTGTATGTAGAAAATAGGGAAGTTTGCCTTAGTGCTTTGTTTGTATTCTTGCTTACTTTGTAAGTTTTTTCACCTCTCTTTGTAAATGAAATTTGAGTGGGATTTCATAAGGAATAATTGGTTATAAGTCAAATGTATTCATGCTAAGTTGACCTAATTAAGGATACAGACTGGATTAAAATTACCATTGGGGCTCAAAGTGCAAAAGGATAGGAACATTGAAAATGGGACACTTTGGTGCCTAACGCTATAGTCTAAGTTTATCACTCCTATCCTATAGGTTCAAGACCTAGGGAAATAGGATTGGCTCAGTAAATATTATCTAGATCAGGTGAAAATAGGGTTTATAAGGTTCCAAGTGACTGGTAATGAGTAAAAAGGTGTTTATAATGGTTATAAGAGCATGCAAAAAGGACCTATGGATAGGGTGTCACCATCCACACTCAAACTACCAATTTGGAAATTTTATATGACTAAGTTTGCCCCCCTTTATTCTAGTGATGTGAAAAAGCAAAATACTATGATAAATGAAAAATAGAAAGTATACCTAAACTTACTTGTAAGAGTGAAGCCCATGAATATGTGTGATACTGAGTGCATGTAGATAGGAAGAGAGAGGAAGAGAAAGGAATGATTACACCTTATTAGGTATGTGAACCAAAGGCTACTTAAAAGAGAGAGGAAGAGAAAGGAGTGACTACACCTTATTAGGTATGTGAACCAATATAAAAATTGTTGTGGTGTTGATGCTAAGTATGTGTTATACCAAGAGTAATATCATGAATAGAGTTGAGTGCTTAATTCCTCAAGGGTGGCTCAAGAATAAAAAGGCTATCCATTTATATCCATTATTACCCACTAAGTTAAGCTATGTGATCATACATGTGTGAATTAATTCTTAAATTATGTGTCTAATACCTCTGAGTAGGTGGCTCAAAAATAAAAAGGCTAGCTAGTCTTTTGGCTCCATCATTTTCCACTATGTAGTGAACTATGAATGGATACCAGTATAAATGTGTGTCATATGAGATGGTTCATAAATCCCAAAAATTCTCTATAACCTATCAATGTGGCATGGATATATTAACGTGTACTAAGAACTAGGCCAATATTGGACACTCTAAAAGGTGGAGATTAGGCTTATATAAAAGCCACTCTGAAATGGAGAACTAGGCTTATATGAAAGCCACTTTTAAATGATGCCAACCACTTAAAAATGGAATAAGGCATGCAATTTTTGAGAATACATATGTAATACAATGAATTGGAAATAAAATAAGGAAAATGTGTTGAAGACATTGCCCCCAATCATTGGTGTTTGTAATATGGATTATGATATAGAAGTACCAATTGCCCAATCTAAAAATGGAAGTGACAACTGTCATGCCATGCATGATTCCCCCTATATCTAGACAATCTAAGTAAATCTATACTAAAACTACCCAATCTAAACTAAATTGTAGTTGATAAAACTGTAATTGACCTTACCTTTCTATATGTTTCTAAAATTTCTAGGTTTTTGGTTGTTTGGATAGGAGCACTGAAAAGTGGACACTTTAGTGTCCATTTTTGTAGTTTGATTTTGGTACTCTTATCCTTTACTATTTTTATAACTATTCTATATTTTTCATTATTTTTTCAGTTTTTTATGTGTGTTTTAAACTCAAATTATTGTTCTGATTGTTCTAAAAACTAATTTTTGATTGGTAAAGGGCTCTAATCTCTATGATAAAAACCCTTATTTTTTGCCCCTCTTCTGAGGATAACAATAAAGACCCTTTAATTATTTCCATAAGAAGAAAGAACCTTGAAAGTTTGTTATGTTTTAAAATACATGATATAGTAGTGATGATCAAAAAGATGTCTCAAGATATATCATAGTTTGTATTAGAGATTGTTATATCAACAAGGGTATGCCTAGATAAATGTAAAAATGTAATAACATGTGAAGTATACTTAAATAAAACCAAAAATATTGTTATTTTTTAAGGAGGGATGGAGTATGATGTCCATCATAGCATCCAAGAAGGAAAGAAAATGCATGATTTGGAACATCACATTACAAACAATTGAGAAGCAAACAAGTAAAGAAGCACACAAGGCAAGAAGTAATAAGCATACAAAAGAGGCCAAGGGGCCAAACAAAGAAGGAACATGGGAACATGTCACTCAAACTAGGAAAGAAAACATACAAGGCATGTTTAAATTCCCTTATACACATATAATTACAATTAAGCAAGATTAGCATGAGGGCCACAAACACATATACGATTACAAGCAAAGGACATTGGAAAATATCCTAAGGCACACATAAGTAACAAAATAGGAATAGATGAATGCAATCACATCTAGCTACTCAAAACAAGAAAAGAAGGCATGTAAATGCTGGAAATACTATTACATCTAACTAATCAAAGCAAGAAGTGAAAGTATGTAAAACATGTAGTATAAGACTAGGTAGATGCTAAGAAATACATAAGTGTTATATATTAGTGAGTGTTGATATAATAATCTATGTAGGCTAGTAAGTAATGTACATCAACATGATAAATAGTGTGTTTGGTGTAGGAATGACATAACTTGGATGGTGTATTCGTGTAGAAGATGGCCTCAGTGGGTATATATGTCAATGTATGTCTTGAATGTAGAAATAGGACACCCCCTCAATGGGTAGAGTGAAGTTTCACACACTCAAAGAAGATCAATTGAAGTATGGTAATGTAGATAAATTGACAAACAATAGCATATAATTAACAAAATGTAAGTCTATCATGGTAGTAGAAATGTAAAGTATAGATAATGCATATAGTTGAAAAGTGTTTTTGGTGTTTTAAATTATTTGAATGCTTTTGTATTTTGACATGTTATATTATTTTTGGTATTTTGAAATATTATTTTGATTTTGGTGTTTTGAAATAGGTTATGTATAATTAATAAAAAAGACACTATGTATAACTAAGCTAAGAAATTATGTACAAGTAAGCAAAAAAAACTATGTATAAGAATGTGATTAAAGCAATATGTACATAATGACATAAAAGACTAAGTTGGAGGGGATAAAGGGTTCAAGGATGGATCCTGTTAGGGATGAAGATGGAGGAAGGGATCATGTTTATCATCAAATGCCTCAAGATCATCATCATAAGTATCATTGTATACCATAGGATCTATATACATGGTGGCTATCTCCTTAGGTGTTAGTAAGATCTATGATCTTTATATAGTCAGATATATATTACTCATAGTGGTGTCATCATACCAAAGTGAATTGATTGTCATTCTAATGGTGAAGATATCAATTCTCCTCTGGGATATTTAACTCTTATATTAGGTAACCTCAATGGAAGTGGCAAAGCTAGTGTTGGTGGTGATATAATCTGAATAGTACCTTAAACCTATAGTTTATACAATCTCTACTATAAAGTTGTACATGAGTCTATGTTATGGCCTATGATTTTGTGAAAGAGATAAAATAGGTAACCATCCTACCATGATAAACTGATAATAGATTAGTGTCATACGATAGGTAGTGTGATTAATCCATGATGAAGTAAAATCTATAGCATAATCTGTGGTTGACGTTATGTGTTGCCTTATTGAATTTGAATGATTGGATTTATATCCATAGAGGTAACCATGTGAACTATATGTGCCAAGTGATTTATCTATGGCTATGAATGTGGAGTATATCTTGAGAGTGTAGTATGAGATGTTAAGAGTGATGTAGGATGTGTGGTGAGGGATCTAGAGTTATCTCGATACTCTCCTGGGCCAGTTAGTGTAAATCTCAATCCACACAAATTATCATCTATGAGTGTGGGTGTCATATCATCATCTAAAGTAGCCTATGAATATATATCAACATCATGCACATATGGTAACTCAAAATTTACCATAAGGGGTAACTATGATATGGGAGCCTCATCAACTATTGTTGGAGAAGATGGTGGTGCTATGAGGGTATATTTAATTGGTGAAGTAACTATGAATGATAAAGAGTTATATCTATAGAATCAATTAGGACTATTGGAAATATTGTCAATGATTATGTAATTGTAATAGGTATAGGAACTATGACTGGTGGAGTAGCTAAAATGACTGAGGCTTTTATAATTGGTTGAATATCTAGAGTTGAGAAAATAAATGTAAATAGAGGAGTGTGAGATGTGTTAATCTCTTCTACCTCATATTTATGTATCTCATCAAGAGAGATGTGATGAGGTGGTGACTAAACTATTATATGAGGTGTCCCATCTAAAAAATAGTCGAAGATGACTCTATTATTATATAATATCTAAATGGTTTATTATCTATTAGACATGTGTATAGGTATCCTTCATGGAGGAACTTAATACATTGATGAAGAGTGGAAGGAACTACCCTCATAACATGTATCCAAGGTCATCCAAGTAAAAGTTTATAATGAAGAGGACATGGCATGACCTAAAATAATGTAGAGAGGGTTTTGGGCCCTACCATGGTATCCAAATAAATGGTGCCTAATGTCTATCATGGTATATCATCAAACCCTCTAATTTTATTATATTACTTCTGAATGGAAGCCATATCTACACCCATGATCTATAAAAATGTAATATTGCATATATTAAGTTTGAAACCACTATCAACTAGAACTCTCTTAACTGCATTGGTTTTGACATGTGCTTGTATAAACAATGGTAAATTATGAGCAATAACTATTTGAGAAGGCATGTCCTCATGATTAAAAGAAATAAAATATTCTATAGTTTTTAATGTGTTAACCATTGATGCAAAATAAGAAAGTTTTAAATTTATGGGCATAAAAGTCTGAGTGAGTGTCTAATAAAGAATGTCCTTGAACAAATTTTCTTTCTAAAATAGTGTTAACATGGAAATATTAGCTAGTGTGTTTCTCAACTAATCAAAAATATCATATTCCTTATGCAGATCTAATTGTACAAGTGGGTTGGACTTGTGATGGGAGGGAATATGAGGGTGGTGGGGTTCCTAAATAAGGGTAGGAGGTATGGTGTCACATCAAGTAATATCTCAACCACATTATTTACTAATTGTATAGGGATAGTAGTAGCTATAAGAGGAGAGTGAAGATAATTGA
This sequence comes from Torreya grandis, assembly GCA_037957365.1. Taxonomy (NCBI): domain Eukaryota; kingdom Viridiplantae; phylum Streptophyta; class Pinopsida; order Cupressales; family Taxaceae; genus Torreya; species Torreya grandis. The sequence goes on along the minus strand of JARHVA010003417.1, from coordinate 113,496 downwards.
CTAATCAATATGGTGGAAGAATAAAGGTTATTAAATAGGCTCTCTGGTGATGGGTAGTGACTTAGGGAATAGAAAAATGGACCATGAAACATGAGTCAGCATGAGAGAGAGTATCCAAGGGAGGTGAGTCAAGAGGTGTAAAAAAATACATGTAAAATTGATCAATAAATTGAATAGCATGCATGTGTTCCAACTTACAGAGGAAATTAATTAGACATACAAGGCATCTCATAAAACTTTGCATTATGGAATAAAAAATTTCTTCATTCATGTACATCATTGGACCTAATAGAGACAGCTTAGGTCTTTGAAAGGAGCACTTGTGAATTACTATGATAAAATAAGAATGAAATTGATTTAGATGTAAGATGATATTTCAAGAAGTAAAGGGACATAGAATATTTAAATAGGGTTTGAAATAAGATATTTTAAAAATTACTATGGTGAATTCTAAAAAATAAATATGAAATTATGATTTATATATAAAAAAATGAGAAAAGTATTGTTAAAATTAGCAAGGAATTTTCCCTAGGTTTTATAGGGTTTTGTGTGCAAATGAAGTAAGTCAAGTTCACCAAATGATTTTATTTTTTTAGGAATAATGTATTTTTATTCTTAATTTAGTTAAGGATCTAAGTTAATATATCAATACAAAATATAGAAATAATTATAGTCCTAATTTATATAATTGTATATCTTTTTCACCTTTCTAAAAATATAAATAAATAGGAAGAAATATAAATTATCTAAAAACATAATGAGATGGATAATATAGAGGCTAAAAATGGATGTGTAGGACTAGAAAGATTTTTTAAACCTGAATCTAGATTTCATTCAACAAAAGGATATGAACACCAAAAAGTGGATGCTTTAGTGTCTGATGTTGTTTTCTATTCCTATCATTGTTTTCCAAATTGATTATAGAGACTTGAAACTTTTTGGGTAGTTGTGTTATGCCTATATGATCCTTGTTGTGAAAAATTGAGCACTAGTTATTGATAGGACTCATTATAGAGATGATTTTGTCTTAAAACCCTAACCCTCCATTATGCTTGATAAAATGATATGTGAATAACTTAAGAAAGAGGGGGGATAGTGTGTAAGATTCATTGAATGTGCAATCCAAACCCATTATGTGGGCACATTTCTTACATACCAATACTTCAAAGAGTGATCAATACATATGTAGTTTTACCACCTAATGTGCTTTGTATAATAGTGTGATGTAGATGCAAAATGCCAATTTGATAGTGTTTGAGGTGGTTAGGGACTCATTTGAGGGTTTTAGTATGTTTTTATCTATATTAGGTGATTGTATGAAAATAATAGGGAAATTTATGTTATTACTTTGTTTGTATTCTTGCTTTATTTGTATGTTTTGTCACCTCTCCTTGTAAATGAAATTTGAGTGGACTTTTATAGGGAATAATTGGTCATGGTTCAGATGTATTATTGCTAAGATAACCTAATTAAGGATAAGGACTATATGAAAATGACCATTGGAGCTCAAAGTTCAAAAGTAAAATAGTGCTAAAAATGGGACACTTTAGTGCCTAACGCTATAGTCCAAGTTCAGTGTTACTAGCCTATGGGCTTGAGACCTAGGGGAATAGGATTAACTCAGGGAATATTATTTGGTTCAAGTGGAATTAAGGTTTAAAAGTTTATATATGACTATTAATGAGTAAAAAGGTGTCTAAAATGGTCACAAGAGCATGAAAAAAGGACCTATGAAGGGGTATCACTAGACACACTCAAACTACCAATTTGGATATTTTATATGACTATATGTACCATAAATAAGAGGCAAAGTGTGTGATATGTATTACTACATTTTAAATTTAGAAAGATCAATATGTAATCTTATATCTATCCACTCATAATCACATAATTTCATGGTTGTGATGCACACTATAAAGCACATACAATAGTAATCAATGTCACACAAAAGGCCACGGGCCACATATAATGAATAACCAAATCTTACACACAAGTTCAAGGGCCACATATACTGGATAATCAATGAGTAACCTATTATGAATGGAAAAAAAAACTATGAAACGTAAAATAAGTCAAATTATAGTTTCTACACTATCAATCTATGTCAATGTCACAATATATAAAAGTAACATATCCATTAAATATAGCACTATAAATATCATAGTCAAGAGAAATACATGTTTAAGGAATGAATGTATCTCAACATCATAAGTGGAAAGGTCATATAAAGATATACCATGTAAAATGTGACCTATGGAATAATATTCCACTAACATTAACATGGCCTCTGAGTATAGTCTATGCATCCATGTATCATGTGAAATATTTATGCCTTGTATCTCACTCATATATATCATGAAATTCATGTGTATGAAAAGTATATATAATATACCAAAATATAATAAATAACATAAATAAAAATGTAAACTAGAAAACATGTCATGGTTAGGTCCTAATTTTATATTTTTTAATTTTATTTTATTTTTGAAATATTTTTCTTAAATGAGATGTTAGTCAATTAAATGATCTAGTAGATGGTCATTTGGATATATTGTATCAACAATAGGAATGGTCACCTTTGGTGAGTGAATAGTATCATGTGCATCTATAAATGAATCTAGAAAAGGATATCATATTATAATTCAACCATCATCCTCATCATGATTTGTTGGATCCTTTGTATGATTGGTAGCTCTATGAATCATAGTATCCCATGTAATATATTTTATAGTAGGAAAAACATGTGCATGCATTTACTTTGGAATAGATTAACTATTTGTAAAACTAGCTTAGGATGTGGAGTAAATAATAGTTGTCAGGAGTCTTGAATGATCCTCTGATGTAATGGGTGTTGAAGTATTGGTTGTCAAATAAATTAAACTAATTTATTCAAAATTTTTGTATTAAATAAACCTAAGTAGGTTGTATAACTTACAACTTATAATAATCTTAAATAGGTGGAGTAACTACCTACATATAATGATCCTAAGTAGGTGGAATAACTAATTATTATTGTGATGGGGTTAGAGGAGAAATTTCCTCTAGATAAATAGAAAACTCATAATGAATACCTAAAATTATCACCACTGTGTTGTAATGTATATGATTTATAAACCTATGCACTAAAGATGGTATTGCATGAATCTTGTGTGTCTAATGAAAACCTAACAACGTGTTAAATACCCCTTTGCTCATTAAAACTAAGAATAATGTAGAAATTAATGTGGGACATAATTTAAGAGGTATAAAAATATGTTCTAATGGGTTGTGTATATGTATATCAAATCCTTTGACTATCCTTGTTAATTCCATGAAATTCTCATATGTATCCAAGAATGTGAATAAGCATCATTATACAAATATCTTTGATTGAACCATTTTATACCATGAAATTATGAACTGGTTGTGACTTAGTTTAGGCTCATACAAATAATGAATTAGTATTAGAGTCATTTACCACAATATAATTTCATCAAATGTAATTATATTCCATTATATTGATATGTTTTTAATTGTGCCACTAAAAATTTCCAATAAGTGATAATATTTTTAAGGTGGAGGATGTTCATTGTATTTAATATTCACCTCATTAGTATATTTAATTTATATTCCCATGTGATTTATAAGGGGATAAGAAAATATATTAAAATTTGTATTCCCATTAGATTATAGTCATGAATCACATTTAGGTTCATTAAATTCAATATGTTTGTCATTAATGAGATCTTGTATCTTATACCTTGGCCTCAATAATTTATTTGTATAATGTCAAATACATTAATGATAATAAAAATATGAATTATTTTAATTTCCTTGAGATATATACCTACTCATATCAACCTCTTGTGGTGGAGGGAGAGATATAAGTTTGCACTCTATTAACTTTGGTAATAGGCTATGAGGAGGTTGAGGTAAATGTGAAAACTACCTCTTTTGTGGAGTTGATAGGATAAGATGATTAGTAGGCTATGATATTATATTAATTGTTTTATTTGATTAATTTTTAGTATCATTTGATTTAACCTTATAACTTATTTTTCTTTGAAACTTTGAAGTTGAAGGAGTTGTAACATTAGGCACATATTTGAGCTTTTTCAAATCAATATGATTAGCTTATTGATATTTAAATATATGACATAACTCATTAAATAATTTTAATTTATTAAACATAATTTTATCATGAAGAGGATAAATACAACTATTATTTCAAATATATTTTAAAATATTACTGTTCATATGGTTTGTCATTTAATAATAGTCTTATACTCAAGCACATAGTCATTGATTGGATCATTTGTTCCTTGATAGAGTTTTCAAATTTGAGTATAAGATAATTTATCATTAATATGTATTTAAATTTTTTATATAAACTTATTTATAAAAATAATGAATTCGTTAACTAATTAGAATGGAAGATCATAAAATCATTGCAGAGTATAGTCCTTAAGACTTCATAGAAATAACTTAGTCAATAATATGTCATTAAAAACATATTATAAACATGATACATGAAATTATCCTAGATGTTCAAATGGATTTTTACCATCATAAAATGTAAACTTAGGATGTACAAAACCCATAGGTAATGGATAATCTAAAATATATAAGGCTAATGGATTATGACACAATGTATGGTACTTTGTTTAATGGCTAGCTCTAGAAACATCATGCTCTAACTACAACACTTAATATTTAGTTATATAAAACTATACTTAACGGATAATGTAGTAGGAAATGATGATTATGTCACATGCATATTCATTTTAGGATGTACATAAGTTTCTTATGTAATAATAGGCATAGTGTTCTTTTAAAAACCTCGTGTTGCTCACATACTTTGGGTGGGCATCACATGTGTAGATAAAAGTGTAGATGTAGGAATAGTAGAAATAGTATTATTATAGACACCTATGATGAAATTTGTACTAAAAAATACTAATTATTAATAATGTAGGGTTCATATTATTATTCCTTATAATTGGAAACCTTAGCTTTATGAGCAAATTTATATTCTAGGATTATTTTTGAAACCTTGTCTAATTCTTTGAGGATTGTGATGAATTTGATTTTCAAAAATTTTAAAATACTTTAGCTTATTCAATATATACCCAATTAATTTTATTAATATGTATTATATATCGATATTCATGATTACCTTGATTAACATGTTCTGAATCAAGGATTTTGACATAATATTTTAATTGTACAACATTCATTAATAATTGTTACATCAAAATAAGAAGAATGATAATTAAAAATAATTTCATTTATTTTAAGAATTTAATATTAAACCAAAGTAATCTTATTATGCTCAGTATGTGCACCACTTAAATCTAACATTTTGCCTTAGAAGGATAAGGGAAATAGCCTTCTTAGATGGCATAGAATGAAATCATGAAAATATAAATAAGGATAGGGCCAAAAAAGTAAAATTATTTATTTAATTTATATGGAGAAAAATAAATTAAAATTGAAACCATAATACAAAAATATTAAACCCTAGAAATAAGGATGAAATCTTAAGTGAAGATATAGGATTTTCCTTGCTCAGTATGTTAACAGGTTCACCAATATGTTTTACCTTATTTTTTTTATTAATTTGATCTATATAAAATAATTTTGAAATAATTTATTTTATATGATACATTAAAATAAAAATGAATAAGAATGTAAAATTTATAATGGGAAATCATAGAACCATTGCAAAGCATTATCCTTAAGACTTTATAAAAATAACTTAGTCATTGATATTTTATCATTAGATGCATAGTCCAAAAATGATACATTAAATAATATTATGTGTTTTTATATATCACATTCAACATCATAAAATTTAAGCTTAGGAGGTACAAAACCCATAGGTAAGGGGTAAGCTAAAATCTCTAGAAATAATGGATTGTGACATAATGCATGTGAATCCATTTAATAGCTATCTCTAGAAACATCCTGCTCTAACTACAACATCTTATCCTAAAAATATATAGTAGTTTTCCTGATGGATCATATAGATATAAAGGATGATTATGTTAAATGTGTAGTCATTTGAGGATGTACATAGGTTGGCTATGTAGAAGTAGGCATAATAACATTATGGAAACCTTATTTTACCCACATACCTTGGGTGGGAATTGCATGTTAATCCAAAGGTGTATATGTATAAATATTAGTAGTATAAACACCTATGGTGTAACTTTTACCTACAATATTGATCATTAATAATGAAGGGTTCATATTGTTGTTCCTTAGAAGTGGCATCCTTAGCTTTGTGAACAAATTTAGATTCTAGGATAAATTTTAAAATCTTGTCTAATTATTAAGGATTTTTATGAAAGCTATTTCAAAAATTATAAACTAATTTAACTTGTTTAATATCTAACTGATTAAGTTCATTAGGATGGATTATATATTTTTATTCATGATTATCTTGATTAACATGTTTTAAATCAGTGATTTCAACATAATCTTTTATTTGTATTAAATTAATTAATAATTGATACATAAAAAGAATAAGAATAATAATTAACATTAATTAAATTTATTTTAAACATTTAATATATAACCAGAATAATTTTATTATGCTTATAATTTGTGCCACTCAAATCTAGCATTTTATCTTAGAGGGGTAAGGGAACTAACCTTCTTGGATGGAATATAATGAATTCATGAAAATATGAAGAAGTCTAGGGCCAAATGTGAAAAATATTTAGTTATTTTTATATAAATAAATATTAAATTATAAATAAAACCATTAGAAAAAATATTAAACCCTATAAATAAGGATGAAACCCTAAGGGAAGATGTAGGGTTTGACATGCTCATTATATAAAGGTCTTGACCAATACATTATAGGTTATTTTAAATTAATTTGATCTAATAATGTATAAATTTGAAATATTTTATATTGTACTATATATTAAAACAAACATGAATATAAATGTAAAGGGTATAATTGGATATCATAAAACCATTTCAAATCATTGTCCTTAAGACTTCATAGAAATAACTTAGTCAATAATATGTCATTAGATGTATAGACCAAGCATGATACATGAAATACTATTATGTGTTTATTTAGATAAAATTTACCATAATAAAATGTAATCTTATGATGTAATAAACCCATAGGTAAGGGATAAGCTGAAATCCTTGAGGATGGTGGATTATGGCACAACGCATGAGAATTTGTTCAATGATTAGATCTAGAAGAATCATGTTCTAACTAAAATAGTTTAGCCTTTATAGATATAACATAATAATTAAGGGATAATTTAGTAGTAAAGGATGATGATGTAATGTGTGTGATCATCATAGGATTTACATAGGTTGGTAGTGTAGGAATAGGCATAGTAGTCTTATGGAAACCTTGTGTTTCTCGCATAACTTGGGTGGGCATCACATGTGTAGAAAAAGGTGTAGATGTAGGAACAATAAAATTAGTAGTATTTTAAAAACATGTGATGGAATTGGTAACTAAAATATATTTATTAATAATAATTAAGGGTTTATATTTGTTTTTCCTTGGAAGTGGAAACCTTAGCTTTGTGAGTAGTTTCAAGTTCTATGATTAATTTAAAAACCGTATCCAATTCTTGAGGATTGTAATGAATGTGATTTCAAAAATTATAAAATACTTAAATTTTTTAAATATATACCTCATTAAGGTTATTAGGATGTATTAAATCTTTGTATTCATGATTAACATGCTTTTAATTAAGGATTTCATCATAATATTTTGTTTGTACACATTCATTAGAAATTATTACATCAAAAAAAGAATAAGAACATTAATTAATTTATTTTAATAATTTTATATGGAACCAAAGGAATATAATTATACTCAAATTTTGCACCAATTAATCTATCACTTATCCTTAGATAGAGAAGGTAATTAGCCTTCTTGGATGACACATAATGAAATCATGAAAATATGTATAAGGATAGGGCCAAAGGTGAAAAATATTTATTTCCTTTTGTATGGAGAAAATAAAAATTAGAAATATAAAATAAGAAATGAAACTCTGAGTAAAAATACTAAAACCCTATAAATAAGGATGAAACCCTAATGGAAGACATAGAATTTGACATTTTCAATATGTAAATGGGCTCACCAATATGTTTGACCTTATTTTTTATTAATATGATCTAATGAGATATAACTTTGAAACTTATTTAGATTAAATGACATATTATAATAAACATGAATCTAAATTTAAAAGGTAGAATTTTATTTGAAAAATTCACTTGATATTTATGGAAATCACTAAGAGTGTTAATATACTTAGCATTTTATTATAGTCTCTAGGTCTAAGAGTGAATGAAGATGTTATAAAAAATAGAGAACTATACTATGAGTCACTCATGTTAGGATCTAAGTCACTAGATATACCTAGACAAAATCATCAAATTTTGGATGCTATTGATCGATGCTATGTTTTGTAACCTAATGATTTCATCTAAGTGAGTTTTACCTCTTTGTTTACATAGGTTGTTACACCTACTTATAAACCATTTCTATGTGTCATATTAATTATTTATCTATGCATAATTCTATAAACATATATCCTTATATTTTAAAACTTAGGTCCACTTTTAACACTAGGTTTTATTCTTCAAAGATGAAAATAAGGTTCATTGATCTAACCCTAACCACTCCTATATGAATAATTTATCTTTTCCTACATATCCAATACTCAAAAGAGGTATTTCAAACCACTTTTAATTATCCATGTCATATGTATGTTTGTGATACGAAATTGATATTCAATATATGCAAAAATACCCTTAAGGCAGGGAAACACCATATAATACTCCTTTAGGAAGGAATAGCTCCACAATGTCTCTTCGAGGGGAAAACCTCCAATATTCTCTTACAATATAATACTCAATGCTTACTTGATATATTTACCATGATATTCATCTCATATATATATATATATATATATATATATATATATATATATATATATATATATATATATATATATATCTAACCCATGGATGGATAACCTCCTAATCCCACTGTAGGCTGACCATTACCTAATATACTACTTCCACAAGTTACTCTATTATCCTAATATATTGTACCCATATAGCTAACTAAGGGGATGTGTGTCATATGTCAGCATCTCCATCAACCCATATACATCAATACATCATATCCCTAGGTACATAGCATTCCTTCCCTCCTTGACATGTTTCATCCCCGAAACATAGGAAGAAACCAAATAATGAGTGTGCTTCAAATCATTGCACACTTGTCTCTAATCTCAATCATCTAGCCATCCATATGTGATCTTGGCAGGTGATAGCTCTCCAAGCTTGTTTCCAAATTTTATTGTGCTCCTCTGATTTCATTCATGACCATAATTATACTGCTTTGGTGTCCAAGCATAATTGTTCCTCTCTTTATTCCATGTACCATATTTCATTGCGCTACTCTGATTCCAACCATGACCATAGTAGGTATTCTTCCATGCATAGTCATAGTGTTTTCTTAATTCATTCCATGTGCCATAGTATTTTTGCTTTGGATTCCATGCATATCCATAATGATTGGAAATTTTATTTCCTGTATAGACAAAATGATTGTTTTTATGACACTTCCTCACCTAGTTCCATGATTGTTTCCTCTCATGATGATGTGGGTGTCTATATACCTCAACCTTTTCCAATACTTTGAACTTATCCACCTTTGCTTCTACATCTTCTACATTTTCCTTCTTTGTGTCTTGAGTAGATGAAGTGCTCATTTTTAGTGTGTCTTTATCTATATTATCTGAATCTTCATCATGTTCTTCATCACATGTTTCCATCTTATCCTCATGATCTACCTGGATTGTTATTGGTGCCTTTTTCACTATGATATCTTGAAAAGTAATCTTATTTTTCCTATACCAAAACTTCATGAATTTTTTTTGAACATTAATATTAATTGTTCCCAAAGTCTCTAACCATGGATATCCAAGAACTATGTCCATATCATCCATATCCAAAGCATAAAAATCTGAATGCAAAACATATTTTTTCATAATGAGATTCAAATCTTTAAATAGTGAAATATTGTTACCATCTACTTGAACCTCCTTGATATTATTTGTTTGAACATGTATATGCTTGGCCACATTCATGTTAATGAAGTTATACTTGCTGGTAGGGTTTATGGACACAACCACCTTCTTCTTTTGAATGCATCCCTGGAATTGAAAAATTGACTTGGATTTCTTTGGAGCCAAATTATTTAAACCCTTATCATCCAATTCTTCTCCTTATTTTTCTTCTTCTTCTTCTTCAATTGCTTCTTCTACTTCTTCTTCTTGTTGTTCTTCTGTTGATTCTTCTATTTCTTCTTCTTCTTTTTCTTCTTTTTCTTCTTCTTCTTCTTTTTATTCTTCTTCTTCTTTATCATCATGATTTTCTTCCTCTTCTACATCCTCTTTTTCATTTATATCCCATCGATCTAGGAAGGTTTTCTCCATTGCTTCCCATGAAGAATATTGTTGCGCAAAGCTTAATTCATTAGTCCACCAATGTTTTGCAGGCCCAGACAAAGAAAAACATAATTCTATTTTCCATAAAAAAAATTTAGTATTATTCTCCTTAAAATTTATCCACCATTCTCTAGTATCAACATCATCTTCCCCTAAAATTTTTTGCAACTCCATGATCCACAAAAAAAATTAAGGTTCATGAAACCCTAAAATGTCAAAACTGATCCATAAAATCGCAACAAATCACTTAAAACAACTCAAAAAATTATAAAATTTTGACTGTGATTCTCTTATATCTGCTTACATCTCCAGTAAAAATTTCAAATAAAAATTACTTATATTTTGGAAGATATAGAAAAGTTATTATAAACCATAAAATAACAATAACTCCCTCAAAACGAATGAAAAAATCCTGAAATTTTTACTACACTTCTATTATATTTTATTACATCTTTATTAAAAATTTAAAATAAAAATTCCTTATATTTCAGAAGATATAGTGAAATTAGTGTTTCACTCCACACAAATTGCCCAAATCGTAGCTCTGATACCACTTGATAAGAACTTGATTTTCAATATATGAAAAAAATACCCTTAAGGTAGGGAAATACCATATAATACTCCTTTAGGAAGGAATAACTCCACAATGTCTCTTTGAGGGGAAAACCTCCAATATTCTCTTATAATAGAATACTCAATGCTTACTTGATATATTTACCATGATATTCATCTCATATATATATATATATATATATATATATATATGAGATGAATATCATGGTAAATATATCAAGTAAGCATTGAGTATTCTATTATAAGAGAATATTGGAGGTAGGGAAATACCATATAATACTCCTTTAGGAAGGAATAACTCCACAATGTCTCTTTGAGGGGAAAACCTCCAATATTCTCTTATAATAGAATACTCAATGCTTACTTGATATATTTACCATGATATTCATCTCATATATATATATATATATATATATATATATATATATCTAACCCATGGATGGATAACCTCCTAATCTCAATGTAGGCTGACCATTACCCAATATAATACTTCCACAAGTTACTCTATTATCCTAATATATTGTACTCATATTTATCTTTATTATTCAATATATGCAGAAATACCCTTAAGGTAGGGAAACACCATATAATACTCCTTTAGGAAGGAATAACTCCACAATGTCTCTTCGAGGGGACAACCTCTAATATCCTCTTACAATAGAAGACTCAATGCTTACTTAATATCTTTACCATGATATTCATCTCCTATATATATATATATATATACATCTATCTAACCCATGGATGGATAACCTCCTAATCCCAATGTAGGCTGACCATTACCCAATATACTACTTCCACAAGTTACTCTATTATCCTAATATATTTTACCCATATAACTAACTAAGGGGATATGTGCCACATGTCGGCATCTCCATCAACCCATATACATCAATACATCATATCCCTAGGTACATAGCAGTTTGTAATAGTGATAGTTTAATGAGTGCAACATGTGATATATATTTCTATACTTAGAAAATGAAAATTTTGGCTTGGCTTTGATGTCTTTCAAACTTGGTTAGGACATGGTATTTTTTACTAATGACTAAATTATAAATAATAGGGTAGTGTTATCGAATGTATAGATGTGTATAATATGATTTATTAACAAATGATAGATGATAATAGGCTTAGAACTATTTTTTATTTGTATGGAACTATTTTGGTACATTATCATGCCATTAAAATGCAAAATTTATGTTTCAACCCATAAGAAGGATTTTAATTTGAAAATTGATTATTCCTTGGCATAGTATAATTCCATTAGGTTTGGATAATTCTAAATTATAGAATAATCTAAGTCTAATTATTTTATATTGAATGCAATAATGTTGATTTTATGATTTTAAATAATCTAAATATTATGTTAAGCAATTTAGACATAGACTATGGAATCCATGTAAGTGACTGATATCAATCAGGAAGTTTAGACACATGAAAATCATGTGGATGTGAGATAAGGGTAATTAATTAGCATATGTGTATGCACATATAATGTAAGGTGAATTTAGGTCAAAAATTACATTTACAAGTTTTTAATGCCATATTTTAGTGTCTACAAATGTCCCCCTTTTATTTTAGTATTGAAATTAAATACAATGTTGGAGTAAAATGATAAAAAGATGTAATAAAGTGTGTATAATACACTCTATCCTTGGGATAAGGCACTAAATGTGAAATTTGCTCCATGCAACATGTAATTAATATGAAACAATAAAATTATAAATGTGAAATGAAATTAAAACTTTTTAAACTTAAATAGAAAGGAAGGAATGCACTTGTAAGTTGGTGAACCATGATTCCATGTCTCATGTCTTTGAAGATTATGCTTCCTTGTTGAAGAATTGGAGAGTTGTGATTCCTTATTGAATCACTTAAAGAACTTGAGTATCATCATACACTAATTTATGTACTAAGGCAAGGCCATGGGTTGGGAAGATAAATTCACAAACCCTCATTGAAAAGGGAGTAGTTCCTAGGCCATTGAGCATTGTTGAACCTCAAACCCAATAATCATGTAACTAATATTTAAACCAAATATGTGAACCCCAAGATGAAAGGTGAGATTCACATATTGGGCTCAATTTGTGTAATGCCTAGGCTAGTGAGTGTCACTAAATCTCAAAAAAATTAATTCATTTAACTAAATCAACCACTATATATAGAATTATAGATTACAATGTTCTCTCTTATAGGTACCATCACTATCAATAATATAAAACTATAATAGTGTATATGTGCATGAAAATTTTTCATGCCACATAATTTGGTCCAATTTGTTCCAACATGACCTAACATGTTATGCATCTATATGATATCCTCTCCCAAAATTGAAAATTTATAACTCGTGCTCTTATAAAATATGTGTAGATGTATGAAATATGACCCTATATGTGTTTGAATTTTTGAATATCTAAAAACTTGTAAATTTTATTCCTATAAAATTTTCCACATACATGGCATATGACCCCATATGTGTTTAAATTGGTGAATTTTTTTTAAAAAATCACTTTTATTATTATAAAAGTGTGCCTATGCATGAAATATGCCACCAAAATCTATCATAATATATAAATTTATGTCTTGTATCTGAACCAAACTAATATTCATAACCATTCATAAAATTGTGAATCATGTAATCTATGCGAAATTATGATTTTTTTACTCATTAAGGATTAAATATTTATGAAAAATCCATTAATATTCCCCACTTCTTAAATGAGGGATGTATCCTATGAATTACTCATCTCAAAATATAATAACTAAGCACATCATGTTATGTATAAAGATATAATCATGTATAACTATGATAAGACTTAGATAATATGTCATAATAGAATGTATAGATCATCAAAGCATATATGAAAAATGTAGTGTGAAGCATAAAATTATCATGTAAATTTAGACATATCAATTAATCACATGGTAGTATCCACCATTGGTATAAACATTTAATAAGACTTCATAGTAAAATTATATGATGCAAATCAAGGCACCATAAATAAGAGGAAAATTATGTAATATGGATCACAACACTACAAACTCAACAAACTCAACAAGCTCAACAAATAATCCTATATTTATACACTCATAAACACACAATTTTATAGTCATGATTCACATAATGAAGCACACACAATATAAATTAATTTTATACACAAGGCTAAGGGTCATATACAATGAATAATCAAATGTCACACATAAGACCAAATGCCACATATAATGGACAATAAATTAGTATCCTATTATGAGAGGAAAATGTAGTAATGAATCATAAAACACATTTAAATAATCCTCACTATTAGTTTATGTCAATGACATAGTGCAATAAAATAGCATATCCATGAAATTTATAATTGTAAATAAAATAATTAAGATCGAGACATGTGTAAGTACTCAATATAGCTCAACATGGTAAATGGAAAGGTAATATAAATATATGACATATATCAATTTGACTTATGAAATAATATTCCCCTAACATTCCAATGGCCTATGAGTATAACTATGTCTTACATCTTTTCATACATCTATCATATGTAAAATATATGGCTTATATCTCACTCATAATTACCATGAAATGCATGTTCATATAAAAAATAAATGTAATCAACCAAACATATGTTAAATAACATTAATGAATATTATACACTAGAAAACATGTTGTGCTTAGGTCCTTTTTTTCTAATTTTTTTTATTTTGTATTTTTTAAATATTTTGCTTAAAGTATATGTTAATAATTTAACCAATTTATGGGATGGTCACATGGAGGTCTAATATAAAACATAGGATTTGTTGCCTAATGTTAATGAATAGTATCATGTGTATTTGAAACTGAAATTGAAAAATTAACTAGTGTTATAATGTATCCATCATCCTCATAATGAATCATATGATCTTTTCTATGATGGGTAGCTCTAGGAAGCATAAAATCATGTGGAATCCATTATATATTAGGAGAAACATGTTCTTGTTTTCATTATGTAACATGCCAAACTATTTATTGCATTATCTTAGGACATGGACGATCCTCTGATGTAAAGGGGGTCAAATTACTAGTCATCTATGAAATTCAAATATTTTTTATATGAAGAATTTGCATATAATGAACCTAAGTAGTTTTTATAGTTGACTATGTAGAATCATCTTGAATAGGTGGGGTAATTTACTACATATAATGATCATGATTAGGTGGAATAACCAATAGTACTTATGGTGGGGGTGGAGTAGTAAATACCTCTAGATAAATAGGAAACTCATATGGAGTACCTAAAATAATCACCCCTATATTGTTATGTATATTCTTTACATATTTTTTGCATTAAATATGGTACTACAAACACTATTTTTGAGTTATATAGAACCTTAGTCTTGTACACTAGGTAAATACATATCATGGATGTAACTTCAAATTTTAGACATTTCCCACTACCAAAAGGCTCATGTACACTATCTCTCTATGCCTAATTTATTGTATTTTACTCTAAATGATGTTATTTTGATGACCCAATCCTTCTATATTGTTTCTAATTCTATAAACCTACTTATCATCAATTTCTACAAGTTATGGAACTACACATATTTTCTAACTACCTTAACATTTGTGTCCTAGTTAGATGCCTACATTGATGCAAGTGTCTTATTATGACACAAGTGTCAAGTTCCCTAAATTTATCTGATGTAAAAGTGAAATGTATTCTTATGGTTAGCTTTTTATGACCAAATGTTTCACCCTCGGAGAGGTTGTTCATGTCTCTCTAAATTTGGCTAACATGGGATCACCTCTAGGCTTGTAGGTTGCCTATAGCAAAGGTAAACCTCTAGGTTAAAGGGCTACCTCCCTTGATTTATATTTTAGTTTCACACACTACACTAGACCAATCACTATTGGGAGTGAAAAGTGAATAAGGAAACATAAAATAAATCTATGATAATGAGGTGATACACCAAAGATAAGTCCACAAACACACTTGCATCTACACTAAGAAAGGAGACTCCTAAAACAAACCTCAACTTAATGTCCTTATAGCATAAGTATTTATCAGAGAGGTATATTGATTTGCATATCTAGAGGTGGGTGAAAAGAAGGTCTGATACTAGACATTACAAGTCTCTCTCACACTTTAAGACACACTTATCAAACACATCCACTTTATGAAACATGTTAGAAGGCATATCACTTATAAAAGACATGAAAGAGTAAAATGAAAGTAAGGAGAAGACATTCATCACTTAACATACAAGTATACTACTTTTCAAACTTAGGAAAGAGATTACATATATAATATCAACTTCAAAACTTTATTCAAAGGCAAAACAAGGTGCCAAACTAGTAGGGCTTCACTATACTAGGTGTGTACTAGATACAAATGCCAAAAATGGCTTACATAAATAGAACATAGGAGAGGAGAGATAAGAAGAGAAGTGGAAAGGTCATAAGTCCAAATGTAAAACTATGAAAAAAAATTAAAATGTAAGAGAATGGAGTGAAAAATAGTTCAAGAAGTTGTTATGGATAAGTGTCCACTTGAAGTTCATCATTCTCCCTCAAGTTGGCATATAGACTCTTCACTATCTTTTTTGAAACTATCTTGATGATGATGAGTTCACTTGATTTCCCAAAAAATCCATCGTAAGTTTTTGACACATGTTCTCTCTCTTATAAAGTTGAAAACAAGATGTGATAGTAATATACACCTCTCTAACTGATATCTTCTCATGTAGCACTTGTCATTCATTGTTTGCAGTCACTCACTTGCCCTTCTAGGCTTTTCTTCACAATTTTTAATTATGTGACATAATTTTGTTCAATAATATGCATTTTAGATGTGTTAGGACATCTATTCAAGACATTTTTGTCCTCTGGTCTATCAAATAGACCTCCAAAGATTTAGTGTCCCACTTTTCACTTTCAAACTTAGGCAGACATTTTCATTCTCACTATCTTATTTATGACTACCTATAGTGATAAAATAAAAAAATTATTTTTCATGGGTAACTAAGGTGATATATGAGTATATATACTTATAATAAGTCCCTACACACCTCTTACAATGACTTACATTTAACAATTCCCTTTTGCACCTATGAAACAACTCAAATCCTATAAACCAAAATTAATTAGACATATCTTTATAAGTAATGGTAAAAAAATTGGGTTTCAAGGAGTATGAGAGAGTTATAAATAGATTCAAATCACTTCCAAGTCCAATTTTTGACTTCTAGATGCATAACTCTCCATATCTTCCTCATTGGGTTTAAATGAGGGTTTTAGGAAGATTTTGAGTTGTTCTAGTTATTAACAATGATTCATAAAATCTAGATGTATAAATATAAAACAAATTCCATTGATAATAATTTAAGAAAACCCTTAAACTATACCCAATTACTTGAGGCACCATGCATATTGTCTATACAAGAGAGAGCAAAAGAAAGTGGTTCTTCGACTAGTTGCTTGCATTCTAGATAGGCCTGAGATAATTTTTGGCCAAATTGACCACTTATGCATTATTACCTAAAAACTAGTGATTATTATTAGTCATGTGATACCATATAAATTTTATCAAATTAATTTTATAGGCCATCTGTTCATCAGAAGAAAGTTAGAGGACATGAGGGTTTAGGCCTAGTTTTAGGCCTAATAGACCTAGACTATATTTTCTATGTATATGACCACCTATAGTTTTATAATGATTTTAGGTGATTATCCATGTTTTTTTACATACAAATAATCTATATAAATCTTATCACACAATCATCCTTAACTACGTATTACATTCTTTTATCATTCACATGCTATGTCTGTAGACTATATTGGTCAAGGAGTGCCTCTAGTCTAAGACAAAACAAAAAGCATTCCCACTATTAGTATGAATAAAATTTAAATATAGGGGTATTTATTAGTTTATTATTTTTAAAATAATTCAATGTTATTTAATGACCCAGAAACCTTTTATACCTAAAACTTTCCAAACTATTTTGTAGGATTTTATACTATCTATAGAGTTTTGGTAAATTGTAGGTTGAGGTTTTAGTTCAACCTTTTCTATATTATTTGCCTAAGAATCACATGAGGATGTGATATATCACTTTTATATTGAATTAAACATGTCTATCTCTCCTATCCCTTTTCCAACCTTCTAAACTATCTTTTATCTATACATTTGAACTAGTCTGTAGACTGTTTTGACTACACTACATGTAGGTGGTAATTAGAGAGGAAGTTGAAATATTATTATAGGTGTATTTATGTCTGAGTATTGTTTTTCATACCTATAATTCCTTATGAGGTCACTAGGAACATTCCACACATATATGATCTCATCTCATGCATTGGGACCATGCTCTCATCAATATACCATAGTGCACTAGTTGCATTTCAAGTTCTATGATCAATGCACTATAGCTTTCACTTAGTGTTTTTAGTGGGAATTTGATTGGGTTGAAACCAATAAACCATCACCTTTTCCTATCCTAGAAACCTTAACTTTATTTTCAAGTGATACCAATAGGACTAAGCTACAAGAAGGAAAACATTAGGCCTATCTATACCTCATCAACACTTACCGATAGATGACACTGTGTTTAGTAGAAACCTATTTTAGATAAACTAAGGTAATTGTTATCATACAAAACTTTATTAATCTTGTACCTTCATAAATTTTTTAATCTTACAAATAGTTTTCAATCTCTTTTACTTACTTAATCTCACTAGAGTCATACTAAGGATCTTATCACAACCCTAAAACTCTTTAGTCCATAAATATGACTGTTCAAAGATTATTTCCACTTGACTATAGGTGACAGTCATAAGGAGATCTGATTGTGTATGTATTTTGACTATATTGTGTGGCCTTCTTTGATAAAATTAGGTATCTTGATGGTTATATCATGTTTTTTATGATACATGAGATCTTTAAAATATTTATAGGTTTCAAAATCACTAATACCCCTATCTAAGCACTCTCACATAGTCCCGTAGGTGAATGTTACAAGGTTACTTGACTATGTTTTTATCTTAGGCCTAGTACTCCAAAAATGAAACTATTGAGACAAAAACCTTAATGAATAAAATAATTAGCATGATTTATGATATGGATGAAAAATGTTTTACCTTGGTTTTAAACCTCTATCATAAGATCAAAACACTATAATCTACCAAACTTTGATTTAAACCATTATGTTTACACCTTTAGGATAAGGAGAATGATCCTACTTTTATCCTCATATTAAAACATGAAAAATGAGTTTGGAAATCACATGGAATGAAGGAAATGATCTTAAAGTATATGTATAACTCTTTGTTGGCACATGCAACTACTATCAGATGATGAAACTAATTGTGTTGGGGTTATGTAGGCATTTTAAAGGCATCAACAATCTTAACTATTGTCCATAGAGCACATACCACCAAAATATAAATTACTACCATGTAAAATAAGTAAAAATGGATTAATTTCATCCACCAAGTGCATTCATATTAACTCTACCTCTCCTATATGTACCAACTACAAACTAGTTGGCCTTGTTGACCTATTAAAGGGAGTGAAAAGGGAGATGGATTGGTTTTTACCATTTTTAGAATTGTCAAAGAAAATTGAGATTGGAGATGAGCTATGGGATATAAATTGACATCCTTGAAGCCTTCATATGTGCTATAAGTATTATATAGTCTATACAACAACTAAAACTCCTCCTTTTGCAAGTGATCTTCTTGCTTTTAATGTTAACTTTACAAAATAAAGTTCTAAAACTAACTGACACATATTTGACTCATGGGATGTTATAAAACATATTCACACACATTTACTTTGTGGATAACCATATAATTTCATTAAAATGACATAAAAAGACATAGAATGACATAAGATAAACTTAGACAAATATGACTGAGGTTGAGACATTTTACAGCCTTCACAATGTGACTAGACCTCTTTTAGGACCATATTTACCATGCTAAAATTTAGGAGACCTTATGACAAATTTGAATATGTAGGGGGTTGACCTAATTTGACCTAGGGGTAAAATTAGTCAATAGTTTGGTGATTTCCTAAGGGTAACAAGCCTACTATGCTAAAGACCAGTAACCTTCTCTTATCTTTATGAAATGGAGTCACCTATGCACACAATTGGCATTGATATGCCTCTAAATTGACACCAAATAGAATAGGAAACAAACACACAAGACAACAAACTAAGATAGACACTTATGTTCTCATGAACACTTAGGGAAAACACACAAACTAAGCTATGTATAGACTAACTTGAATAAACCCTCTCCTCTTAAATCAAAGGGAAATTTTGTGCCATATATTTCTCCATGAGATGGAAGAGTTCATGAATTAAGTTGTCCTTTGAACATTGACTTTGATGTCTTTAACTTCTTTATTTTTTATAGCTTTTTAGGCATGACCTTGAATGAAATCACAAAAGATACAAACATATCACCTATGAAGGTGAAATATTCTTACACTTAAATAATCTCAATATTATCTTGAGGATCCTCAGCTATAAATTAAGTCAAAAATTCTTCCACAAAGCATGTTTATTTGAATTTTATGGTACTTTGAATGACATCAAATTTCTCACCAGTTGCAAGATCTTCAAGGATCTTTGTATAGTCAATCCAATCTTCACCATTGTCCTCCATGAGGACATCTTGCTCTATTTTATTATAGAACTAAACTTCAACTCTACAAATATATTTAATTTCTTCAATAAGCTCAATCTTCTACAAATAGTAATATTTACTTTCTTTCTACTCAATAAACACAACCTTTTCAAGCTTATCCTCTTGACCATGCTCATGAGTTTCATAGTCATCATATATTTATCCATTATGTTCCTAAATACATGTTTGTTCAATAGTAACCTTTCCTTCCTCTTCAATAATATCAATTTTCTCTCCTTGAATTACTATATTCTCATGGCCTTCATATTCATTAAACATGTTTAAATAGGTCTACCACGTACCTTGATCAATGTCCTTATGAATAGCTACAACTTCATCTACATATTATCTTTCCTAACTCTATAATATTGGCTTGGGTTTGTATTCACCAAGGGGAGTCCCTATAGTTAAATATTCTTCATAGTCACTTGAAACATCTTCTTGATCAATTATAAATTGAATTTGTTCATCTTTACTTACCTCCCATAATATGCATTCTCTTTAAAGAGAGGATGAGGTGGGAAGGTGGTGAATAATTTCATGGTTTGGAGATAGAGTATAAGGAGTGATGGAGGGTTGATGAATGTTAATGGGCATGGAAGGAGACATTTGAAAGAATTTATAGAGAGAGATAAGGTTTTGATGAGCTATAGACACTTCACTTTCTTCAATAAGAACCTCATGATTTTCATTATCTTCTTAAAACTCTTCCACAACTATAGATTTATCTTCCACTTTATCAACCAATACCTCTTTTTCATGTTGAAACTCTTCTTAGATAGACTTCCAAGATGGATAAGTTATAAGTTCTTAGGGACAAATCAATGGGGCTTGAACACATTCTTATCATCAACATCTTGGTTCCAAGATGGAAATTTGAGGCGCTTAGGCTCTTTTGAGTATTTAATTGTCTCTTCATGAGGATGAGGAGAATGAGAGGACTTATATGGAACATAAGAAGACTCTTGAGGATGGGATGAAGAGACTTGTTCTTCAAATAGATTTTTACCTTCTTCATAGCTTTCTTAAAGCTCTTTAATAGCTATAAGTTAATTCCTAGCTTCTTGGTTTTTTCCACATTTCAAGCCTATAAACCCACCATTGGATATAGCATATCATTTCATGAAAATATTCATTGATGAAATATTTATCTTCCTACTCAACCAATCTCCACTTATTCATGAGGAAATGAATATACTTTCTCATATTCTCTATGAAATGAATTAGGATTATATCAAGTTTTTTATCCCATTTATTCATCAGCCTTTCTAACTTTAGCATATCAAGAATGAGTGCCAACAAGAATTTAGCTAGAGGTGTAATTTAAGTAGGAGGAGGAGAGGATTAGGGGTTTTGGTATTGACCTTGAAAATATTTTATAGGAGTTTGATAAGATGGATAGGGATATTGGGGAAGACTACCTCCAAGAATCTACCTCTTAAGAGCTTGGATTTTTCCTTCAATGACCTACATCTTAAGAGATTAGGCCTAGTATTCAAGATCCTTAAAATTATGTTCTTTGTAGCCTTATTCATATGATTCTTATAAGACTTTTCAATAACTTCATGACCATATAGACAAGTAATGTTTTGATAACAACTTTGATAAGGAGGTGTGTAGTAGTAAATCTCAACATATCCAGCCATATTAACTTCATAAGACAAATGAAACACAAGACTTTATAAAATTATTTTCAAAAATTACCTGTGTTACTTATCACTAGATTATTGAATTAAGATTTTCCATTATTATTTTCTTGAATGCTTCCAAAAGCTGATAATAGGAAGAACACACCAACAATCCTTCCATCTTTTGGACCTTGTTCCCACTGGGAATGCCATAACCACTATGAATAAATATTGAACCCTAGGGTAGGTTGTTAATTTATTTCCAAATTTTTCTAACATGGGATTACCTCTAGGCTTGTGGGTTGCCTATAGTAGAAGTAAAAATCTATGTTAAAGGGCTAGTTCCATTTATTTATCTTTTAGGTTAACATATTACACTAGATCAATCACTATTATACATGGAAAGGGAAGAAGGAAACATAAAATAAACCTATGATAATGAGGTGATACACCAAATATATGTCCACAAACACACTTGAATCTACACTAAGAAAGGAGACTCCTAAAATTGAACTCAACTCAATGTCCTTAAAGCATAAGTATTTCTCATAAAGGTAGATTACTATGCATATCTAAAGGTGGGTGAAATGAAGGTTTGATACTAGAATCTACTAGTCTCTCTCACACTTTAAGACACACTTAAAAAACACATAAACTCTATGAAACCTTTTAGAAGAGATATCACTTAGACCAAACATGAAAGTGCATAATAGAAGGGGAAGAAATTCATCACTTAACATCAAATTATACTACTTGTAAAACTTAGGCAAGAGACTATAGAGATAATATCAGATTTATAAATTTTATTCAAAGGTAAAATAAGGTGATAGAATAGAAAGTCTTTTCCATACTAAGTGTGTACTAGATACAAATGCCAAAATGTCTAGCATAGTAGATCATAGGAGAGGAGTGAGAAGAAGAGAAGTGGAAAGGCCACAAAACCAAGTGTCAAACTATGAAAACTAGTTAAAATGTAATAGAATTAAGAGGAAAATAAGTTAGTAAGTTTTCATGGACAAGTGTCCACATGAAGTTCATCATTCTCCCTCAAGTTGGCATAGAGACTCTTCACTATCCTTCTTGAAACTATCTTGATGATGATGAATTAACTTGATTTCCCAAAACTAACATAGGAAGTTTTTAAGACATTTTCTATCTCTTAGGAAGTTGGAAATGAGATGTGACACTCATATATTCCTCTCCAACTAATAGCTTCTCCTATACCACTTGTCATTCACTATTTGTAGTCACTCACTAGCCCTTATAGGCTTGTCTTCACACTCATCACATGAGTGACTTGAATTTGTTTAATAATATTCATTGTTTAGGTATTAGTACATTTTTTCAAGAAAGTTTTGGCCTCTAGTCTATCAAATAGACCTCCAAATATTTAATGTCCAACTTCTCACTTTCAAACTTAGGTAGTCATGTTCATTCTCACTATCTTGTTTGGGACTACCTATAGTGATAAGCTAAGCAAAGTAGTTTTCATGCTTAACTGAGGTGAGATATGATTATATTGAGTTATAATAAGTCCCTACACACCTATTACAATGAATTACATTAAATAATTTAATTTTTCACCTATGAAAAAACTCAAATAAATTAAATTATACCTATCCATAAAATTAATACTACAAAAAAATCAGTGGAAAGGAGCATGGGAGAGTTATAGATAGGTTAAAATCACTTCCAATTCCAATTTGACACTTATAGATGCATAAATCTCCATATCTTCTCCATTGGGTTCAAATGAGGGTTTTATGAAGGTTTTGAGTTATTTTGGTTCTTAATAATGATTCATGAAATCTAGATGTATAACTCTCAAAAAAATTACACTAATAAAAATTTAAGGATCCCCTTAAACTATACCCAACTCCTTGAGGCACCATGCATACTTTTCGTATAGGTGTGCTCAAAATAAAGTGGTTCCTCAACTAGTTGTTTGCATTATAAATAGGCTCAAGATAGTTTTAAGCCAAATTAACCACTTATCCATTGTTACTTGAAAAAAATGATTCTTATCATTCCTATACTACCATATAAAGGTTATAAAATGAATTGTAAATTCCATATGGTCATCTAAAGGAAGTTAGAGGCCATGAGGGTTTAGGACTGTGATCATCTATAGGTTTATAATGATTTTAGGTGCCTATCCATGAATTTTTAAATAAAAATAAAATCTATACATGCTCCTAAAGTCATCCTTGGCTCCTTATTACATCCTTTTATCATTCACATGCTAAGTCTATAAACGATATTGCTTAAGGAGTGCCTCTTGTCTGAGATAAAATAGAGAGAATTTCCACTGTCAATATGACTCATGAAACTTTAAGGGTATTTATTATCTCATTAGTACCATATTTACAAATTTTCATAGTTATATCATTACCTAAGAACTTTTTACACCTCAAACTCTTCAAACTAGTTTCTAGCACTGTTTAATGTCTGTAAAATTTTGGTAGATTGTAAGTTGAAGTTTTAGTTCAACCTTTTATTTATTCTTAATTTATAATAAAATTATGATGTGATATATCATGAATATATTTTATTCAACATGTATATACCTCCTATCCCTTCACCAACCTTCCAAACTAGCTTCTCTCCATACATTTGAACTAGTTTGCAGACTATTTAGATTGTGCTACCTATAGGTGGCAATTAGAGAGGAAGTTGAAAGATTATTGTAGGTGTATTTATGTTTAAATATTTTTTTCATCCCTATAATTCCTTTTTAAGTAACTAGGACCATTCCATACCTATATTATCTTATCTCATGCATTGGGACCATGCTCTCATTAATATACCATAGTGCATTAGTTTCATTTCAAGTTCTAGACTCAATGCACTATAGTTTTCACTAAGTATTTTTAGTGGGAATTTTATTGGGTTGAAACTAATCAACCATAACCTTATCTTGGACTAGAAACATTCTCTTTGTGTTTAATTTATATTACTAGGCCTAGGCTAAAAGAAGGAAAACATTAGGCCTGTCTATACTACATCAATACTTACCAAAAAATGTTACTATGTCAAGTAGAGAACTATTTCATAAAAACTAAGGAAATTGTTCCCATAATAAACTTTATTAATATTTCACTTGCATACATTGTTTGAAGGGGTATTAAAACTAGTTTTCAATCTCTTTTATTCACTCATTCTGACTAGGGTCATATTGAGGATATTATCACAACCCTAAAACTCTTTACCCCATTAATATGATTGCTCAAAGCTTATTTCCACTTGACTATAGGTGACAGTCACAAGGAGATCTAACTAGGTATATATCTAGACTATATTCTAAGACCTCCCTTGTTAAAATTGGGTCTCTTCATGGTTATATCATGTTGATGATGATACATGAGATCTTATGAATTTTTAGAGGTTCCAAATTCATTAATACCCCTATCTAAACTTGATCACATAATCATATTGGTGATTGTTGTAGGGTTACTTCACTATGTTTGTGTCTTAGGCCTAGTACTCAAATAATGAGATTATTGAGATCAAAACCTCAATGAATAAACCAATCACCATTATTTTTGATATTAACAAAAAATGCATCATCTTTGTTTGAAATCACTCTTAGAAGATCAAAACATTGCAATTTGCCAAACATTATTCTTAAAACCATTATCTTTGCACCTTTAGCACAAGGAGAATGATCCTACTTACATCCTTATATCAACATGTGAAAAATGACTTGTAAAATCACATTAAATTAAGGAAATGATATGTAATTATATGTATAACTCTTATTCTACATAGGAAATTTCAATCAGATGATGAAACTGAGGGTGTTGGAGTTATTTGGACATTTTGAAGGCATCAAAAATCTTAAAGGTTCTTCATAGATCCAAAACCACCAAAAAAATTATTAACATGTAAATGAATTACAAAGGGACTAATTTATTCCACCAAGTGTATTCATCTTAACTATACCTCTCTTGTAAGTACCAACTATAAATTGGTTGACCACAAAGGGAGAGAAGAGGGACATGGATCAATTTTCACCATTTTTGGAACTATCAAAGCAATTTGATTTTGTAGATGAGATTTTAGGATCTAAAAGGACACATGTGAAGCCTTTAAATGTGTTATAAGTATTGTATAATCCATATAAAAAATAAAACTCTTCCTTTTTCAAGTGATCTTCTTGGTTTTAATGTTGAACCTAGAGAATTCAATTCCAAAACTAACAATTGACACCTAACTGACACATGGGATATTAAACACCCTATTGTCAAACTTTTCCTTAGTGGATAACCATATAATTTCATTTAAATGACACAAAAGGACATAAAATGACATAATATAAACTTAGAAAAATGTGACCAAGTTTGAGACATATTTATTGGTCTTCATGATGTGACTAAACCTTTTTTAGAACCATATTGACCATGATCAACCCTAAGAGACCTTATGAAAAATTTGAATATGTAAGGGGTTGACCTAATTTGACCTAGGGGTAAAATTAGTCAATAGTTTGGAAATTTACTAGGGGTAGAAAGCATACTATGCTAAGGACCAATAGCCTTCTCCTATCTTTGGTTAATCGAGTCACCTATACACATAGTTGACACTGATATGCCTCTAAATTGACACCAAATAGAATAGGAAATAAATACACAAGACAAGAAACTAAGACACATAGGTGTGTTCTCATGAAAACTTAGGGAAAATGAATAAATAACTTAAGCAAACTAAGATATGTACAAACTAACTTGAATCAACTTTCTTCTCTTGGATCAAAAGGATAGTTTGTACCATATCATGATCCATGAGATGGAAGAGTTCATGAATCAATTTTTATTTTCATAATTGACTTTGTGTATTCAATTTATTCATGTTTGCCAACTTATTTGGCATGATCTTCAATGTAATCCCAGTATCTACAAACATATCACCTATGAAGATGAATTATTCTTGCACTTCAAAAATATCAATCTTCTCATGAGGCTCCTTAACTATAAATTAAGTCAATGATTCTTCCACAAAGCATGTTTCTTTGACTTCCATGGTACTTTGAGTGAGATCTTATTTCTTACTAGTTGTAAGATCTTCAATCTCTTCAAGGTGCTTTGTATACTCGATCTAATATTAATCATTATCCTCCATGAGGACATCTTGATCTATCTTATTATGCACTTGACCTTCAAATTTACAAAGATATTCAAGTTCTTTGATAATATCAATCTTATATATCCAATCATATTTGATTTATTTCTCCTCAAGAAACATAACCTCTTCAAGCTTATCCTCTTTCCCATGATCATGAATTTCATAGTCATCATATATTACTCCATGATGTTCATCAAGACATGTTTATTCAATATGAACCTTGCCTTCCTCTTCAATAATCTCATTTTGCTCTCCTTGAAGTACTATATTCTCATGGATTACATATTCATTGAACATGTTTAAAAAGGTCTTCCATATACCATGATCAAGGTCCTTATGAATAACTATAACTTTATCTACATCTTATATTTCCTAACTCAAGAAGTTTGACTTGGGTTTGTCTTCACCAAGGGGAGTCCCTATAGTGAAATCTTCTTCATAGCCACTTGAAACATCTTCTTAATCAGCTATACCAAACTTGTTCATCTTTAATTTCCTCATATAATATACATTCTCTTTTAAGAGGGGATGAGGTGGGAAGGTGGTAAATATTTTCATGGTTTGGAGATAGAGTCTAAAGAGTGATGGAGGGTTCATGAATAGGCATGGGGATGGAAGGAGACACTTGAAATAATTATTGGAGAGAGATAAGGTTATACTGATCTATAAACATTTCACTTTCTTCAATAATCACCTCATAATTTTCATTATCTTCTTAAAACTCTTCTATAGCTGAAAATTTATTTCCACTTTCTCAATCAAGACTCTTTTTCATGTTGAAAATATTCTTGGATAGACCTCCAAAATGTAAAATTTATAGGTTCTTGTGGAAAAATAAATGGGTCTTGAACACATTCTTATCAACTACTTCTTGGTTGAAAGATGGAAATTTGAGTCTATTAGGATATTTTGAGGATTTAATTAGCTCTTCATAAGGATGAGGAGCATGAGAGGATTGATATGGAAAATGAGAAGACTCTTGAGGATGGGAGGGAGACACTTGTAATTCAAATATATTTTACCTTATTCATAGCCTTCTTGAGGGTCTTTAATAGCTACAATTTGATTCCCAACTTCTTGGTTTTACCCCCTTTCAAGCATATAAACCCACCATTAGATATAAAATATCATTTCATGAAAATATTCATTGATGATATAATTAGCTTCATACTAAACCAATATCCACTTACTCATAAGGAAATGAATATACTTTTTCATCTTCTCTATGAAATGAATTGGGATTACATCAAGTTTTTTATCTCATTTCTTCATCAACCTTTTTGACTTTAACATATCAGGAATGAGTTATAATAAGGATTTATCTTGAGGTGGAATTGAAGTAAGAGGAGGACAAGAGTATGGGTCTTAATATTTACATTTAATATATTGTATAGGATATTGATAGGATAAATAGGGCTATTTGGGAAGACTGCCTTCAAGAATCTGCCTCTTAAGAGCTTGGATTTCTCTTTCAATAACCTGTATCTTAAGATCTTAGATATCTTATTCAAGAGGATTAAAATTATATTATTAATATCCTTATTTTTAGGCTTCTTAAAAATACTATTCAACAACTTCATGACCATATAAATAAGGAATGTGTTGATAACAACTTTGATAGGGAGGTGTGTAGTAAAAAATATCAACATATCCAACCATATTAACTTCATTATTCAAATGGAACATAGTAATTTACAAAATTATTTTCAACAAGTACCTATGTTGATTATCACCAGATGATTACATTTGGAGTCACCATTGGTGGTTGCTTGAATTCTTCTAAAAGATGATAGTAAGAAGAACACAATAATAATCCTTCCACTCTTTTGGACCTTGGTCCCATCAGGCATGCCATAAATATTATGACCAAATATTGTACCCTAAGATAGGTTGTTCATGTCTCTAAAAATTTGGATAACATGGGATTACCTCTAGGTTTATGGCTTGCTTATATCAAAGGTAAATGTCTACATTAAAGGGCTATTTCCCTTGATTTATCTTTTAGGTTCACACACTACACTAGACCAATCACTATTGGAGGTGAAAAGGGAATAAGGAAACATAAAATAAACTTATGTTAATAAGGTGATACACCAAATATATTTCCACAAACACACTTTCATCTTCACTAAGAAAGGAAACTTATAAAATTGAGCTCAACTCAATGTCCTTCTAGCATGAGTATTTCTCATAGAGGTAGATTGTTATGCATATCCCTAGGTGGGTGAAAGGAAGGTTTGATACTAGACACTATTATCCTCTCTCACACTTCAAGAGACACTTAAAAAACACATACACTTTATCAAACCTGTTAGAAGAGATATCACTTACACAAAACATGCAAGAGTATAATAGAAGAAAGGAGAATACATTCATCACTTAACATCAAAGTATACTACTTGTAAAACTTAGGAAAGAGATTAAAAATACAATATCAACTTCATTACTTTATTCAAAGACAAAAAATGGTGCCAAAGTAGTAGGGTTTTACCATACTAGGAATGTACTAGATAAAAATGCTAAAATATCTTTCATAAATAGATCATAAGGGAGGAGAGAAGAGAAGAGAAGTGGAAAGGTCCCAAATCCAAACATAAAACTATGAAAAATAGTTACAATTAAAGATAATGAGGTAGAAAATAGGTCAATAAGTTATCATGGATAAGTTTCCACTTAAATCTCATAATTTTCCCTCAAGTTGGCATAGAGACTCTTCATTATCCTTATTGAAACTGTCTTGATGATGGGGAGTTCACTTTATTTCCCAAAACTACCATAGGAAGTTGTTGATACATGTTCTCTATCCTAGGAAGTTGGAAACAAGATGTGACATTCATAAATGCCTTTCTAACTAATAGCTTCTCATGCACCACTTGTCATTCACCATCCTTTCTAGGATTTTCTTCACACTTATCACATGACTGATCTATAGTTGTTTAAGAAGGTGAATTGTAGAGGTATTAAGACATTTATTCAAAAAACTTTGTCCTCTAGTCTATAAAATAGACTTCCAAAGATTTAATGTCCCACTTCTTACTTTCAAACTTAGGCAGTCATATTCATTCTCATTATCTTATTTAGGGTTGCCTATAGTGATAAGTTTAGAAAAGAGTTTTCATGCTTAACTAAGTGATATGTGAATATATTGAGCTATAATAAGTCCCTACACACCTCTTATAATGACTTACATTTAACAATTCCCTTCTACACCTATGAAACAACTCAAATCCTACAAAATAGATTGAATTAGACATGTCCATATAAGTAATCATATGGAATAATTGGGTGGAAAGGATAATGAGAGAGTTATAAATAAGTTCAAATCACTTTAAATTCCAATTTTCATTTTGATATGCATAACTCTCCATATTTTTTCCATCATGATCAAATGAAGGTTTTAAGAGGGTTTTAAGTTATTCTAGTTATTAGAAATGATTCATAAAATATAGACATCTAACTCTAAAAAAACTCCAATAACAAGTTAAGGAACCCCGTAAACTATACCCAACTCCTTGAGGCACCATGCATACTTTCCATATAGGTGTGATCAAAATAAAATGGTTCCTTGATTGGTTGCTTACATTTTAGATAGGCCTGAGATAGTTTTAAGCCAAATTGAGCACTTATGAATTTTATCTTCAAAATAGTGATTCATATCAGTCCTATAATACCCCATATAGGTTCTCAAATGAATTGTAAATTCCATATGGTCATCTAAATCAAGTTAGAGACCATGAGGGTTTAGGCCTAGATTGTATTTTTTATGTATATGACCACCTATAGGTTTCAAATGAATATGGGTGATTATCCATGATTTTTTACATACAAATAAACCATTTACATCCTTTCATAGTAATCTTTAGCTCTGTTTTTCATCCTTTTATCATTCACATGCTATGTCTATAGACTATATTGCTCAAGGAGTGCCTCGGGTTTGAGATAGAACAAAGAGCATTCCCATTATAAATATGAATCAAATGAATTTTTATGGGTGTTTATTAGGTAATTAGGACCATTTTTTATAAATTGTAAAAGTTATATCATTCCCTAATAACCTTTTACACCTCAAAATCTCTAAACTAGTTTCTAGGACTATATAATGTTTGCATAGTTTTCGTAGACTGTAGGTTGAGTTTTAGTTCAACCTTTTATGTATTCTTTGCTTGAGAATAACATGAGGATGTGATATATATATCTATGATACTTTATTCAACATGGCTATCCCTCCTATCCATTTTCAACTTTCTAAACTATATTCTCTTCATATATTTGAACTATTCTGTAAATTGTTTTGGCTATGCTACTTGTAGGTGGCAGTTAGAGAAGAAGTTAAAATATTCCTATAGGTGTCTTTATTTTTGAGTATTTTTTTTCATCCCTATAATTCCTTCTAAGGTAATTAGGACCATTCCACACCTATATTATCTCATATTCATTATGACCATGCTCTCATCAATATACCATATCTCACTAGTTACATTTCAAGTTCTAGTCTTAATACATTGTAACTTTTACTAAGTGTTTTCAATGGAAATTTGATTGTGTTAAAACCACACACACCATCACCTTATCTTGGGTTATAAACCTTCTCTTTGTGTTTAATTTATAATAATAGTTATATAATACAATAAGTAAAATATTAGGCCTATCTATACCTCATCAATACTTACCAACAGATGCTACTATGTCATGGAGAAACCTATTTCAAAAAAATTAAGGTAATTATTCCCATAAGAAACTTTATTAACCTTATACTTGCATACATTGTTTGATGGGGTATTAAAACTAGATTTTAATATCTTATAGTGACTTAGTATCACTAAGGTCATCTTGAGGATCTTATCACAACCTTGAAACTCTTTACTCCATCAATATGACTATTCAAAGCTTATTTCCACTTGATTGTAGGTGATAGTCACAAGGATATCTAACTAGGTATGTATTCTGATTATATTTTAGGCCATCCCTTTATAAATTTGGGTCTCTCCATGGTTATATGATGTTTATTAAGATACATTATATCTTATTAATTTTTATATTTTACAAACTCATCAATACCCATGTCTAAGCACACACACAATCTTGTAGGTGATTGTTGTAGGGTTAGTTGACTATGTTTATTTCTTAGACTTAGTACTCCAACACTAAAATTCTTGAGACCAAAACCTAAATGAAGAAACTAATTTCCATTCTCTATGATATTGACAAAAAAATGTATTACCTTGGTTTGAAACCACTCTCAAAAGATCAAAATACTACAATCTCCCAAACATTGCTCTAAAAACCATTGTGTTTGTACCTATAACACAAGGATAATGATCCTACTTGCATCCTCATACCCACACATGCCAAATGATTTTGAAAATCACATGGAATGAAGTAAATTATCTAAAAGTATATGTACAATTCTTGGATTACATAGACAATTGTAAGCAGATGATGAAACTAAGGGTGTTGGGGTTATGGAGGCATTTTGAAGGCATCAACAATCTTAAAATTATTCATAGAGCATAAACCACCAAACCATAAAATATTACCATGTAAATTAAGTATAAATGGATTAATTTCATCCACCAAGTGCATTCCTCTTAACTCTACCTCTCCTCTACATACCAATTGCAAACTAGTTGACCTACCAAAGGGAGAGAAGAAAGAGATGGACCAATTTTCACCATTTTTAGAACTATCAAAGAAAATTGAGATTGGATATGAGATATGTGGATCTTA
Organism: Torreya grandis; assembly: GCA_037957365.1. NCBI lineage: Eukaryota > Viridiplantae > Streptophyta > Pinopsida > Cupressales > Taxaceae > Torreya > Torreya grandis. The sequence goes on along the minus strand of JARHVA010003417.1, from coordinate 80,287 downwards.
AAGGACACTCTTGAATCCTTTAGATTTTTTATAACTATTGTATAGTCTATATAACAACTAAAACTCCTCCTTTTATAAGTGATCTTCTTGATTTTAACATTAAACCTATAGAATCTAGTTTTAAAAATAACAAATAACTATATGAGACATGGGAAGTTACACAACTTCTTGACATACTTTTCATTTGTAGAGAACTATATAATTTCATTAAAATGACCCAAAAGGACATAAAATTACATAAGATAAACTTAGACAAATGTGACTAAGGTTGAGACATATTTTATGACCTTCACAATGTGACTAGACCTATTTTAGGACTATATCGGCCATGCTCAAATGTAGGAGGCCTTATGAAAAAATTTAGTATGCAGGGGGTTGACCTAATTTTCCCTAGGGATAAAATTAGTGAACACAACCTAAGTGATTTAATGTGTGAAATTATCTAAAAGGATTTTCACAAATATAATATCAAACCTCATTCATTTCACATGTGTAAAAACATAGAAAAGACCAAGGCAAATTACTAAAAGCACCTAATCAATCACTCAAGTAAGAAAGGCTTCCCTATTTTCTCATATTTCCATATCAATCATAAGGGTGACATATTCATAGGTCTAAATTACTAAAATAATATCCCAAGAGATATGTTTTCCAATTTAAAATCTAGGTCATTATTGTACTTGATTATCACACATTATATGATTCACACACAAGCCAACACATAGGGTATAACTACATAAGTCTGATGCTATCTTCAGAGTATTGGATATATAGGTATTTATTATTAATAGAGAGTTATATGGGATATATCAACATTGTGTTCCCACTAAACCCATTTTTACCACAACCATTATTTAGATGAAGAACTAGGGTTATATTATTTTATAAGGAGTGAAAGTCTATGACCCATATTTGAATGCACTAGAGTGAAACAACATAGAACCTAGAAGCATCTAGTGGTCACATCTATTTTTATTAGGTATTCCATACTATACACATACATTTGATTCAGATAGTAGTCTTTATGCAAGTGTCAATATCTATAAAGGTACAATTTCTAAAATTAGGTGATTGTTCCATAATCCATATCCAATCCACTTTTTATCTATTTTAGATCTAGATCTATATTAGCATAAGAACTAGTTAAGTATCTTATTTTATTTTATCATTATAATATCTATCATAGTTGTATCATCTCAACATAATAAATTAAGTATATGTTGTATCTAAGTTTCATAAATAATTGGCCTACTTTAGAGATAGTCTACCACCCTTGTGCCCTAGGCTATCTCTACCCACTTAACCCTAGATTCCTTATATCAATATTTTAGGGTTAAAAATGTACTTCATGATGATTTTATATCTAAGGTAATCATAAAAACATGTCAAATACCCCTATTATTTATAAAAATATGAATAATTTAGCACACCATATGGATTTTACCTTAAGAGGTATCAAAATACATCCCAAGGGTCTTTGTCTCCATCTGTCAAACCCTTTGACTATCATTATTACTTCCATTAAATCAACATGTGTGTATCCAAGAGTATGAATAATTTGCATTATACTATTGTTCTCACTTGAACTATTATCTACCATGACACTATGAATAGGTTGTGAATCAATGTGAGATCATGAAAATAATGAATTGAAATCAAAATCATATTCTACAATCTCAATGTCATCAAATGTAATTATAGTTCATTGCATTGATTTTTTTTAATTTTCTCATATTTTAAAGGAGGAATATATAAATTGTATATCATATGAACCTTAGTAGTGTACTTATTTTTGGTTTCTATATGATTTGGAAGGGGATAGGAAAATATATCGAATTTTGGATTTTCATTAGGTTTTGGTCTTGAATCATATGTAGGTTCATTAAAATAATTAATGTTATAATAAATGATATTTTGTATATTATGCCTTAGAATGAATAATTTATTCATATAATGTCCAATACATCTTTGATAGTCATAATATTTATTACTATCATATCCTTTAGATGTAGGCCTCTCTTTTGGTGGAGAGAGAGACATAAGATTTCACTCTAGTAAATTCATTAATAGGATATGTGGAGGTTGAGCTTATTTTGAAATTTTCATATTAATATCATTTAATTTAAGCTTATAACTTGGATTGGTGTAAAACTTTTACGTTGAAGGAGATGTAGAATTAGGAACATATTTAATCATTTATAAACAAATAACATAAACTTCTCAATATCTAAACGTATGGCCTAACTCATTAAATTATTTTAATTTATTATATATAATGGACTCATGTATATGAGAAAGTTTACTTCACTTGAAAATATCTTGTAACTCATTATTGTCAAGTTTTTTTCATCTTAGAAATCATAGTCTTGTATTAAAGCACAAAATCAATGATTAGGTCATTTAATCCTTTCTTAAGGTTTCAAATTTGATCCTAAGATAATTTATCACTCATATTGATAAAAAAATTATTGTAATATGATATAAAAAATAATTTAATTCCATAATTTATTGGAATGGGATATCATAAAACCATTTCAAATCATAGTCCTTAAGACTTCACAAAAATAGCATAGTTAATACTATATATTTAGATGCATAGTATAAAAATGATGCATGAAAGGATATTAGGTGTTGATTTGGATCACCTTTAACATCATAAATTATAATATTAGGAGGTAAAAAATCCATAGGTAAGGGATAAAATTAAATATTTTGGGCTAATGGATTACGAAGCAATGCATGTGAATTCATTGAATCACTAGCTCTAAAAGCAACCTACTCTAACTACAACACCTTAACTTATAGAGATATAATAGTATGATCAAAGGATGATGTATAAATTTATGATTATCATATCATATGCATAGTCATAATAGGATTTACAAAGGTTTTATCTATAGGAATAAGCATAGTAGTCTAGAGGAAACCTTGTTTTCCCCCATACTTTGTATGGGCATCACGTGTAGCCAAAGGTCTAGATGTAGGAATAGTAAAAATATTAGTAGTATAAACACATATGGTGGAATTGGTACCTACAAAATGCTAACTAGTAAAAAAGAAAGGTTCTTTTTTTTTTCTCTAATGTGGCAACCTTAGCTTTGTGTACAACTCTAGATTCTAGGATTAATTTTAAAAACTTATCCACTTCTTGAAGATTTTGACAAATGTGATTTAAAAAATTAAAAAATTATTTACATTTTTAAAGATATACCCTATTAATTTCATTAGGATGTATTTTATCTTGGTTTTCATAAATATCTTTATTAACATATTACAAGTTATGTAGTTCAACATAATCTTCTATTTATATATATTCATTAGTAATTGTCGCATCAAAAGAAGAATAAGAATGAAAATTTGTTGAATTTATTTTAACAATTTTAGATAGAACCGAAGGAATCTATTTATTTTTAATATGTGAACAACTTAATCTATAAATTTTCCCTAGAGGGATAAGGGAACTAGCCTTCTAGGATGGCATAGAATGAAATCATGAAAATATACAAAAGGTCAAATCCAAACATGAAAAATATTTATTACATTTTGTTTGAACAAAACGTACATTAGAAATAAAACACTATGACAACAATTTGAAATCTTATAAATAAGGATGAAACCCTAAGAGAAGGCCTAGGGTTCAATGTGCACAATATGTAAATGGATTCACCAATATTTTTCACCTTGTTTTTTATTATTGTGATCTAATAAGATATAACTTTGAAATAATTTAGATTATATAATATATTAAAATAAAAATGAATCTAAAATTAAAATGCAAAATATGATTTGATAATTACAGTTGTTATTTACATAAATTATTTAGAGGATTAAGATATGTAGCATTTTAATGTATTATGAATGTATGAGATTGAACATAAAAGATAAGAAATATTAGAAACTAGACTTAGAGTCACTTATATTATGATATAATTGTTTGGATTCACCTAGATAGAACATTAAACTTTAGGATACTATTAACTTACAATATGTTTTGTAACCTATAGTTTCATCTCAGTGATTTTTTGTTTTGTGTTTCCTCACAGGCCACTACACTTGTCTATAATTCATTTATGCATGTGATCTTTTTTAGTGATATTTACATGCAATTGTAAAATATTATCTCCTTCTCTTTTAAACCCTAGGTCTAATTTTGACACAATATTTGGGTTTGAAAATGGGGAAATAAGGTGGGATAAGCTGAGTCCAACCACTCCCTAATGAATGGTTGATTTTTACCTACATATATAATTCTCAAAAGAGGTAAGTTAAATCACATGTACTTCTTTGTGTTAAGTGTATGTGTGAAATATTTATCCATTAATTAATTTAAAATATGATATAACTTTTGAAACTTTGAAAATTACAACTTTGGCTTTGATTTGAGGTGCTTCATACATGGCTAGGACTTACTCCTTCTGATTGATGACTAGCTTGGAAATAATAGGGTATAGTAGGCTTGCTTGACAAATGTTAGATGGGAATAGGCTTATACATGTTGTTGGAAATATTGTCATTGATGTCAAAGGTCTAACATTATTGGTGATAAAGGCCCCATTGCATTTAATGATGTTTATAATAGATATATCTTGGATAATGTGAGTTAATATTTATTTAATATTAACGAATATATTTTTGGTTGCATATGAGATAAAAGAAGGGCCCATGGAGAAGTTAAATAGCCATGGGGTAAAGACAAAACAAGGATGGGATGCATTTTCCCATGAAGAGTCATCTTGGGAAATTCTAAGAGTCACCAAGTGAAGACAAAAGAGGAAGGGCACAATTTCTCATGAAAGGACACTTTGAGGAATATGAAATGTCACGAAGATAAGGACAAAAGATGGAAGGACGTTTTTTCTCATGAAGGGTCACCACATGAATTTTCAAAGGCAAGGATATGAAGGGTAATACAAGTTTGGTGCCATTTTCCATGAGGATTGAAGGGTCAAAAAGGGGGAAGGCCAAAGGTCATTTGGAAAGCTATAAATAAAGGCTTGAGAAGCCATTTGTAATATGAGAGATAGAGGTTGATTTGATATTGTAATATCTAGCTTAGGAGAGAGATTGTGAGAGATGAATATGATTTGTATTTGTTATATCTAGCTTAGAAGAGCAAAGGTGAGAGAGAGGAAAGAGATGTTGTAATGAACTATCATTTGTTGAGATAGCAACATTGAGAGATAGTTGTGTGGTATACACAAAGGGGTTGGTGCTCCTATGGATTGGTGCTCACAAATATTTGTTGGGTTAGTGCTTGGCAAAGGGGTTGGTGCTCCTGTGGGTTAGTGCTCGGCAAAGGGGTTGGTGCTCTTGTGGGTTGGTGCTCATGAATAGTTGATGGGTTGGTGCTTGGCAAAGGAGTTGGTGCTCCTGTGGGTTGGTGCTCACAAATTGTTGCTAGGTTGGTGCTCGGCAAAGGGGTTGGTGCTCCTGTGGTTTGGTGCTCATGAATAATTGCTAGGTTGGTACTTAGTAAAGGGGTTGGTGCTCCTAAAAGTTGGTGCTTATGAATATTTTTTGGGTTGGTTCTCATTCATATAATTGAGATTGTTTTCTATGATTTTTCCCACATTGGGTTTCCCCATTATATCTGGTGTCTCTCTCTATATTGTGTGGTGTTTATTGTTTGAGTTTTATTGCATATCTTGAATGTTTGATTAAGTGGAATTTGGTTAAGAGAAAGTTTTATAAGATATATGATATATTGATTCACCCCCCCTCTCAATATATCTCATGCTTAACAATTGGTATCAGAGTAAGTTTCTTCAAAAAGGGTTTAACAACTTCAAGTTAGATAAAGGAAAAGCACAAGATGGCCAAGCAGCTAAAGAAGGAGAATCAAGAGTTGAAATCTTTGGTTGAAGCTCTTAAACAATAGGTGTGTATCTTGGATTCTAAGTTGGCTATAGAAGAAAAAGAAAATAATATATTTATTTAGGATCTTAAGAATTAGTTAGAGGTTACAAATTCATGTTTGAAATCAAGAGAAGAAGAGTGTAATCAATTGAAGGTTGAGTTAGGTTATTTAAAGTATAATCATGTGAAGCTTATAATCAAAGTTGAGAAAGATCATGAAATATTGGTCCAAGGAAAGAAGGATGTAAGTTTTGAAGTCAAATCAAAGAAGCCAATCAGACAGCCCAATGCTTTCAAGTTTTCAAATTCTTTTCATGGCCATTGCTTTGTTTGTCATCATGTTGGTCATACGGTAAGAGACTGTATGAGAAGAAGCAATCAGTCAAAGGGAGATCTCAGTCACATTCAAGAAAAAGGTATGAGAAATATTGTTTGCTTTTGTTGTCATAAGGTTGGCCATATTGCTAAATTATGTCAAAATAAAGTAAAGAGATATTCAAGGTATGTCAAAGGATATAGAGCCCCTAGAAAATATGAGAAAAGACAAATTCAAGTTTGGAGACCTAAAATAATAAAGGTTGATTAGGTTGAGTTTAAGAGTGAGAATGAATTACTTTCTATAGTAGAAAAAGAATTAGATAGGAAGGATTGTGAAGAATCTCTTGTTATAGTTGAGCATGAGCTTTGCCAAGATAAGATAGTTGCAAAAGTTGAGAAGATGAAAAACATCATAAATGTTGAGGATAGTAAGTCAAAAATGTTAGACATGCTTAAATGGATTCTAAAAGAAAAACACAAGAAAATCAAAGAAGAAATAGAGGAGATGTGGGAATCTCCTGAGATTTGTTTCTAGGACCCTTTGTGTGGGGTGTCTCTTCTAGGCTTCAAGGAGACACTTTTAATAAAAATTGAAGCATGGTGAATGCTATTGGGTCTTGGCTATGTTGCATGACAAGAATGTGAGTTGACAGATTAATTGTTATATCTTTTGAGTGAATATATTTTTAAAGAAAATTTTGCACCAGTGTTAAGGTTTGAGGCTATTAGAATGATTCTTACATATGCAGTGTTTAAAATTTTTAAAGCATTTCAAATGATTATGGTCACAAGAAATTAGAATGTTGAAAAAGAGATAATAGTTTCAGAAAGAAGAAAAAAGATACTCATGTAGATTAAATCAAGGAGGATCCAAGTTTCAATGCTCCATTCATCAGGAAGAAGGTTCAAACATGTTCATGGTAGAAGAAACAACATAAAGATTCTATGATGGTTCAGACAACTTTGCATGTAAGAAATAAAATATCAGCCATGGTTCATTGATAGTGGATGTTTGAGGCATACAACAGGAGTTGGGAGTACTTTATATTACTTCCTGCCATTGATGTTCAACATCAGTTGAGGGGGAGCTAAGTGTTAGCTCCAAGTAGGCCCTTTTCCATTGATGTCAAAGGGGGAGAATAATAGGTATAGGTATAGGTGTAGAAATAGGTACAAGGAACAAGTACAGGTTGCTACAATAAGGGGGAGTTACTGTATGTTTTTAGATGATAGTATTTGTAGGTGACAAGATGTGGTAGTTTTAGGATTGAGGTTGCCATCAATGACAAAGGGGGAGATTATTGTTAATATTGTCATTGATGTCAAAAGTCTATCATTATTGGTGATAAAGGCCCCATTGCATTTAATGATGTTTGTAATAGATATATCTTGGCTAATGTGAGTTAATATTTATTTAATATTAATGAATATATTTTTAGTTGCATATGAGACAAAAGAAGGGCCCATGGAGAAGTCAAAGAGCCATGGGGTAAAGACAAAAGAAGGATGGGACACATTTTCCCATGAAGAGTCATCTTGGGGAATTCCAAGAGTCACCAAGTGAAGACAAAAGAGGAAGGGCACAATTTATCATGAAGGGATGCTTTGAGGAATACAAAAAGCCACCAAGATAAGGACAAAAGATGGAAGGATGTTTTTTCTCATGAAGGGTCACTACATGACTTTTCAAAGGCAAGGATATGAAGGGTCATATAAATTTGGCACCATTTTCCATGAGGATTGAAGGGTCACAAATGGGGAAGGCCAAGGGTCATTTGGAAAGCATAAATAAAGGCTTGAGAAGCCATTTGTAATATGAGAGATAGAGGTTGATTTGATATTGTAATATCTAGCTTAGAAGAGAAATTGTGAGAGATGAATATGATTTGTATTTGTTATATCTAGCTTAGAAGAGCAAAGGTGAGAGAGAGGAAAGAGATGTTGTAATGAACTATCATTTGTTGAGATAACAACATTGAGAGATAGTTGTGTGGTATACACAAAGGGGTTGGTGCTCTTGTGGGTTGGTGCTCATGAATAGTTGTTGGGTTGGTGCTCGGCAAAGGGGTTGGTGCTCCTATGGGTTGGTGCTCACGAATAGTTGTTGGGTTGGTGCTCAGTAAAGGGGTTGGGGCTCCTACAAGTTGGTGCTTGCGAATATTATTTGGGTTGGTGTTCATTCATATACTTGAGATTGTTCTCCATGGTTTTTCCCACATTAGGTTTCCATGTTATATCTAGTGTCTCTCTCTATCTTGTGTGTTTTGTATTGTTTGAGTTTTATTGCATATCTTGAATGTTTGATTAAGTGGAATTTGGTTAAGAGAAATTTTTATAAGATATATGATATACTGATTCACCCCCCCTCTCAGTATATCCCATGCTTAACACATGTATTTTTATGGAAATATTTGGGTTTTATCTTATGACACAGACATGCAAAATGTATAGGCCAACCCATAAGAAGGATTTGAATTTAAAAATTTATAGTTTCTTAGCACAGGATGAGTTCATTAGTTTTGGGTGAGTCTATAATTTTAGAACAATATGAGTCTTACAATTCTATTAAAAAGGCATGCATATTGATTTAACAATATGTATATAGTTTGAATATGATTTTAAATAGGTTATAAATACTATGGAATTACTATAGGTGGCTAATACTAAATAAGTAAGGTCACACACATGAAAGGCATTTAGATTTGAGAGAAGGGTGATTAAGTTCCATATGTGTACACACAAGTCATGTAAGGTGAAGGTAGGTCAAAATTGACATTTTAAAGTATCTATTACCAAATTTTAGTAGCTAAACCTATTTATTTACTTGACCATCCTAATTTTTTATATTTCATATTTAGGATTTCTATATTTTGTGTCAAGACACTCTATAATCCTAAGCAAATTATTGACATATTTTGGATCAATGATTTTCCCTCTTAGGAAAGCACAAAAAATAGTAGGAGTTTAGTAGTTACCACAAGTGTCTACCTTATCTAAAGTTTTATCAACATACTTTATGACTATTAATCAAATTTAAATATCTCCCTTGGGGTCATCCTAAACATGTCTCATATTATTTTAACTTATTTTCGATTTAGTGATCTAAATAACCCAAACTATAGAATATTTCATTTATATAAGATATAACATAAATTATGCAAATCTAAATGTAAAAATTAAATTGATATTGATATTAATATTTATATAAATGGAAATATTATATCATGCTTAGATTATTTCTATCCTTTGATGCTCTTTCTCTATATATAATTACCTAATATAGCATGAAATGTAGCCATGGTTTCTTAACTCAAGAATTTGAAGGTCAAAATCTAATAAAACACTATTAATAATGCTTAGACATCTATGATGTCCAAATATATTTGATTCCTATTGAAAATAACTTATATGTTTTTTCTAGTCTCTTTTACTACATATTGATGTTATTTCTTGTTAATGTGTTTTCTCTATAATTTAATATCTTTTTTCTTGTGCATAGATTTAGATATGTCTTCCTTCATATTGAAACCTTAGTTACACTTTCAAAATTTGTTTGGAATATGAAAATGGCTTAAAATTTTGGGTTTGTCATACCCAATCATACCATTATACATGGTTGAGTTTTCCCTATGTTAAAATATTTCTAATAGGACTCAAACTGCACCTAATTATCCCACCTATTTATGTGTGTGCTCAATAGTGATCCACTAGAATTCAATGAAATATTTTTGGCTTTTAACACTTGAAAATATGAAACTTTGACCTTGATTTGAAGGTTTAATATCAGTTTGGGGATTTTTAATTTTAGGTATTTTTAGATTCAAATGTTTCAAGATAGTGCCTCAAGGATTTTTAGATGTATTCCACAATGTTCAAATAGTTTTCCAAGTGAGTTCTAGTAAGATAAGATTGAAATTAAGATGTTTGTGTGTGTGTGTGTGTGTATATATATATGGGTAATATCCCTTCATAACCAAAATTTGAATCATGTGGGATCACCAAAGGAAGGAGTTGAATTTTAAAATAGTTATTTTGAGAAACTAAGACACTCGTAATGAACATAGATATTGCTAATAAATAGAAACATTTTACTATTGCTAACAATATCTGTGATGGAGGAAATAGTGATTTGGAATATGGTGACAATATACATATTAGATTGTTTACACACATATTGGGGAGAATTTTTATATGAATGATGTTAAATTGGGAAGGATAAGTCTAAATATAAGTGAATTGTTATGATAGAATATGAACAAGAGTTAAATGCATGAGAATAAGTCATGTATTTAGAATTATCAAATTTCTAATACCAAATTTATGTGTCTATGCCTATGCAATTTTTGAGGGAAATATTAAAGAGTCAGATATAAATACAAGTTAATCCTAAGGCCATATTCCCCTCTCAATAAAATTGAGAACCACTTGAACATTGATAAATCTTTTTTCACATCCTTGTGACATTCTACAACTAGATACATGAATTCCTCTCATGCACATATTGATTTACCTTTTTCAAAATTTCAACAGAAGGATTTGACATAAGATGATTTTTGAAAAATTCAATAGTACCATAATTGAGATCATTTATATATGTAAAATAAGAATTTTAACATTTCAAAGCATGCATATTTTAATAAAATAATATGTATTATTCATAATAAAATAATCCATTTTACTAATATAAACCATTTTGAGAAAAGACACAATCTATGAGTAAACAAGGATAAGTCCTAAAGAATCAAGGGGATTGAAAACCCTAAATATCAAAGTTGGTATAAGAAAAATTAGTAAACCATAAAGGTAAAGAATGAAATAAACCCTAGGTTGTATGAAAAACTATTAGGCTCACAAAAATGTTTTGACTATTTAGTGCACAATGGAAATAAAACTATACATCACGAGTTAAAAACATGGAACTATTTTATCAAATTTGGGATTAAAAGAGTTTTAATTTTAATTATATAAACTCTTATGTAAAATATAAATGAATTAAATAAGCATGAATTAAACATTTATAATTTGTAACTTACTAAATATATAAGTATTCTAAAAATTAAAATTCTAAAAGAGGAATAACTTAGCTAAAAAAGAAAAGAATTCATAGATGCTTAATGAGAGCATGAGAAAAGAAAGAACATAGATGAAGGTGACTAGAGCATCATTGGCCAAAAGGTAGGCACTAATAGTGAAGGATATACAAGGGTAGGAATCAGTGGTGGTAGAAGTTAGAGTTAATCCAATGCAATATTCCATCAAAGGTTAGGTTTTTTAGGGTGAGGATGATGCAGTGAAGTCATGGGGGAAAGGATAGTGTGAAGGTTAGAAAGGAGTATGTTAGATATAAGGAGAATATTTAAGGGTAGGGTTGGGAGTGGGAGATAAAATGGTTAGGTGTATCTAGTAGAAACATAGGCTTAAACAAATCAAAAATGACTTTTTCACACCTAAGTCAGTTTTAGGGAAAGCTCCCTTGGATTATTTTGATCATTTTTTAGGGCAAGTAAATTTGGATGAAGATAATGGTTAGTCTAGTAGAGATGTCTCTCCAATTCAATGGGTGTCTAAATATTTAGAATGGATGGCTAGGGTTTCTACCAAAAATCTGGTGTATTCCACTTACAAGAATAAATCTAATCCTTTTCATTCATATGGATAATTTTTCAAAGAATTCATTATTAAAGTGGATCTAGATTCTAACTCTATTCATCAACCTAGAAGTCAGATTTATCTAAAAGAGGCAAGTGTAGTAGAAAGTGAATGAGGGGATGTGGGTTTGAAGAAGTAGATCTGTCACAAAAAGGGACCCATAAAATAGCTTACCCAGGTGATTTTTGATTGATTTTATATGATAAACCCCCTACTTTGGAAATTGTAGATTTAGTGCTATCAATGATTGGTTTGGAAAAAGAGAAGAAGGCTTTAATTGGTAGATGTATAGGAAAATGACCTTTTTTGGAAGGGTTGTTACAATGGTTAAAATTTACTTGGACTTATTTAATATCCCCTTATCTTTCAGTTTTATCTAATGGATTCTTTTTTTTATAGTTTCAATATTCAAAAGATGGAGATTTTTTATGGTCAAATGGACCATGGTTTATTGGCAAGCAGGGAGTATTTTTGTGTCCCTAGGCCCCTTTTTTTATATAAAATCAATGCTTATCTCTCTATCTCTAGTTTGGGTAAGATTTTATAATGTTCCTTTAGTATTATAGTATCCTATTCTTTTTCAACATTTGGTTAGTGAATTGGGAGATTTTGTGAAAATTGATGAATTCATTATGACTAATTTTAACTATGTAAGAATGTGTGTAATGATGGATTTATCCCAACCCCTTCATCATTATGTTAAGATTTCTTCTTCCATAGGTAGTTAGACTCAATTTATTTATTTCCAAGGACTTCCCTTAAAATTTTTTAAATGTAATCAACTTGGTCATAAGATTATTTCTTGTCTCAAGAACGGTGTTAAAGGCTCTCAAGCAACAGTCATGAATAAATGGATTGAGAAGATTGGTTGTCCAAATAGAGAATTGGTTCATAGTTTGTTGGTCCTTAAAAACAACTTTTCTATTCATAATCCTTCAATTTCTAATTATAAAGTTTAGATTAGTCCTCAATATGGTGAGGTTATGTTAACAGTGAAAGCTTACTTCAATTTGGAGTTAGGGGAGCCTTTCTTTACCAAAGTTTTAGAAAGTGAGATTCATCAGAATGCTGGGATAGAGATCAAAGATAAGGAGACATAAATTAAAGATATAAAATCTTTATTATTAGAAAATTATCATAAGTAGGACTCATAAAATGAGGAAGAGGTAGGTTGGGAAGAAGAAGGAGAAGAGATGGAAAGTAAGGAGATTTTTTTGATAGCCCAACAACCTTGTAATTTGAAGACCACAAACTACATAAAGAAATGGGAAAGAGGTATTAAAATGGGAGAAAAAATATTACAACTTGATGTAATTAATTCCATCAATGGTATCACTTAATGGATGATGGAATCCTTAGTCTCCAGTAGGGGTAGGTAGATAGCAGCAACATAAGGAAGAGTTGAAGTCTAGGTTTATCTTATTTAAGAGAAATTGTTGATTGGTTGCTTTTTCATAACTGTAGGGGTGTTAGGTTTTTACTTTGTGTATTTATTAGAATCAAAAACTTTAATTATCTACCTAGTTTTCAAATATTTTAATCTTTGAATCTTTTTAGACTATTTTGGTTTTACCTTTTAGGAGACTAGGCCTCTTATTATGCCCTAAAACTAGTTTTAACTCTAAAAAAATGTTGACATCTAGCTAAAAATATCTTAGCTAGAAATAAAATATATAGGACTATGACTAAATTTATTGTACTATTATATGACATCATTATGAATCAAGAACAAAGATTCACATCCATTTTGGATAAGGTCATGCTATCTAGATAAGGTCAGTCTACATTTTCATCTATAGGGAGTGTCAACATATGTTATTATTTTTTCCCTCTATGTAATTTTGGATTAATAATCCTTCACATGCAAGTCTTATGTGTGTGATCATGGTCACTAGATTTGATTTCAAAGCTTTTCTATACTTTATTCTTCACTTGAAACCCTATCTCAATAGAACATGAGGGATAAACATAATAAATGGTGAAAATAGGTTTGTGGCTAAATTTTACTTGACCTCAACACTCCTTTTGTTGAGTGTTGCCTACATACCAATACTTCAAAGAGGGATCAAACTCCATCTAGTGGTGTGTGTGAAAAACTAGTGTAATGTTATATTTTGATGAAACCCTAGTGTAATTATGTTCTTTAACAATGGTTTGTGACCTTGGAGGTGTATTTAAACTTAGTTTAAGGCTAATTTTGTTGTATGTACTCATAATTAGGAATAATAGGTTATTTCCTCTCAATGTAAGTTAGATATTCTAGTGTTTTTAAATCATATGATCTTCTAGTGAATAATGGTTAGAAAATTTGGATTTATAGTAATATTTTTTGAAATTCCTCAAATGGGGCTTAAAAAACATGTGGGTGACCCATTAGGTGATTTTAATTTGAAAAAATATTTATTATTTGGCAAGAGGAAAAGTTTAGTAGATTCAAATAGTACCAATGAGTGGGATAGTCCTGAAGGAGTAGCCTTGTCTGAGGAGAAAAGACAACTAAACTAGAAATGTGGATCAATATTATAGTGATTTTAGGTTACTTGGAATGGTGTAAAGGAATATTTTTTATTATATTTGATCAAGGGAAAGGCTCATCTGCATATAAATAAAGGAATGGTGACTTCAAACCATGGTGTAGACACTTCATTTTTATCACTTTTATGTCTAAATTACAATCAAGAGAGACTTTCTATAATCACATGTAAATTTAATTATAAATCACCAATGGACTTGATTTACCTACACAACTACCATTTTAACCCAAAATCACAATGACACATTGCTAACTAAGGGAATGGATCATATTTCATCATTAATCTTATCTAATGCATATTAAATATAACTGAACCTTTGTAAGTGTCATTGTAGGACAATTAAATGAATATTTTATTGACAAAAGAACATTACAAAAGTTACCATTCTTCTAATTACAAATTAATCATTGATTAATTAACCTAATAATTCCTCTAATGGAAAATTCCATGAATTTAGAATTATCTATTTTCCTAAAATCAAAATTGAATTATTTCCTCGCGTAGGTGATATCACTCAAGAAAGTCAATGGGAAAGAAAAGTAGTGAAAGAAAGTTCTTACACCCCTCTTACACACTCTTCCTCTTACACCCCTATTACCCACTCCAAGAGGACCAATGACTTCAATTTTATTCCAACATTCCTTCCACACTCCAAAAAGTATTAAATGACATAAATTACACACTTCATGTGTATGATCATGCATTTGAGGACTTGTCCTCCACCATTGATCTTGATCTGAGATCAATGATTCACTGACATCCAAAAAGTCTATAAATACAAGGGCCTTTGACAATTATATACAAGCTTCTTCATGAAAAGTTACCCTACTAAATTATACAAGGAGCTTCAACTAATTATCATGCCAATACAAGCCAAAAATCAAGTGTAGACAAGGAAAGGTGCTTCCCACACATAGAATCAAGCATTTCCAAAGACTCCATAACCTATAATTCGAGATCAGCCTATTCAAACTAGTTATTAATCAAATATTATAAGGAGGTATACATGTTGTTTTTGTTTTCTAATTTTAAATTCTTGCTTATTTTCCATAAAGATCAACCTAGGGATTAGGTTTGAGATGTTAGTTTTTCAAGTTCATTTTGATTCCATTCACTAAAATATGGACTAACCTCTCTCATATTTCTAATCTACATAATATCATGCTTGGAGGGACCTGATACACCCCACAAGTTCTTTTAGACCATTATCATTCTTCTAATTACCAGAATTATGTTATTAACTAGTTTAATTCACAATTTTTATTTAAAAAATCATTAATCTTAACTTTAGGTGAAATAAATGAATTTGACCTTCTAAATAGTGAATTTTCCCTTTAAAATGATGAATTTGACCTACCAAATAGTGAATTGACCTACTAATCAATGAATTTGCCATTTCATAATTTATATTTTATTTTGTGTGTAGGTTTTACAATCAATGAAATTAGTCTATAATTCGTGAAATGCCTCTATAAATGGTGATTTTGACCTACCAATCATCGAATTTGACCTGATAATTAGTGACTTCACCATTTCAAACTTTCTATTATATTTTGTGTGAGTTTTGAAATTAGTGAAATTACTCTAGAATTGGTGAAATAGCTCTATAAATGGTGAATTTTACCTACCAGTCAGTGAATTCAACCTATTAATCATTGAATTGACCATTTCATACTTTATGTACTATTTTTGTAATCAACTAATTTGCTATGTAATTGAGGAAATTAAACCTACCTATGTATTGGTGAAATCTATCTTCTAACAAAAACCTAAGACCTTAAAAACCCAAATTTATTGCCTATGTTAAACTTATAATTATTTGTCTTATAGGACCTTGATTGAAAATTAGATTTTATATTCTAATCAAATCACATTTCTTTTCTACACATCTCGATTTGGGACTTAAATGAATTCACATTTTCATTTGGGTTATGAGAAAAACTTGCTTATTTTTCAAGATTTTTCCTTTCATGCAAGTTTTTTATTCTTATTGGTTGAGTGTATTGTGGGGTTATTTTGTATTTATTCTCTCCCTTTTTGGGTGGCCCACAAATGTAAACTTCTTATTCACCTTATACCCTTTTTTTATTTTGACTGTGTGGGGTGGAGTTCATTGCCTTCCCATAGGTCTTATGGGTGTGTTGACTAAGAAGTCACATCCTAGAATTGTGCCATCCCTATTATCTAATGGGGTATACAAATTGAGGTTAATTAAATGGTATATTAAGCCCAAGGGTCCTTTGGAGATTGATTTTTTGGGTAACACTTCCCTAAAATCTTATGGTTGAAGTGATTGAAAAGGGAATAAACCCTTTGGAAAATGACTCATTAAATACTGAGCTCTAATTTATGGATATTTTTTTTCAACATACCAAAAGGTATATTGAGACCATATATAAATCCAAGTAAAAAAATTTAAGACCTTATTTTTCCACAAAAAATTCATTGATTTTGGGGTGCAAAAGTAAAATCCCCCAATGATGTCTTTACTCGTACAAACATTTTGAGAGAAGGGTAGGATTAAAACACCATTGATAACTACATTTATTTATTTAAATAATATTAAATTTTCTAAATACTCTCACAATTCAAGTATATCAAAGGTTTGAATGAATGTGATGCAAACCCATGTCAGTTATTAGAATCATCTTGTAATTCATGTGTTGTCTCTTGATTATTTTGTCAAAACCTCATTCATATTTGAAACCAAATAAAAAAACCAATTCCAAATCCAAACCATTTTTACCCACACATAATGAGGTTTTATTTTTCCAATTTTTGGGGTCAATAAAAGTGACATGTCAAACTTGGTCCAAATACCTAACTTTTTTGTGAAAACCACATTATTAAGCTACCTAAATTGAACCAAAGATTTGTCCTAATCTAAGTTACCAACTTCAAACCAATTAAAGACCAAAGATACAAATTATTGTTTAAACCATGTCATTATGTCATCCAAGTTGAATGTAGTCCTAATTTTGATCAAATTCTAGATTCCAATTCTATTCTAAGCTGAATCAGAAGTCAAACATGGTTGATCAGGTCAACCCAAATCAAATCAAATTAAACCTATTATATAATTCAAACATAATTCAACCTTTCATCCAAATTTTAAATTCAATCACCTTTCCAAATTAGATATAGTTTAATTGAATTAAAATGTTCTAGACAAATGTGAGTCAAACATTATCTAAGTTACATGCCCTATCTAAAGTTTTCAAAACGTTTAATCAACCCAATATTCTAAATCAAACTTGTTCAAAACCTAGGTCAAATTTTACAAACAAATTAAACATCCTTTCAAACCAAAATTCTAAGCCAAAATCAAACTTTTTGAAGGCCTTTGATGTACCAATATTTGTGTACCCTTATGTAAAAAAAATTATTTGCATACCTTTCTTATTTGGATACTTGCATGAACAAACTTTGATTAAACTATTACATTTGAACATTTGCATTGACACACCCAATTAAACATTCAAATTTAACCAAGGTCAACCATTCTAAATTAAATCTAATTCATCTTGAACCATATGCCACACCCATAAAATACTAATTAGGTTTGTTTTGAATCAAGTTCCAAACTAATTCCATGTACCATGTCAATCAAACAAAAATCTGGTTCATCTTTAACCATGTACCAAACCACTTACATGTACTATGCTAGTCAAATCCAAATTAGGTTTGTATTGAACTATATACTAAGCCAATCAAGTCAATTCAAAACTATATTTTTCTTAAACCACATAGTAATCCATCCAAACATGATCAGGTTTGTCTTGAACCATGTACCAAACTAATAACATTTACCATACTAGTAAAAGC
This sequence comes from Torreya grandis, assembly GCA_037957365.1. Taxonomy (NCBI): domain Eukaryota; kingdom Viridiplantae; phylum Streptophyta; class Pinopsida; order Cupressales; family Taxaceae; genus Torreya; species Torreya grandis. The sequence continues at coordinate 62,105 of JARHVA010003417.1, read as the reverse complement.
ATACAAAAACATTGAATTCCAAAGTAGGTTTATCTTGAACTATGTACCAAGCCATCCAATTTTAATTAGTTTCATCTTGAACCATAAACTATTCTAATTTGATCAAGTTTGTCTTAAACCACATTCTAATTCTAATTCCAAACCTAGTGCATTTCAACCAAATCCAATTATTTTAGATCAACCACATGACAATTAAAAGCCACTTCTTATCTTTCCATTAAATTTATCACACATGTCAATTGGGAATGATGAATTCATATCATCAATAATTTATTTCATTTGAATCATATTTGTGCCAATCCTCCTTATTTGGTCAAATTAAGTCAAGACTATTTTGACCAATTCCAATTTATGTCAATCCACCATATTTGGGGCAATCCATTCCAATCAAGTTTATTTCACCATTTTGGGGGCCAATCCAAGTCAATCCAATTAAATTGAGGCCAACACTAGCCCATTTGTGCCCATCATAATTTAGACCAATCCCACCCTCTTTGGGGATAATTTATTCCAATCAATACCCTTTGCATGTATCCTTACTTGGGGGCATTATTTCAAGGTTAATATGATTCATGGCATATTATGATTCTAAATATATTCTATCACGGACATCCATATGTCAATAAGTGATAGATAAACTCACCCATCTTATCCAACAACTAGACCACTTTTAATTTACTTTGGATATTTCATCCATCAGTCTAAAAGTTAATATAGTCTTACAACCACAATAAATCCAACAATTTAGACCTATTATACCATTTCCACTCAAAGGGCCCTTATCTATTGATAATCCAAGTGTACCTAAGTATGATAACTACTCGATTGGGATATGTCATGATCCCCTTCCCAAGCATGATCAGATGCTTTCACTTCCATAGTAAGATCAAGATAGTCAAAACATTATTAACAATTTTGTCAAATCACCCATCTTTGAATAAATCCAAACCATTGATGATCCAATATTTGATGAATGACCTCTATTTGGAGTAGGACTCATATTTGATGAGACTATCTTTGAATATTTCATTATCATTGAGCAACAACCCATTATTAATCCATTTCTAAATGCCCCCCATTTATGAACATTGCTTCATCCCAAATCCTTCATTTCCAAGTGAAAGGTGAACAAGGTACTTATGGAGAACACAATTCAAATAACCTTCTTTATGGCTCAATTTACATCAAGATTAAGTTCTATTTTATAAACATATCAAAATTGGGCTCCATTATAGAGCCAATATTAAATTTATCACTAGAATTAGAATTAACATCAGCCTTAACATCATATTTAGATCCTCTTGATTTAGAATTAGCTTTAGAAATAAAATTTATTTATAATTATTCTGACATTGGATACATATATTTGGCAGATCTTATTGAAAACATTTGTGATCATTTCATAGTTTTTTATTAATCTTCCTTAGACATTGACATAAGATATCATAACAACCTCTAGAAGGATTGTGTTTCATTTTACCCTTCTATTACCAAAACACATGTTTATACCATTAATCATCCTATCCATTGTATTGGCATTCCACCACCTACAAATGTTTATTAGGACTAATAAAATAAAAAATTATTGAACTCTTTCCATGGTGACATATTAGTGGCATAAGTTTTATGTAATCAAGACAACATCAAAAAGAAAAACAATCTCCTAGTGAAACCCCATTTCAGGTGATAGGAGACAATCAAAGTCTAAACTCAACATCTTCTAGTGAAACCTTATTTGAGGTGTTATATGATAATCATAATAAAAATTTAGAATCCTTTAGTGGAAAATTGATTAAGGTAATAGGGAAAAATCAAAATTAATTATCAACATCCCTTAGTGAAACCTTATTTAAGGCATTATTGTACAATCAAAATCTAAACAATCAAGAATATTTTGATGGTTAAAACATCTTTGAGGTACTAAATGTTAAGCCCATTAGTTATTCATTACTTAGTGAAAACATTATTAAATTCAATATCATCCCCACCATAACCAAAATCAAGTTGAATCTATTGGAAGTAAAAATAATGAGGGGGTAGGTGAATCATTTGTCTTAAAACAGTCCTTCAATTTTACTTTACATTCACGAATCATTCATTCACTT